>JAGFBZ010002321.1:0-132500 GCA_018398805.1 Hirundichthys speculiger
CAAACCCCATGAACGTGACTCGTCCAAGAGAATTGCAGTGACAAGGAAAAGCACGTGAAGTTGATTGGTTTTCTGTGCTAATTTGCTATAAAATGTGATCTAATCTTCAACTAAGTCACAGCAGTGGACAAACAATGCGCCTGAGCTGGTAACACTCGGATGATTATAATTTTGTCGATCTTTATTGAACCCACCCATTAAGCATCCACGGTGGTAGGAGAGAAGGCAAGTTGGCAGTTCTTTCAGCATCTCTGGATACTAAAAGGAGGACGTTTGGACCATTCCTCTTTCCAGATCTGCTTTAGCTCAAACACACTTGTTGGGTGCATTTAGGGTCATTGTCCTGCTGTATCACCGAAACATCTCCTGAGCTTTACCCTGGAGGACATTCTGGTGAACTTGTGAATTTATTTTCCTTTTTTAAGATGGCAAGTGGTTGAGGAAGTAACGCTAGCCCAGATCATGACTAGGGCTGTAGCGATGCACTAATCTCACGATACGATGCGATACACTATATTCGGCTCACGATACGATATATATATCGATATTCATCTTATAATACATTTACATCATTTTCCAAAAGATTTTAAAGGGACAAAGTGATTTTGGTGACATCTTGTGAGTGTTCCAATGACTTTGTTTGAATTAATTGAACTGAAAGCATCAATTACACATTATATGGCTGACAGGCAGCTTGCAAATGTTGGCAAAATGAATAAAAGATTTGTAGAGAAAAATAGTTTCATTTATTTAAACAGTGCAAATTGTTGCTTGCAAGCTTTTAAAGGTGGGACACGGGTGTTTTAGAAGAAGCTTAGAATACCGATAGCTTCACCCTTCACATTCCCACAAAAAAAGTCTGCTACAAGATTAAATTGCATATATATACTAGATGGTTTTGCTAGACAATGGCACTAACCATTTTTATGCAAACACAAATAATAATATATAATATATATATATATATATATATACAGTCATGGAAAAAATGATTAGACCACCACCATTTTTTTCTTCACTTTCTTGTTCATTTTAATACCTGGTACCACTAAACATCATCATGTGACTAAAACAGACTGAAAAGAAAACACTGAATGCATAAAAGCAGTGTTTTTGGCAGTACAACGCCATAGCTATTGATGTAAAAACTTACGTGATTTAGGTTATAATCAAGAAAACCATGGAAAATGGTAAGATATCAGCTCTTAAATAAAACTCTTATGAGCAATCTTTGTGGTTATCGTTATGTTTGTCCAAACAAATGTACCTTTAGTTGTACCAGGCATTAAAATTTAAAATTTTTTCCATGACTGTATATATATATATATATATATATCGATACCTGCGGCTGAAAAATCGATACTCTCTGGGGAAATAAAATCTCGATATATATCGCAGAATCAATAAAATCGCTCAGCTCTAATCATGATGTTCCCTCCACCGTGCTTTACTGTTAGGATGATGTTTAGGGGTTGGTAATCTGTGTTCATCCCAAACAAATTATCTTTTCTTTCATGAGTCCACAGAACATTATCCCAGTAGCGTTGTGGATTACCAAGGTAATCTTTTGCAAACTTAAGGTAGAGTAGTGGCTTCGTCCACGGTCCGGCCAGATCAATGACTTCTGTGTCTCAAACAGAGATGTTTCCACCGCCAGTGATGCCTTCAAGCCTGTAGCTGTTACACGTGGGTTCTTCTGACATCACTGAGGACTCTGTGTTGTGTCTTTGGAGTCATCTTGGGTGGATGTGTAATGAATTGTAATCAACGGGGAGGACTCTAGTATGCCCTGGGTCATAATGAGGCCGTTACAGCTTCAGGTGAACGTTCCCTGAAGGTGGCGCTGGTGGACGTAATGTAGACTTCCCCTGACCATCCACAACAGCTGGTGGAGAAAGGGTCAAATAGAAGTGGATCGACTAAGAAATTAACAAAGCTCAGGACCAAGCAACAAGATCTTTCCAGAGCATTCTTGGCCTGATTCTTTACTGTGGCTGAAGGCAGCAGTCAACCAGCAGCCATGTTGAGCCAGTCTGGCCCTTATACAGCTGTTAGATGAGGTCCAGATGTTGCTGGACGATGCCAATCAGTCGCCGAGGAGCACTTTGTGAGCTGGTCCCAGGGGAAGCAGGAAGTGAGCGGTTTATCTGTCTGTAGACTGATGGATGGGAATTGATACAATTTTTCCAATTCAGATTCCATTATCGATACTGTTTAACGATTCGATTCTTTATCGATTCTCTTATCGATTCTAATTTGGGGAAAAAGGAGAAAAAACAGTTTTATTAGCATCAATTTTATTTACTTAGAAGTCACGACCTTACAAACTCAACAGCGAGGTCAAAAGAGGCCCAAAGCCTGGATAACGTGTTAACTGTTGTAATATGTAACTGTGCAAATACACAAGAATGTGGAACATTTTACTAACAGATTTTTCCTTATAGAAATAAAAAAAATCTCCCTTTTAAAAGGATATATGAGCTCACTAAGCACTCAAAATAATATAATAAAGAAAGATAAATACTATCAAATACAAACGGAACAGTGCATAGTACAAATCTGCAAATACTATGAAGAATTAACAAATCTTTTAGCAGTAAAATAATCATGTCTTCCAGCCTCTGAACCAGCCAGACTCTCTCTCTCATCACGGTCATCTTCTAAATGTAATGCAGAAGGCATTCGTTTAATAGCATAGCGTTAATGTTATAGCGGGTTTTACAAAGAAGCACATAGGCAGCGGGATAGCTACTAACCAGAGTTACCAGAGGTGATCTTAGCTTGGCTACTGCTGCTGGGTTGAGATCCATCAGTCCGAAGCGTCAAAAACACGACACTCGTTAGCATGTTGTGTGTTCAAATGTTTCTGCATGTTAGCCGTGTTCCCTCCCGACGCTGTTATCTCCACTTTACAATAACTGCTAGTTGCCTTGTTGCCATCTTTCTTTGGTGAAGTGAAGCCAAACTTTGGAGCGTTTGAACCTGGTGGGCGCCATTGTTGTTTACAACTGCAATGCTAACGTGCTAAACCGACGTAACTTAATCACGTAAGTGCTTTCTGGAATTGACTGTGCGTAACTTGAGTAAATTACTAAACCACACCCCCAAACTCATTTCATTAATTAGACTCAGCTGGGTGCCAACTGACTCCCATTAGCTTTTATGAAGTAATTAGTCTAAGGGTTCACTTACTTTATCCTCCAGCGTTATGAATGTTTAATTAAGGTGTTCATTAAAGACACGAGAAATTACAACAGTTTGTGTTATCAGCTTAAAAGCGTTGTGCTTGTCTTTTACTGTCTCTAAGATGAAGATCAGATCACATTTAAGAAAATCAGTTAATTCCAAAGGGTTCACGTACTTTTTCTTGCCACTGCTGGTTCTTCAGCTGCGGTTCTACAGATATATCTGCTGTCTAAAACCTATGCAACTTCAGTCGGGATGCTGCATCGGAGGGGGGTGTGGGGGGGTGGGGGGGTCACCTTTCAGACCTGAAATAACCAGATGGACGGAGTCGTGTTGGATTGGACCTTCTCATGGGGTTTGATGACAGCGACATATAGACTTCATGCTCGTGTTAGTTCTTCAAGGATTCAAAGTTCAGTTCAAAGGAGAGAGCTTTTGTTTTTTTGATGGTTTTGTTTGCACAGATTCAATCTAAGCTACGCTATTTAACATCCAGCCCTTTGATGAATGATCGTTCATCCCTTCATTAACGAACTGTCAACGTCAGATGTTCAGTCCGATCCAATCGAAGATGAAATGAACTGTCATCCTCGAATGTTTCTGGAAGCTCTTCAGAAAGGTTGTAACATGATGAACACATCCCGTCTAAGCAGCGGTGTAACGTTGGTCCTCTGCCTGTTCAGTTTGTTGAAAGTACAGTTGCAACTGGAGGTTTACATGCTACTTCTTTTAGGTTTTCTGGATCATCATGTTCTCCATATTGATTTGGTGTCGGTTTAATGTTAGATTGGGTCAATTTGGGACATGGATTCAATCCAATGATCTTCTGGTTGCCCGCCAACTACTTTAGGATAGTTTGGATGTCTTAATTTTTTTTTTCCTTTATTAACAAGTCAGAATAACAGGTTAAGATAACTTTTTCAGTCAGAGGTTTACACTAAGTTTACTGTGGCCTTCAACAGCTGGGAGAATTCCAGATGCTGATGTTTTGGCTTTAGAAGACAGGCTCCTGACAGGCTAACTGATATTGAATATTCATATGGGAGAAATGCGGAAAAAGAAATTAACTAAGATTTAAGACAAAAAAAAAAATGGTGGACCTTCACAAGTCTGGTTAACCCTTGTGTCCAGTTTCCAGATACCTGAAGGTCCCACATTCATCAGTTCAAAGAAAAATTCACAAGTATAAACGGCAGGAGCGCGCAGAGTTGTCAGACTGCTTCAGAAGGAGACGACTTTGAATTCTGTGAAATGTGTAAATGGACCCCAAAATAACAACAGAAGACCTTGTAAAGAGGCTACCTGAAACTGAAACGAGTGAATCCCTAACCACAGTAAAACTCTTAAAGGCCGCGCAGCACGAGAAAGCCACTGCTCCAAAACCGCCGTAAAGAAGCTAGATTACAGTTTGCAGCTCCACATGTGGACAAAGATCTGAATTTCGGAGAAAATCTGAGAAGCGTCCTGATGTCTGATAAGGCTAACCGTGGACTCACATTAGCACTGTGGCAACTCCTGACAGTCAATTTATCCCTTTCTGACTCCTTCGTAATATCGATACATTGTGATATCGAGAAAGGCCAGCTGCCGTTTACAATGCTATAGCTAGCCTTGGTCCACAATCACACAAATCCAGCCCAAACCAGGTTCAGCCGTTAAGGGTTAGGGGTTAGGGGTTAGAGTTAGGGGTTAGGGTTAGGGTTAGGTTTTTCCACCATTGGTCAGCCTCCGTGTACAATCTGGCGGCTGTGTAGTCACCGTTTGATTGGCTGACAGCTGCATTGAACTCCTCTCAACTTCTGACCCGAGTGTTGCTTTTTAAAGTAGCGGGAACACAGCCACAGTTCATCTCAGCAACACTTGAGGCCATCCCATCAGCGATGACAAACTCATCAAAGTCACTGGACGGCAACGCCGTTGATGCCTCCGGTGCGTGAGCTCGACATTAACCTTTGAAGCTCAAGGGTGTCAGAACACCATCCCGACTGTGAAGCACGGGGGCGGCAGCATCATGGTGCGGGGCTGCTTTGCTGAATCGTCATGAGAACCATGAGGAAAGAAGATTATGTGGTCATATTGAGGGAAGATCAAGCCAAAAGTATCAAGTAAAACGTGGGCATGGACGGGTTTTCCAAACGGTCAAACATACCTCCAGGTTAGCGGCCAAGTGACTTACGGACCACAGAGGGAAGGTATTGAAGTGGCCGCCATAAAGTCCTGATCTCAGCCCTCTAGAAAATGTGTGGACCACACTGAAACGGCAACAAACTGGACTCAGTTCAACCAGTCCTGTCAAGAGTAATGGACCAGAAGTCCCAGAGGATGTTGTGAGAAGATTATGAGCGCTATCCAAAACACTGGTGCTCAGATTCACAGTTTAATGGCAGTTATTCCAAATACTGACCAAGGATATGTAAACTTTGAAGAAAGAATCCTCCGAACATTTTCCCCAATATTCTGACATTTCGCAAATGTCACGATTGGAGATTCATGAGGGTCCACATGCAGGAGTAATAAACAGCCATTTTATTTAAACCAAACAGAAAACACCTGAATATCATGCTTCATATTCCCCACAACAGAACAGAAAATAATCTTTTAAAAAGAACAAAAACACGCAGAGCAACGAAGAGGCGAAAGGACGAGCAGAATGACAACGGACCGGCAGGGGAGAAAAGGAGCGTGGGACGTCAGGAGAAGCGAGAACAAAGGAAAACGAATCGTAAAACATAAAGAATCAGGCTTTTCAAATAAAACAGGAAGTCAAGATAACACAAAAAAACAACGTAATCAGTGCATTTACATGGAAAGTTTAATTCCTCTTTAATTCAGAATTAAAGTTAAATCCGAATAAAAGTTACCATGTAAACACCTAATTCCATATGAAAATGTAAATTCCGAATTAAACTTAATTCCGAAGTAAGTGGCTGGTTTATTCCCATTTTAATTCCGAATTAAATAATTCCGCGGTCATGTTTACACTCATTCCTGTTTAAATTAATTCACGTCTTCCTGCGCATGCTAGTTCTCTTGCCCGTCTGTAGCAATGACGCTTATATTCGGCGCTGGGCTTGTTTTCAAAACAAAGTTTTAAAATGGCAGCACGCAGTAAACGGTGGTCAAGAGCAGAGACGATTTATTTAATAAATATCTTGGAGGAACTGGAAATAATTAAAAGAACAGATGGCAGGAAACATAAAAATTGTGAGCTTTTCAAAGTTGTAGCGGCCAGGTTAAATGAAGGAGGGTTCACAGATAGAGACGCCACCCAGGTCAAAAATAAGTGGAATGTTGTTGCTAACCGAGTTAGCTAAGTTTGTTTTCTTCAGGTAGATGTAAAGACGTCCGCCCCCCCCATCCAATCAGAACCCTTCCCAACCCCCAGACCTAAAGAGGAGTTGGATGAAGCCAAACAAACGTGTTTTCCATGTAAACCTCAATTCAGAATTACTAGTTCCATGTAATCTCGAAGGAAAATAGTTTAATTCGGAATTATTTAATGCGGAATTATTAATTCCGAATTAAAAAACATCATGTAACCGCAGCCACTGTTTGTCATCAGACATTAAGGAAGCAGAGGTTTGTGCCATTTTCTACACTGCATGTAAACATCTGGTTGCAACTGTATGGTTTCCCCCAGAAACACCATCCAGTTAATGACCCCGTGTTTTCAGCCGGTCACCGTGACCTCTGACCCCTGCGACTGAGCTCTTTCAGTCGTTCCGCCAGACCCGCCGACGGGAAAACATGTTTGCCTTCTCCCATGTTCTCCTGGAGCTGAGATTAGACCCAGGACGGGCCCAGGTCTGCTTTTACAGCTCCCTTTTTCCTCTCCAACACAATTTTCCCCTGGAGTAAATTGGTCTGTGTTTGCCTCTCTCTCTCTCTCTCTCTCTCTCTCTCTCTCTCTCTCTCTCTCTCTCTCTCTCTCTCTCTCTCTCTCTCTCTCTCTCTACACCAGCAAAACAACACCTTCCCTGGAGCTGTAGGATCTCTCAATTCGCTCTGCTTCGCTCTCGCAGCTCCATTGTTACACAGTCGCCCCTCAGTGATCTTTGTTCCCAGTTCACACTGGCGTTTGTTAAAACCTCCACCAGGCCCTGCAGTGCGCCACTGACTCGTCTCAGAGCGGTTCAGAGCCGCGCGCCGAACACCGTGCGCTCGCCCGATGACGGTTTCTACGCCGAGGCGTCTCAAAGATGCAATAAAGAGGTTAATGTTTACACGACGCTGGTGGAGGCAGGTGATCATTTGGTTTTGTAGCTTCTTTGTTTTGCTGCTACATCAGCTACATCAGCCACCTGTTCTGCTCAGCTTTACGGATCGAGACCTTTCACAGATTGGCTTGTACTGCCGAGCTGAAACCTTTCCCTAGCACGTCCCCAACGTGCCCTCTGAAATTAAATTAGATAAGCCTCCCAGCGAGGCTTATCGTTTTATTTTTTTCCTTTCACCCCCTCCTCAGCGTTTCCCCTGAATGCCACTTTTCATTTCAGTGAAAGAGCCCATGACCTGCATGGATCGGCTCCTTGGAGTAGGAGGGGGGGGTTGTTGTTTGGATGGATGACGCTGGGAAACAGAACCCAAACAGCGCTGCACACGTGGCGCCGGTTCTGGACGGCGTCGACGCAACTCCGCGTCCAAGCGGAACAGCCGTGTCTTCCGGGGACGATACGTCTTCAGGAAAAAAAAAGAAAAGAAAACGCCGTCGGATCTTCGCTTGGAATAAGCGACGGGAGGAAGGAGCTGCACGCTGCAGATTTACGGACACATTTACATCTCGGCGTTTGCAGCGGAAGCCGGCGGACTGCTGGTGGCGCTGCCGCCGGCGCGTCCGCGGAGCTCCGACCGTACGCGGGATCAGTCGTACGTCACGTGTGATGATGAGAATCTGTTCGTTCTTCGTGTAATTTTAAAGATTTAAACTCTCTCAACATGCCTCCAGGAGTTGGGGGGGAACTAATTAGATAGCTAATATATGAGATGCAGCGGCAGGAAAAGTATGTGAGCCCCTTGGAATTAACTGTTTACCCGCTTTAATTTGCCGTGAAATGAGACCTGATTAGCTAACGCACTGATTAAACATTCACAATTCTGGGGAAAAAAAGTAAGTAAAGTCTTGGAGGGGAGAGCTGCTAGACTTATGATGCTGCCTCCACCGTGCCTCACCACTGGAGTCATGTTTGGAGTCATGACGTCTTCAAGGCTTCGGCTGCTCCTCACGGGTTCTTCTTGGCGTCGCCTCGCTCATCCATCCGTTCACGTCTGTTTCTGCCACGTAAACTAAACGTGGAGCTGCCTTGGGTTTTTTTTTATTTCGCTTCTCGTCTGACTGCGAGCCGCATCTCCCAACCGTCCTGCTGCGCCACGTGCCCATTTGTGTTCAGGCTGTGCTTACCCACAATCCCCTGCTTTGTAGTTCACCTCCTGCCTCTGGTTCCCAAACGAACCGGACTCTTTGAGCAAACGAACGTGTGAAGCATGAAGTGCGAAAAACCCGAGAGACTGGTTGTGGTGTCTACAGTAGAGGTCTTCGGAACAACCCGACCGCCCGAAAAACCAGAGTTTCCGATCTCGGGTCCACTCAAAAGACGTGACTCCGGGTTCGGGTCTGAATCGGTACAGTTAGTCTCTGGTCCGGTCGGTGCTCTCTGACAGGCTGGGTCCACGTTTACTCCAGAGAGGTAAAGATATTGGCGGTGGCAGCTAATGTCAGGACTCGGGGCAGTTTAATTAATTATTCATTAACGTGGCGTGTTTGTCATGAAACAATCGTGTTGCCGTAGCGTGTTATTAGCGCGTTATTAGCGTGTTATTAGCGTGTTATTACCGGTTTGTTTACCGGCAGCTGTAAAGCACAACGGATCACCAACATGACAACGCTGGATGAGAGAACATATTCACGACACGTCCTGACCGGTGTAGGCTATTAGCATTAGCGGTTGCTACCATTAGCATCTGTATCCACAAAGAAAATAACGACGTGGATTTATTGTTGTTTACATCACGTAGCCTTTGTAGCAACTGAACCGGTAAAAGAAGATAACTTTAGGTAAGAAAATCAAGTTTTATTCAACGCTAGACAACTTTAACAGGAGCAACTATGGGCTGGATTGTCTCGGTTCTTTTCTGGTAACTCGGTTCGGTTCGTGGTTGGAAACTAAAGACTCGGGTCGGGTTGGTTTCGGGTTGAATTTTCACGGCCTCTAGCCTAAAGTTAAATTTGACATAGTGAATACAAGTTATTTGTGCCACATCAGGCAGAATTACAGCGTATCATAGATACAGGATTAAGAGGACGAAGCTTGGCTTAGCTCAGCTGCGTTAAATGAAGGGGCGCACGCCTCCCCCCGAGAAAGAGAGGGGCGGAGTCATATTCAGCATTCGACTCCTCTACACGCAGCCATCATTTCTGATGTTGCCACCAAATATGAAGCGAATTTGAAGGCCTCATTTGAAGCGAGAGGTCCTGCTGCTCATCCAGCGTGGCTCGGCTGAAGGAGGATCACTTCAGGTCGACTGACTGCGGTCGATCGTCCCACGACTCGCGGGCTGATGGCAGTAGGCTCGCCTGACTACGACACTTCTATCCCGGCGAGCGTTGGCGGAGGTCTGGCGGCACCCGTTTCGGTAGCTAACAACGAGGACGTCGATGAGATCACACAACAGACGCTTCTAACGAGCGGCAAACCTCAAATCTCAAGAGCGTCTTTAATCAGTCAAAGCGGCTCCAAACATCACTCCCGAACTCCGCCGGTACGAACTGCTGAGTTAAAAAAGTCCATGAGTTCACTTCCTTTCCCATCCAGCTCTGTGAATGTTTAACGGCTGTGTGATCACATTTTATGGTGAAATAGCGCAGAAAAAAAATAGCGCAGAAAAACCGATAAATTCCAAGAAGATCACGTATATTTTTTTTTTTTTGTCCTCGCCGCCGTCATACCGGCCCATCCCCCAGAGCTCTGGGCGCGGGATTAGATGTGAGTTTGATGCGTGGGGTCCTGACTTATTTGAAATGTGAACCGTCTTCCAGTGGAGCATGTACAAAGTGCATGAACAAAAGCATTTTTAAGTGGATTTAAAAAAAAAGAAAAAAAACTGTAAAAAAAAAAAAACTCCTCTTTTGTGTCGGCATCTCAGTCGTACCGTTGAGCTGCTGCTCGAGAAATGACCCTGAGTTTGTACGTAGAAGCTAATCGACGCTAGCTTCCGGCGGGTCCACGTGTTGTGTATCGTTCAGTGGAGCGAGTGTGTCGCGATGTTGTTTCCGTGTTTCCGTTTTACTTTTCCTTCGTTCTTCTAACTGGTTCTGTAATGTAAGACGACATATATATATATATATATATAAATATATATATCTATATTTTTTTACACGTATCATTTCCAATGTTGTATTGTATTAATGTATTTAAAATGAAATTAGAATAAAGAAATGAATGCCAGCGTTGTGGTGCATTGACTGTTCTGCAGCGGCGCCACCCGGACGCCACCCGGACCCCCCCCCCCCCCACCCCCCCAGAACAAAAATGTTTCCCTTCTGTCTGAAAATACAGCTGCTGGTAAATAACAGCAGAACACGACGTTCTGGTTTACACTGCGAATAAAAGAAATAAAAGAGTGACATTTCAAGTTCCTTCCACTTGCAGCGAGCGCCGTCCTGCTCCACTCAGATCTTTTTGTAGCCAAAAGCAAAACGCATACATTATTCATACCAATATTCATATGCTTTCTGCTTCTTCTTTTTTTTTTGAGCTGCATACTTAATGACGTTATGGAGATGATGCTCTGAGGGGGTTCTGTGGTGTTTAAAGCCCAGTGTGGTTTGTGTTTGTGTCAAAGGGGGTCACGCCGAGCCGTTTCCTGAACTGCACCGTCAGGCAACGGCGGCGCCGCTGTTAATGAGGCGCTTTATCTGATGCAACTCTCTGCATATTTCATGTGGCCCTGCGCAAACGGGCACTTGAAAGAGACTCACAGGGCAAGTTTTCTTTTTTTTTTTTGGCCTCGTGCCCTGTTTTCTCAGGCCCTCGTCCTCCATTAACACACCTGTGCACTCGACCCTTCGAGCCAGGAGCTAAAACATTGAAGTGAATGCGCAGCAGACAGAGGTAACCCCACGATAAACGTGCACCGGTCTAGCAGGCCTTTAGGGGTGTGAAAAAAAATCGATTTGGCAATATATCGCGATTTTTGGCGGCCCAATATAATATCAATTTTCCAGCTCCTAATATCAATGTTCAATTTCAATTATCAAAGAATTTCAAAACAACCTACAGTCATGGTAAAAAATGATTAGACCACCATTTTTTCTTCATTTTCTTGTTCATTTTTATACCTGGTACCACTAAACGTCATCATGTGACTAAAACAGACAGAAAAGAAAACACTGAATGCATAAAAGCAGTGTTTTTGGCAGTACAACGCCATAGCTATTGATGTAAAAACTTAAGTGATTTAGGTTATAATCAAGAAAACCATGGAAAATGGTAAGATATCAGCTCTTAAATAAAACTCTTATGAGCAATCTTTGTGGTTATCGTTATGTTTGTCCAAACAAATGTACCTTTAGTTGTACCAGGCATTAAAATGAACAAGAAACTGAAGAAAACAAGGGTGGTCTAATCATTTTTTCCATGACTGTATTTAATTAAAAGGTTGTTTTGACTCAATTTGTCCTCTGAATGATCAATATCATTCTGATGAACATATACAGCAACTTGATTTTTCATCTCTGCTTTTAATTTTGATATTAACTGGGTAGAATATCACAATATATCGTGATATCGCGATATCGTGATAATATCATATGGAGATCCAAGTATCATGATACTACAGGCCATGCCTGTTTACTTCCTGAAAACTCCCATCTGTCCCGGTACAGAACGTACCGAGACAGACGGCGGCGCTTTCATGCAGCGACTCATGCAGGAGCCGCCATTCAAGAACAACCTCTGACTGGCTCAAGGTCATCCAACGATCTCCAGCGTCCGCCGGTACCGGCCCCTGGAAGTCAAAGTCCAGTCCGGGGAGCGGGAATGACTCTGGCCTGGGGAAACCCGTGTTTCAAATAAAAACATTTTTTAAAAAAAAAAGAAAACACAGCTCCATGAAGTGAGAAACCTATAATGAACGGGTCTGGAACCAGCGCCGTCGTCGTGGTTGTTACGCAGCCCGTCCCATTAGCCTGTATAAAAATTAAGTGTTTTTTTTCCTCTGAACATGCCGCTGATGGAGCTGGATTCGCGCTACGCGGCTTCAAACGCTCATCAGAGATGACTTGGCGGAGCGCCACACCTGACAGACTGCGCCTGCTGTTACTGATAAGCTTCACAGGATCACGGAAAAGAAACTCTTGATGACTGTTTAAACTCGTCTCCCTCTGGAGACCTTTTTCAGCGCAGCACGACCGAGCGCGAAAGATTTCTCTTTCAAGGCGCCGGCGCCTTCCTCACCAGCTCCCACACACAGCCAAACTTCAGCGTTCGATGCGAATGAGATCGGGCTGACTGAACCGGCACCAGCTTCGCCTTCACTTACCGACTGAATCTCAAACGTAGATGTAGAGACAGACGGAGGGACTGGAGACGACGAGACGAGAAACAGGAGTGAACGACATTTCCTTCACGACAACAGGGAGGCGGCAGAAAGAGTGATGATGGACGGGCGATAGAAATGGGGTGGAAACGGGTTGTTACCGCGGCAGTTGGGGCCTTTCTGTATCGTTTAAACAATGAAAGAAAGCAACAAGCCAAAACAAGAGATGCAGGTCAGTCATTTTACATGATTTTCTACCTACAAACGACCACGATGTGCTACTGCGATGATGTCATGCAGCCGCAAAACAAAGAAGCTACACATCTATCCCTTCATCTGGTACGGCGGCCGGAGGATCTGCACAGAGAAGACGGGGGAAAAAAACTGACGACGTGCTGAACCTCAGCTTCTGGTCCGAACTGGATCTGTGATGTCACAGGAACGGATCAGAGCTGATGACCACGGCAGCCGCAAAACAAAGAAGCTACACATCTATCCCTTCATCTGGTACGGTGGCCGGAGGACTTGCACAGAGAAGACTTCCCGTCAGGGAACGGGTCGGCGCTGACGGCGCCTACTCTGCCTGGATTGGGCGGAAGAAGCCGCTAGCGCTGGAAAAACTCGGAACGGCACGAACCTGCTGAGCCCCGGATGAGCGCGTGACCCGCAGAAACCCGGGGTAGCTTCTGTCAACGACGCTTCCAGCCTCTCGTTCGCCTCTGGAACAGTTTATGGTCCACTCAAAAACGCCACCGCCGCTGTGCTTGACGGCTGTTATCAGTCAAGTTTGGGCCGAAATGCTGCGTTTAGAGCCCAAGGAAAGAGAAGGACTTCAGAAGCAAATGTGGGTGACATCACAGAGGCTTTGTCCGGTTCTTCTTGTACAGTCTATGGAGCTCTCTCAACCTCTTAACTCACCAGGTGTTTACAGTAGCTACGCTCATTTCCTGTAAAGCGTTTACATACATAATCGGCTATTTATAGATACAGTACAAGGCCTGAGTGACTTAATGACACGTCTTTGACACGTCTTTGACAAAATACTCCAGAGATACAGAAAAACTGCTCACTTTCCAACCATGCTTTTACTGCTTTGTTCACAGAAGCCATCTTTGAGCATATTTAGCATCTCAGATGCTAAATATGACTCCACCCCTCTCTTTCTGGGGAGAAAGGGGGGTATGTGCCCCTTTTGAAACCAGCATTGCAGCTTTGTGTTTCTCACTTCTGAGGCCGAGTCAGTTTAGACCGAGATGAAGGTCAAAAACTCTACACCGAACTGGATCTGTGATGTCACAGTACCCCACTGATCCGACCGACTCGCAGGGAGGCGTGTCTTAAGATTTTTGAGACCCTTCAATACCCGGTCTCAAGTGAGGAAAAACTTCATGATAGGTCGCTTTAAAAGATTTAAAAGCACAAGATACGTATAGGAGCGGTCCTGGAGGACATGTTTGATACTGGAGCTCACCGTGGAGCCGGTCCAACCTCAGAGGTGGTTTTACCTCTGCGGTCCATGTCCTGTTCTTTATAACAACCCAGAACTGAGTCAAAGGTACCTGCAAAACCACAACCAATGCACGAAAGAAAAAAAAAAAATCCAAAGAAATAAAAAACAAATGATCTCCCAGCCAGCTACTGTTGTATCAGCAAAGCATCATGGGAAAACCTCATGGTATCTTGCTGATATGGGCTGCTCAGATTCCCTCGTTTGCCTTTGATTTTTTTTTTCTCTTCCCGCTCTCATCCGTCTCTGCGGGTTCGTCTTTGTGGAGATGATTTTAATTCTCGCTCCCCGTCTGCAGACGAGCTGCAGCAGATGCAACAAACACCGGCTCTTTAATTATTTTTATTTTCCTCCTACGGTGCCGACGCGGCGCGGCGGGAGCGCGGAGAGATAAACAACTTAGAGAACGAGCTGAAAACAAGTGTAATGGTTTGCCTAAAAACCCACGAACGGAGAATCGAGAGCGCCGAAGACGAAGGCGGCGAAACGCGAGGCAGGTGCAGAAGATTAACGGCGATGGCGTCTCCGTCAGTGATGGAGGGGCCCCTCGCTTTTCAGGGCCTCTCGGGTCGACCACGGAGACCGGGACCCCGGTATGAAACAAGCGTTTAACTGGCAGCACCAGGATGAAGATGGCTGATCAAGATGAAGGACCAGCTGTGCAGAGCTGGTCTGGCAGTTTGTAGTAATGCAATGCCGAGAGGGAACAACATCAGCAGTGGTCTTAGACGAATGTTCAGGTTTTGATCTTGGGGTTTACTTGTTTGTTTGTTTGTTTGTTTTCATTTTTAGCCTTTTTCGGTTTCGTGTCTGTTTCGGTTTTAATCCTGTTTCCTGTCCTCAGACGTTTTGAAATTTATTCTGCGCATGTTAGCTCCAGTTCATCTACATGTGGCCCTGCGATGGACTGGCGACCTGTCTAGGGTGGACCCCTGCCCAGACGCCAGGAGGTCCCCGGTGACCCTATATAGCATATGTGTCAAACACAAGGCCCGCGGGCCAAATGTGGCCCGTCACGTCATTTTATGTGGCCCTCGAGAGCTTGGACATTATTGTCTTAAATTTTAAACCAATATTTTAAAATTTAAAATAAGCTTACACCGCTTTAAAGCGCATATTGACAATAAACTACATCTCCCATCATGCATTTAGTCATTACCCACAACGATAACGGCAGCTATGAGCAGGACAATTTTTCAGAACTGATGGACTTGAAAAAAAAAAACTTTTACTAACTAACCCCAACATGTCCAAGAAAAGAAAAATTGATGCACAAAAGTATCATTTTTGTGTAATGCGTGTCAGTCCTGAAAGTTTAATCTACGTCGGCATTTTGGCAGCAAACAGGGAGCTAAGTATGCTAAATTTAGCCTGCAAGAAAAACAAAGAACCGCTTCCGCTTCTAAAACCAAGGTAATGAATACTCTTACAACCACAAACCCTGAGTTTAATATAATAATGACTTAAATATTTGAAACTTGAATACATCATAAATACAGAAACCATTATTTAACATTTATAATAAGTGTAGTTTAATTTATATTTGAATTTTCTTGCACATTCATGCTGTCAATCTGGCCCTTCGAGGGCCACCATGATGCTGATGTGGCCCTCAGTGAAAATGACCTCTGACCCCCCTGACATATAGGATTAAACGGGTATGGATGATGGATGGATGATGGATGGATGTTAGTTCCAGCTTGACTTTGCCCATCACCGCGTCCTGATTGTCAACACCTGTGTCTCTGTCCTGCTTCCTCTCCCCTCGTCTCTTGTCCATCAGTCATCTCTGTCCGTGTCCTGTTTGGAAGGACAGTAGAAGGAGAGACGCCGTTAACAGGAAACCGTGGGACCCGGCCAACCGCATACATTTGTGGTCATCACTTCATCACACCAGGTCCAAAAAAAACGGAAGCGGTTTAGATTTAAAAGTCATAAACCAATTGTAATGTATCACTGAAAAGACAGAAATAAATCCATCCACCATCTATACCCACTTCTTCCTGTTTCAGGGATCTCCTGGAACTGATCCCAGCGCTCCTCTTGGTGAAAGGTGTCGAGTTTGAGTCGAGTCCAATCCAGCTCTCGGCTTTTAAAACTCACCAGCGGGCTTTAAACCATCTGGTGACAGGTGGACCGGTGGCTGCACAAGAACTATAGAACTGTCACACGACGGGTTTGAAGAAGGTGTGTGTACGCCTGAACAAAAAAATGGGACTGGGACCCCTGTCCCCTCTGGAAGACGTTGGGGCTTCTTACCAAGAAAGATGGCGGGTTAGTTCCACTTTTCCCAAGACTTCCTTACTAGCAGCTTTGTTCGGGACCTCGCCATCTTTCTGCGTCTGTCAAACTCCCCTGGCGCCGTTACGATGCTCCGTTTAAGTCTCCAGCTGCAGGCTGCAGGGGACGTCAGGGCGGTGGACCTCGAGGACCAGGACGATCCTCGAGAAACGCCGGTTCGGGTCTTTCAGACTCGACCTCAAAAACAGTGCTACCTCTGCTTACGAAATAAATTGGTTCTGGAAGTAGTTTCGTAACCTGAAACTTTCGTAAGTAGAGACTCGTTTTCCATGTAAATGCCCTAATCCGTTCCAAGCCCCCCAAAATTCAAAAATAATTTTTTTATAAATTATAAATAATACATGAAATGACATAAAAACCTGTAAGAAATACGTCTTAGAACTAGAAAAGCACTCAGAGAGCAAAGTGATCCAAAGTGATCCAGAATCCAAAATTTCTTCTGGATCAGAACCAAAATGAAATCAGTTCTTCCTTTTCACATTTCTAACAACTCCTGAAAATTTCATCAAAATCCATCCAGAACTTTTTGAGTTATCTTGAACACAGACAGACAGATAAACGCCAGCAAAAACATAACCTCCTTGGCGGAGGTATAAATTGTTTGTTTACCTGGGTTGCTGGGTTTCGCTCATACAGACAAGGGGCCCTCCTAGCCAATGGGATGCCAGGAAGATGCTAAGCGATAGCCAATGGTAGAGCAGCTCGGACGCACCGCTTTCAAACCGAGATACAGAGCCGACAGCTATGTTTACGTTCAGTAAACTCTGGGAGCTGCGAGTAGCAGCGCTACTGTATTTTAGCCTTTCGTATCCTGAAATTTCTTTCGTAACAATAGGCAATATTTTCCCGTTGAGAAATTTCGTAACCTGAAATTTTTGTATGTAGAAACGTTCGTAAGTAGAGGAACCACTGTATAAGACTTTTTCAGATGTATTTACAGACGCAAAGTTTTCGGATCATATTTGGATCAAAATGTAAAATCTGAGGGCTCGTCTGGGTCCGAGTGCAATAAATGCACGAGTCCAGGTCCGAGTCAAGTCACAAGTCAAGCTCAAGTCCGAGTCCTGGACTAGTGTCCTGCACGCCTGGTGGGATCTCAGGAGCCGGGTTTAAGTGAAAACCCAAAAATATCACCACCACGTGAAACATGTTGTTTCTAAACGTGGATCTAGAATGGGGGTGAGTATTGGCAAGGACCTCACAATATGATATGTACCGTGATACTTGGGTCACAATGCGATATTATCATGATATCGCGATATTCTACCCAGTCAATATCAAAATTAAAAGTAGAGATGAAAAATCAAGTTGCTGTATATGTTCATCAGATGATATTGTTAGGATTAAAATTATCTGAGGACTGTTTAATTGTTAAAACTAAACTTTATTGCATGTAAGAATGCAGTCTTCTTTTATGATCGTGAGTTCCTCAGTTTTAGGTTTTATGACTTAAACGACTGGAACATCCTGGCTTCTCGACCCCCAACAGTCTGTGACAGCATAGAAAAACACATTTAGGGACGTCCCACTCCTGGACTGTGGACTGAAGACCTGTTTACCATCTGGACTCGAAGACGAAGAGCCATAAAACTCAGAAGAACCAAGCTGGATCTTTTAAGAACTGGGGACAATTTGACATCAGCGTGCATTTCCCTGGCATCTCTTTGTGGTGTACCATCGGCTGATTAAAACATTCTGCATGGCATATTGAATCTTTGTGTTTCATGATTGTATTAAACTCTTTAATTGACCTTTGTTTCTAGTCTCGTCAATGGCACCAGATAAAAGAACACTGGAGAACTACTTTCACTATTGATCATTCAGAGGACAAATTGAGTCAAAGCTATTTGCTTCAAAGTAATCTATCTATTGTTTATTATTAGTGTTTTTGAACATTTACATTTTAAACAATTTAAATGTGAAAATTAAACAATTTTCCCAAAAAAACGATATTAGGAGCTGAAAAATCGATATTATATTGGGCGGCGAAAATCACGATATATTGCCAAATGGATTTTTTTTCACACCCCTATTCTAGAAGCTGTTGAATCATGGAGATACTTAGTATTACCCACATGATTTTTTTTGTATTCGGCTTCATTTTTACTGAGGTTGCATCCGCCTAATACTAGGACTAAGTGATCGGATGACTGCTATGTTTTTACAGCATAAAGTAAAGGATTAAAAGCGTGTTACAGCGGAGCAGAGGACCGGAGGAATTCTTCCCATTTGCTGGCGATGATGTTAAACATTAACCATGAGCCAGCCCAGAAGAACACTCTGCGCTTCTCTCTAACAACTCCCCGTGGCATTTGCAGGATTTTCTTGAAGGGAGATAAAAGGAACGGCGCTGCAAGCAAAGTTGGAGCCGGCTCCCGCCTCAAAGTGGAATGGCCCCTGCAGCGAATGAGAGTTTAATCGCTCCCAATTGCTTTCCCTCTCGAAGGTGCGACCCCTTCCGCTGCGCCGCTGCGCCCCTGCTTCCGTCGCCACCCTCCCATCTGTCTCCTGTTGTTGCCAGTGAGCAGATCTGGCTGCGGGGAGATGCGCCGCCACTTCCTCTTTCCCCCAAAGACCTCGCGTTCAGCTCGGCGAAGCTTTTCATCCAACTGGAAGCGGAGAGGGGAGTAATCATAACAATTATCCAAGTCTCATTTTATTTCACTGGAGACCCCCCCCCCCCCTCCCCTGTGAATCTTCCACCAGGAAGAGACAGGCTGTGTTTTTCGGGGACTTTTTGTACGAGCGTCAACTGTCGGCACACAGGAAAATCTTCAGCGAGTCGCTGGTGTCGCCGGCAGGTTCGGTGCTTGGTTCTTTTCAGCGAGAGAGCTGCGAGGATGGAGGGGTAAAAGCATTAAAACGCACAAAGCTAAAGACTGTTTCTCACGAGAAAAGGTGCAAATAGGTAGCTGTAGACGAGGTGAGGAGGAAGAAGAAAGGGGCTCAGGCAACGTAGAAGAAGGAGAAGGCGTAGAAGAAGGTAAGGGCAAAGACGAAGACGAAAAAGGTGTAGATGATGAAGAAGAAGGCAAAGAAAAAGGCAAAGGAGGAGTCAAAGAAGAAGGCCAAGAAGACACAGAGGAGGGCGAAAACGAGTGAAGGAGATGAAGAAAAGGAAGGTGAAGAAGGAGGCGAAGACATAGAAGAGACAAAGAAGAAGACATAGAAGAGGGCAAATGTGAAGAAGAAAAGGAAGGTGAAGAAGAAGGCGAAGACAGAAGAGACAAAGAAGAAGACATAGAAGAGGGCAAACGTGAAGAGGAAAGGAAGGTAAAGAAAAGAGGGCGAAGACAGAAGAGTCAAAGAAGAAGACATAGAAGAGGGCAAATGTGAAGAGGAAAGGAAGGTAAAGAAAAGAGGGCGAAGACAGAAGAGTCAAAGAAGAAGACATAGAAGAGGGCAAATGTGAAGAAGAAAAGGAAGGTGAAGAAGAAGGCGAAGACATAGAAGAGACAAAGAAGAAGACATAGAAGAGGGCAAATGTGAAGAAGAAAAGGAAGGTGAAGAAGAAGGTGAAGACAGAAGAGACAAAGAAGAAGACATAGAAGAAGGCAAAGGTGAAGAAGGTGAAGACATAGAAGAGACAAAGAAGAAGACATAGAAGAGGGCAAATGTGAAGAAGAAAAGGAAGGTGAAGAAGAAGGCTAAGACAGAAGAGACAAAGAAGAAGACATAGAAGAGGGCAAATGTGAAGAAGAAAAGGAAGGTGAAGAAGAAGGCGAAGACATAGAAGAGACAAAGAAGAAGACATAGAAGAGGGCAAATGTGAAGAAGAAAAGGAAGGTGAAGAAGAAGGCAAAGACAGAAGAGACAAAGAAGAAGATATAGAAGAGGGCAAACGTGAAGAAGAAAAGGAAGGTGAAGAAAAAGGGGAAGACAGAAGAGTCAAAGAAGAAGACATAGAAGAGGGCAAACGTGAAGAGGAAAGGAAGGTAAAGAAAAGAGGGCAAAGACAGAAGAGACAAAGAAGAAGACATAGAAGAGGGCAAATGTGAAGAAGAAAAGGAAGGTGAAGAAGAAGGCGAAGACAGAAGAGACAAAGAAGAAGACATAGAAGAGGGCAAATGTGAAGAAGAAAAGGAAGGTGAAGAAGAAGGCGAAGACAGAAGAGTTAAAGAAAGGACAGAAGAGGGCAAATGTGAAGAAGAAAAGGAAGGTGAAGAAAAGAGGGCGAAGACAGAAGAGTTAAAGAAGAAGACATAGAAGAGGGCAAACGTGAAGAAGAAAAGGAAGATGAAGAAGGCAAAGACATAGAAGAGTCAAAGAAGAAGACATAGAAGAGGGCAAATGTGAAGAAGAAAAGGAAGGTGAAGAAGAAGGCGAAGACATAGAAGAGACAAAGAAGAAGACATAGAAGAAGGCAAATGTGAAGAAGAAAAGGAAGGTGAAGAAGAAGGCGAAGACATAGAAGAGACAAAGAAGAAGACATAGAAGAGGGCAAACGTGAAGAAGAAAAGGAAGGTGAAGAAGAAGGCGAAGACAGAAGAGTCAAAGAAAGGACAGAAAAGGGCAAATGTGAAGAAGAAAAGGAAGGTGAAGAAGAAAGCAAAGACATAGAAGAGTCAAAGAAAGGACAGAAGAGGGCAAACGTGAAGAAGAAGGCGAAGAGGGCAACGGCAACAAGTCAAGACATAAAGTCACACACGAAGCAGCTACTTCATCGGTCTCTCGGATGGTTGTGGAGGAATATTAGTCCGTCTTCTTCCCGCCGCTGCTTCAGTCCGTTGAGGTTTTTGGACATTCACTCATTCACCAAACGGTCCACCACTGTTGAGGTCTGACCTTTGACCTGGTCGTCCCACCGACTGGGACGAAGCTTCAGCAACACTCAGAGGAGGTCGTTGTCCGCTCAGAGACCGTCGGCCCCGAGGATGCGGCCCAACCCGATGGCATCGACCCTCCACTGAGCAGGGAGTAGTGCACGAGCACGAGACTGACGGAGGAGGTGGGGGACTGTCCATCACCAGGGTCATTGGTGGATCGCTGGATCGAACTGGACTGGAAGCTCGGTGAGTCGAAGACAGCACCAAGACTCCAAAACGTCTCCGAGTATCAACCTACCGGTGACATCGCAGACGGTTTGTCCGGGTCTTTCCATTCAGTCTGTGGTCGAACGCAGCAGAACCGAGGAGCTGGATCGCACGTTTCGCTTCAACTCCCTCCTGGGATTATTATTTGTTTTGTTCAAAAGAAACAAGAACCTTGTAAAAGAAATCCAATGCAACGCCTGGCGAATCAACAGAGCCTTGGCCTGGATGAGATTAAATGAGATCACTGGAAGACGTATAACACTGCCACCCCCCCCCCCCCCCCGCAGTAACTCACATGCTCTCTGGCACGCCGTCCGAAATTGCAAAAGCCTTAATTAAAGATTAATGTCAGGACTTCTGTAGGCGCAGCTTAGATAAACTCATCTCCAAGGGCGCGTTGCTAAAATAAAAAATAAAAGGAAAAAAAAAGGCAGGCCACCAGATTTTTCAGCGTTCAGAACAAAGGCCCTCAGTTCTCCATCCAGCTGGAGCCGTTCAGCCGACCGGCGAGCAGCGACACCTTTTGCCGGCGCCTCTCTGAGATGCCACCGGTGCTGCTGGCAGTCGGGAGGCGGGTTGAGTCATTATCACGAACGGAGAAAGTGGCGTCGATCAGCCGGTGGGAGGCGCCGCTGCCCCCCCCACCTCCAACTACAATCACAGGCTCTATTCATGCAGCCATGGATGGATGGGTGGATGGATGGATGGGTGGATGGATGATGGATGGATGGATGGATGGATGGGTGGATGGATTGATGAATGGATGGATTGATGGATGGATGAATTGATGGATGGATTGATGGATGGATGGGTGGATGGATGGATTGATTGATGGATGGATGACTGGATGGATGGATGGATGGATTGATGGATGGATGAATTGATGGATGGATTGATGGATGGATGGGTGGATGGATGGATTGATTGATGGATGGATGGATGGATGGATGGATGGATGGATGGATGGATGAATGGATGGATGGATGGATGGATGGATAGAGATGGCTGGATGGATGATGGAGGGATGGATGGATGCTGGATGGATGGATGGATGGCTGATGATGGATGGCTGGATGGATGGATGGATGGATGGATGGATGGATGGATGGATGGATGGATGGATGATGATGGATGGCTGGATGGATAGATGGATGGATGGATAGATAATGGATGGATGGATGGATGGATGGATTGATGGATGGATGGATGGATGGATGGATTGATGCTGGATGGATGGATGCTGATGGATGGATGGATGGAGATGGATGGATGGATGGATGGATGGATGGCTGGCTGGATGGATGGATGGGCTGGATGGATGGATGGATGGATGGATGGATATGCTGGATGGATGATGGATGGATGGATGATGATGGATGGATGGATGGATAGATGGATGGATGGATGGATAGATGGATGGATGGATGGATGATGGATGATGGATGGATGGATGGATTGGATGGATGGATGATGGATGGATGGATGGATGGATGGATGGATGGATAGATGGATGGATGGATGGATAGATGGATAGATAGATTGATGGATGGATTGATGGATGGATAGATGGATGGATGGATGGATGGATGGATGGATGGATGGATGGATGGATGGATGGATGGATGGATGGATGGATAAATGGATAGATGGATTGATGGATGGATAGATAGATGGATGGATGGATGGATGGATGGATGAATGGATAGATTGATAGATGGATGAATAGATAGATGGATGGATATTTAGATGGATGGATGACTGGATGGATAGATAGATGGATGGATGGATGGATGGATGAATGGATGGATTGATAGATGGATGAATAGATAGATGGATGGATGGATTGGATAGATAGATGGATGGATGGATGGATGGATGGATGGATAGATAGATAGATAGATGGATGGATGGATGGATGGATGGATGGATGGATGGATGGATGGATGGATGGATGGGATAGATGGATGGGTAAATAGGTGGATGGATGGATGGATGTATAGATGGATGGATGGATAGACAGATAGATAGATAGATGGATGGATGGATGGGTCTATCTGAGCAGTCACGGCGCTCGTTGTCGTCCTCTACCGTCAGTAACGTCTCATCCTTCCTCCCGTTATCTCAAGGTTGTTTCTCCAGTGGAATAAATCCACAGAGGGACTCGTGGCCTCCACGTGCAGGTCGCTGTAATAAGGCTGGAGGCAGCAGAGGCTTGTGGAGGTGTGAAGGAGGATTTTCTTTTCTTTTTTGATCATCTGAAGGCTCAGTAATACACCTCTGTCTCTGCAGCTCCACCGTGGCATTTTCAGGATCAGGCTTCTTCAAATATAAATCTGAAAGAACATCTCATCGCCAGGATTCTGACACTCATCTGGCTCTCATCGTTTTCTTATTCGCTTGAAGTCAGAGCGACTGAATCATTCTGGGTGACATCTCGCTGAAAGCAGAGTCCCCGACAGATTCAGGAATGATCGTTCGTTAACTCGTTTGTTAAAATGCGTGCAGTTCCTCGACTGACCAGCGGAGACTCCAGAAGCGAGTCAGTCTTCATCGACCAACCCGTTCGCCAACTGAAAGCTGGGATTTGTTGGTGGAGGGACACTGTGAGCTGGAGAGATCCATTAATCACCAGCAAATCCTGCACGATTACTGTTTTCTAAAACCGATACCGATAACCAATAACTCTTAGCTCCTAAAGGCCGATAGCGATACCGTTCCCGATACCAATACCGATATCCGATAACACACACATATACCTAAGATCATTACATCAATACTATGAACAAAATCAAAAACAGTTTTGACTCTTTAAATGAACAGATATTTATTTTTCCAATGAAAAACTATTGACAAGCCTCTCAAACATTTTCTTAAAGCTATCAAACAAACCTATTTGATATCTCACATTAACTTAAATAAGGTTCATTACTGACTGATATAAAAAATAAAGGCTCCTTGAACCGATGGAAATACATGCATCAAAATTACTAACTGAAAAAGATTAACATTTAAAGAATTTTGGTTTGTGGTTCCATTTAAATTAATACCTTTAATTAAAGTAAATGAAGTTCAGTAGTTTTTGTTTTTTATATTTTTTAATCTCATGGAAGTTTTAGATGAGAGGAATGAGGGAGAGGAGAGACTGCTGCTGGCTTGCGCATGTTAGCATTAGCTTCCGTTAGCTCACGTTAGCATGATTTCAAAACTCCATGGAAGTGATTGTTATGTTGTAGGTGGCTGATCAGGTTTTACGTATTAAAGCTTGTGCTTTCCTCCTCGTAGAATTCACTCGGAGGATTCGTCACAAATAACCACCAAACTATCTTCTTCTGAAACTTTAACGAAGTTCCACGCCACCATGTTTGTTGTGATCAGTACGCTGTGCTGCAGGCTGCATTTAAGGTAACGTAAATTCCCACGTTACTTCGTTTGCTAGTCGTTCTTTCAGCCTTTTCTATTTTTTTTTCTTTTTATGTGTAACATGTGGGGAAATACTGCGAATATCAATTCAAGTTAGCAACTACTAAAATTATGACCGAGTTAACGAGTTGTTTTCTGGCATGAGGGGGTATTCTTGATTTTCCTGATTGAGAAATCGTTTTTCTGATTATGCCGATGTCACTTGAACATAACATTCACTGCCGGTCATTTAAGGCTCAGAGGGAGCGAGGCACTGCTGTGTTGACAGAAATATAAATGTTATCGGGGCTATTCGTCGTGATATCGGAGTTATCGGGATGACGTCATAATTTCCTGTTATCGGCCCGATAGTTATCATGAACCCCTAAGATCAGCTTATGCTTTTTATATCAAGTGTTATATCACTGTGCACTGTGCACTTTTTATCGGACGTTTGCTCACTCCGACTCGTCTCGTAGCTCACATGAGTCAGTCTGCAGGAAGGACGTACGTTTTAAACGCGGAGTCGGAGTCTTTCTCCTCGTCTCCATTTCCGTCTGCTGTCCAACTTGAGCGGCAGACTCGCGGCGGACGCCGACAGCCTCGCCTGCGACGATAAACGGCTCCGACGCGGCCTCCCCTCCAACCGCCGCGTCGCCTCGGTGAAGCTGCCCATATGTAAGGCCTAATTACTTTCTCTGCCGGCCGAGGTCGCGCTGGGCGATGCCCGCCGTCCGTCCGCGCAATGAGATTCCTCACAAAATGGGAGCTAATCTCACTCCTTTCGCAAGCCATTACCATGATCAGGCCGGCTCTTTACGCCATTTGCGACGCCGTCCAGACGAGAGAATGACTTTCCTCCTGCAGCGGCGAGCACGCTCATCAGCATCCCGCCGAGGAGCTTCAAACTGTCAGCCAACATCCACCAACTCCAAATTGGAGTTAAATTGAAGAGGCGTCCGGCTGGAGAAGGGCCAATACAAGCGGGCCTGAGCGGCGCCGCGGCGGCAGATGTCGATGAAGGGTTTTAATGGAGTTGAATTAATTCACACAGGGTGTAATTTGTCTGCTGGATGTGGGAGGCGTACCAAGCGTGAACCTTTTCGGGGTCGCGGGAGACGTTGCCTTGATGCACATCTGCTGAGTCCGACGGCAGATTTGCAAAAAAAGTGACGGATCTGCTCCGACGCCTGGATGATGATGGATTGCCAGTCTGTGCCCTCACATATGTTTTGGCCAAAACTTTGCCGACTGAAACAAATTTAACTGCTGATTCGCTCCTCGTACAGCTCCAAACATTGAACCTGGGGGTTTGATGCAACTCCAAGAGCTGCAGAGCCTTTTTTTTTTCCCCCTTTGGACCTAAAAGTGAAGAGAGGATACTTTTAAACGTTGAGCTCTTACTTTAGAAAAGAAAAAAGTGATCACAGTGTTCCCATCCTTTGCTTTTAAGGCAGCACCAGATCTCCTGTTGCAACCTAACCTTAACCCTAACCCTAACCTGTAACCCTAACCCTAACCTGTAACCCCAACCCTAACCCTAACCTGTAACCCTAACCCTAACCCTAACCCGAACCTGTAACCCTAACCTGTAACCCTAACCCTAACCTGTAACCCTAACCCTAACCCTAACCTGTAACCCTAACCCTAACCCTAACCCTAACCTGTAACCCTAACCCTAACCTGTAACCCTAACCCTGTAACCCTAACCCGAACCTGTAACCCTAACCCTAACCCTAACCTGTAACCCTAACCTGTAACCCTAAACCTAACCTGTAACCCTAACCCTAACCCTGTAACCCTAACCCTAACCCTAACCCTAACCCTGTAACCCTAACCCGAACCTGTAACCCTAACCCTAACCTGTAACCCTAACCTGTAACCCTAACCCTAACCTGTAACCCTAACCCTAACCTGTAACCCTAACCCTGTAACCCTAACCCTAACCCTAACCTAACCCTAACCCTGTAACCCTAACCCTAACCTGTAACCCTAACCTGTAACCCTAACCCGTAACCCTAACCCTAACCTGTAACCCTAACCCTAACTTGTAACCCTAACCTGTAACTGTAACCCTAACCCTAACCTGTAACCCTAACCCTAACCTGTAACCCTAACCCGTAACCCTAATCCTAACCTGTAACCCTAACCCGTAACCCTAACCCGTAACCCTAACCCTAACCCTAACCTAACCCTAACCCTAACCCGTAACCCTAACCCTAACCCTAACCCTAACCTGTAACCCTAACCTGTAACCCTAACCCTAACCCTAACCCTAACCTCTAACCCTAACCCTAACCTGTAACCCTAACCTGTAACCCTAACCCTAACCTGTAACCCTAACCCTAACCCTAACCTGTAACCCTAACCCTAACCTGTAACCGTAACCTTAACCTGTAACCCTAACCCTAACCCTAACCTGTAACCCTAACCCTAACCCTAACCTGTAACTCTAACCCTAACCCTAACCTGTAACCCTAACCTGTAACCCTAACCCTAACCTGTAACCCTAACCTGTAACCCTAACCCCTAACCCTGGAGAACTTTCCACAACAGATATCGACACCAGGAGTCTGCGGAGGACAGGTTCCTGAACCGGCACCAAAAATTGGAATGACCAAAAACAAATCTCCATTTTATCGAGTATCGATTTTTCAGCCGCGGGTATCGATATTCTAAGCTTCTTCCAAAACCTCCGTGTCCCACCTTTAAAAGCTTGCAAGCAACAATTTGCACTGTTTAAATAAATGAAACTATTTTTCTCAACAAATCTTTTATTCATTTTGTCCAGTATTTGCAAGCTGCCTGTCAGCCATATAATGTGTAATTGATGCTTTCAGTTCAAATAATTCAAACAAAGTCATTAGAACACTCACAAGATGTCACCAAAATCACTTTGTCCCTTTAAAATCTTTCGGAAAATGATGTAAATGTATCGTAAGATGAATATCGATATATATCGTATCGTGAGCTGAATATCGTGTATCGTATCGTATCGCGAGATTACTGTAATTACTGTTTTTAGCTGCAGCTGGAAATGACGCGTCTGGGATGGGAGCTCGTTTGTCTCGTTTTACCGATTCAGGACGAGAACCTGCAACGGTATTTTCCGTCGTCCTCCAGCGTCGCTGTGTCAGAGCCCCTCCCCGGTTCAGTCCAGCGCCGAGCGCCACAGGTGTGCCGACGCCGGTCGGCCGTTCCACCGAGCTGCACCGGCTGCACCCGAGTGAACGCCTCACGCTTTTAGCGGAGGACGTGCAGGACCGAATGAACGCCGGATTTGCAGCAGGCGTGATGCGTTCACATAGACGCCGTAAATGGCAAGTATATCCCAGACCTTAACTGTAGCAACAGGCCGGTGCAACCGGCCCTTAGGGGTTAGGGTTGGGGTTAGGGTTAAGGGTTAGGGAGTCCAGGACCAAAGACCACCGGGTGGCTCGCACTGGTTCTGGCCGTTGGGGTTTGACTGCTGCAACCAGCTCTGAGGCGACCTCCAAGAGTCCGTTGGCGAAGGAAGCAGCTCCAGCTCCTTCACCTTGGACGACTTCAGGACTCCTTCCAGGTGACACGCCGCTCAAACCCCCTAACACGCGACGCCGTAAAATGGACATAAACAGCATTACAAGCCGGGATTCTTCAGAGGACGGCTAAACACGCCTGATCTCGTCCCAACCTTGCAGTGAAATCCCTTTTAAAACTGCGAGACAAACCGAGTTTGGCTGCAGCGGAGGGAGCGTCTGCTTCGGTTACGTTCAACACAGCGTTCTGGTGTTTTTGGATCGGGTTAACGGTGCCAGTCCAGGTCGGCTGAGCGCGACGTGTTCAGTTTGTATTTTTATTTTTTTTCCTCTTCCGGCTTCCTCACATCCTCCACAGCTCTGATTAGCTTGACATTTGTGTGGCTGGGAGAAATTGGCAGTGATTCATTGGTCTGAAGACTAGAATTGGGCTGTGTGTTTATTGATCTGTCAGTCTTTTCGAGAGAGAAGGGAGATTGCAATTTGTCCAGCGTTATTGTTGAGAGCAGCCTTGTTGTTGTTGTTGTTGCTGGGTACGTGGAGGGAAGAGGGAAGAAAAAGAGTCTTTAAAATGTAACGTTTTGATCTCTCTCTCTGTATATATATATATATATATATATATATATATATATATATATATATACATATATATATATGTATACTCCATCCATCCATCCAGACCCACACATTCTTGTTTATCATCCTGACTCGTCATATATTCCATTTAAAATGTAGGTTTTCAAACGTATTGTCCGCTTCTCTTTGCAGTCAGCGGATGATTAATGACATTCACACATTGATCACTTTTTTGTTGTTTTTTTTGGCGCTTTGTTGCCATCACATTCAAAGCGTCTGGACCGAACCAGGTAAAAGAAGGAAG
Organism: Hirundichthys speculiger; assembly: GCA_018398805.1. Lineage (NCBI taxonomy): Eukaryota > Metazoa > Chordata > Actinopteri > Beloniformes > Exocoetidae > Hirundichthys > Hirundichthys speculiger. Next base: position 29,359 of record JAGFBZ010002321.1, read on the forward strand.
AGATTTACAGTCATTAAAATAATAAAAGTGTCTCCGTCCTCTGAACGGATAATTAGATGGCAGATAAATGAGTAATAAAGGAGAGCCACAGTTTGCCACAGTTTGTTCTTGGCAGAATGACTCATTTTCTTTGCTTCTGTTGCTCCGGCTGACCGGCTCTGCTTTAGTTGGTGGCACACTGCCACCTGGTGGCCGCCGCTGAGAATGCACACTGAGATAAAAGGGTAAATAAAAAGAGTCACTTTTCTCTCTCTCTCTCTAAAAGTGATCCACTTTTATTACAGCTGATTTTTATTAATGTAATGAAGAGTCGGTATAAACTGAGGTCCCCGCCACCGTTTGATTCATTTATCCTGTCCAATAAAATTTAATTTTGTCTGAAAGGTAAAAGCATTTCCCCTGACAGACGCTTAAATATCACAGCCGGCGCTGAATCTGGTGAGGTGAGGGGTTTTAATGATTTCAAAGCTTCATAAAACGTTTTTCAAATACGCTAAATGATTGATTTTACACGAGGAAACAATCACTGCTGCTGCTTCTGTCTCTGTGCAGAAATATCCTGTTCTTGACATTTGAAAAATCTACTTCTTGCTTTGTGAATTTGTGAGTTTATTTTCCAGGTCCAGCAGGCCCGGCTGGGCTCAAAGTGGGCCACTTTTGGCTCAGTTACAGCACCGGTGTGTGCTGTTTGGAGCGCACGTGTCCTAAAGTTCAAGAACTGAGCCAGACGGGCTTTGACGTCTCCTATATGAGCCACATGTGGTCCAAGGTTCATGGGCCTGTTTTGAGGGGAAACGTGGCCACACTGATCTGGAACCAGCTAAGTGTGGGCCAAAGAAAACTGCATGTTTGGTCCAAGTTTGGGTCAGGCTGTTTTTGAATCAGTTTGACTTGTTTAAACTGGAATTCTGTCCAACAGATATTTTATTTTTGTTTCTCTCTGACAGCCAGAAACTGCTTCTTATAGCTCTGCAGTCATGTCACCGTTTACTTATAGCCCAAATAATCACACCTCAGCAGTTGTCTTGTTTCTTTTTCCCTCTAAATGCAGAGTTTTGGCCATTTTGTTCTGGATAAAACCAGCTGAGGCTTCTGGGTCAGAAAAATTTGCTGTCTTTCCGTTGCAAGCCATTACTGCTTCAAGTTTGAATCTATTTACAGTTGCAGTATTTCCTACCAGCATGTCTATGGGATGAAACAAGTGCTGCCAGCAGGGGCGCCGCTAGGAATTTTGGGCCCCATGAAAAGAATCTTTACAGGGCCCCCCAACACAGCGGCGAAATTTATTGATGCTATTTTTGATCATCATTAGGGGCCTCTGAAACAGGAGTCATCCCTCGTTTCAGTTCTGGCATTACTTATTTCAGCTCTGGCAGCACTTGTTTCAGCTCTGGCAGCACTTGTTTCAGCTCTGGTATCATTTGTTTCAGCTCTGGCAGCACTTGTTTCAGCTCTGGCAGCACTTGTTTCAGCTCTGGCAGTACTTGTTTCAGCTCTGGCAGCACTTGTTTCAGCTCTGGCAGTACTTGTTTCAGCTCTGGCAGCACTTGTTTCAGCTCTGGCATTACTTATTTCAGCTCTGGCAGCACTTGTTTCAGCTCTGGTATCATTTGTTTCAGCTCTGGCAGCACTTGTTTCAGCTCTGGCAGTACTTGTTTCAGCTCTGGCAGCACTTGTTTCAGCTCTGGCAGCACTTGTTTCAGCTCTGGCATCACTTGGTTCAGCTCTGGCGTTACTCGTTTCAGCTCTGGCAGCACTTTTTTCAGCTCTGGTAGCACTTGGTTCAGTTCTGGTAGCACTTGTTTCAGCTCTGGCATCCCTCATTTTAGTTCTGGCATTACTTATTTCAGCTCTGACAGCACTTGTTTCAGCCGTTGTTTCGGTTGCAATGATCTAAATGATGATGTTTGGACAGATTTGACCAGAATAAATATATAAAGTAATATAAGTTAGCATCATTGGCTAGCATCAGCCAAGCCAGACAAGCTAAGACAGCTAACTGTAAATGAAGTAAGGTGGGCGTGGTCTTCAGGCCTGTTTGTTCTGCCCATTTTGCTGCATGGCGGCAGGCAAGTACGAGGAAAAAGAGGCTTCACAATCACTCCAGAAAACCAACACTACACATCACTTGTTTCAGCTCTGGTATCATTTGTTTCAGTTCTGGCAGCACTTGTTTCAGCTCTGGCATCACTTGTTTCACCTCTGGTATCATTTGTTTCAGCTCTGGTATCGCTTGTTTCAGCTCTGGCAGCACTTGTTTCAGTTCTGGCAGCACTTGTTTCAGCTCTGGCATCACTTGTTTCACCTCTGGTATCATTTGTTTCAGCTCTGGCATCACTTGTTTTAGCTCTGGCAGCACTTGTTTCAGTTCTGGCAGCACTTGTTTCACCTCTGGTATCATTTGTTTCAGCTCTGGTATCGCTTGTTTCAGCTCTGGCAGCACTTGTTTCAGCTCTGGCATCACTTGTTTCACCTCTGGCATCACTTGTTTCAGTTCTGGCATCAATTGTTTTAGCTCTGGCAGCACTCGTTTCAGTTCTGGCAGCACTTGTTTCAGCTCTGGCATCACTTGTTTCAGCTCTGGCAGCACTTGTTTCAGTTCTGGCATCACTTGTTTCAGCTCTGGCAGCACTTGTTTCAGCTCTGGCATTACTTGTTTCAGCTCTGGCAGCACTTGGTTCAGCTCTGGCAGCACTTGTTTCAGCTCTGGCAGCACTTGTTTCAGCTCTGGCATCACTTGTTTCAGGTCTGGCATCAGTCGTTTCAAGTCTGCCAGCCCTTGTTTCAGCTCTGGCAGCAATTGTTTCAGCTCTAGCATCACTTGTTTCAGCTCTGGCATCACTTGTTTCAGCTCTGGCAGCACTTGTTTCAGCTCTGGCAGCACTTGTTTCAGCTCTGGCAGCACTTGTTTCAGCTCTGGCATTACTTGTTTCAGCTCTGGCAGCACTTGTTTCAGTTCTGGCAGCACTTGTTTCAGCTCTGGCATTACTTGTTTCAGCTCTGGCAGCACTTGTTTCAGTTCTGGCAGCACTTGTTTCAGCTCTGGCAGCACTTGTTTCAGCTCTGGCAGCACTTGTTTCAGCTCTGGCAGCCCTCGTTTCAGCTCTGGCATCCCTCATGTCAGCTCTGGCATTACTCGTTTCAGCTCTGGCAGCACTTGTTTCAGCTCTGGCAGCACTTGGTTCAGCTCTGGTAGCACTTGTTTCAGCTCTGGCATCCCTCATTTCAGTTCTGGCATTACTTATTTCAGCTCTGGCAGCACTTGTTTCAGCTCTGGCAGCACTTGTTTCAGCCGTTATTTCGGTTGCAGTGATCTAAATGATGATGTTTGGACAGATTTGACCAGAATAAATATATAAAGTAATATTAGTTAGCATCATTGGCTAGCATCAGCCAAGCCAGACAAGCTAAGACAGCTAACTGTAAATGAAGTAAGGTGGGCGTGGTCTTCAGGCCTGTTTGTTCCGCTCATTTTGCAGCATGGCGGCAGGCAAGTACGAGGAAAAAGAGGCTTCACCATCACTCCAGAAAACCAACACCGCCTCCTGGTATTTGGTTGGACAAACAGCGACAACACCAGCAACGACACCAGTCCTGTGTGTGCAGCTGTCGCTACGTAGAACCATGAATGAGGCGCGAGGATGACTGCAAACTCCCCTGAGATGACATGTGTCAGAATCATACTTATGACATCACAAACCCAGATGACTGAGGTAGAGAGGCCTGGAGACTCCTGAGAGGCTCGTTTACAATGAAAAGTAGTATATGTATGTAGATAGTTGTTGTGGGCAGATTTGGTATCTTCATGACTGGTGTTTGTCTCGTCTCTTTGAACGCTGATGACATCATCAGCCCACCGGGACGAGGACTCGTCCTGAGTTCACAAACTGAAACACAGTGTCTCTTTTTTTCTTTTTTTTTTTTTTTGTTCAGATGAACAACACTGCCATCCGCTGTCTGTGACGAGCACGTGCACCGTTTGTGGGCTGAATTGCAAATGGAGGCTCTCGGGCTGTTTTTTAACCTTCACTCATGTACCTTCACGTTCAACCTGAACAATCCGATCCAGTTAAACAGAGCGGCGAGCGGCGGACTGTGAACAGTCGCTGCAGTTAAGCCCAGTGGATAAATATCTACGTCAGGAGGATAAAAAGCTGGAAAGAGGATGGCAGATGATTTTCTGTGTTGAGTCGTTGATGAAGTGACTCCCATCTGTTTTGCGACTGGAGTTGCAGAGTAAATGTACTTCTGGGGGATACGGCGAGGAGGTTCTGATGTTAAAGGGGTTAAACTGAAACGCAGTGGTATGTGCAGCGCGCTCGGATCAGGTTTTTACCCGCCGGTTTCTCCAGATCAGTCCGTCGGCGCGCAGCTGTCACCCCAATACAGCGGAGGTGAACATCATTTTCTCTGCCGCCGCTCGAAGAATTGAAAAATTAGATTTGAAGTGTCGGTTGTAACCTTCCTCTGACATAGACGCTGGTCCTGCTGAAATCTGATCACGGGGAGGTTTGAGGTGTTATAAACTGCAGCTGGAGTATTGTTTCTGGAGAAAAACACTCGAAACTTTCTTTTGAGGAGTTTTTTTTTCTAATTAATTCAACAAAAATGACCCAAGCTAACTGAATAGCTGCCCCATGATTCAGAGCAGCAACAGGAATCCTGGTCCGTTCTGCTTTAAAACGTCGCTACGTCGACTCTGAAGGTCCAGCCAGGTTCAGGTTTGGACTTTGGGTGAATTCCAATTCCTCCCTTAACCCTCAATCTTAACCCTCTAAAGTAAGTGTCAGGTCTATCTCGTGATTTAGAAATGGGACACCCCTCGAGTGCAGTTACGTCTTCAGACTGAAATGTATCAGAGAATGTACAGAGTCTCTGTATTTCCTGAAATGACACAGGGATAACATTGAAAAGAGCGCCGTATATTCTCTAAATAATATTAGCAAATAACACAATAGAGGATACATTATTCAGTCCTCCGTCGCTACACAACAAGGTATACAAGTAACGTGAAGCTAGCCGGGACCGCCGGTCCGGCAGCAAACATCGTAAAGTAAAAAAATAAATGTTACGCAACAACGATGTTAATCCATGAAAAAAGTCTCAAACAAAGACAATAAGATGGTTTCGTAACATTTATATCTTTAAGAACTACGAAGACACTTACATTTGTAGCTAGCTTTTTTTGTCGCCATCCTTTTTGAAGATGTCTTGGCTAAATTACCCAGTGCCTTCTGGGTAGCCCTTACTACCAAGGGTGGTGCCGAAGAACCTCAATTTTGAGGGCGATACGTCCCTCAATTTGACGTTCTTAGAATCGGGACAGCGCTAGCACTTAGCGGGAGCGAACATTTTAGAGATTGAGGGTTGAGATTGAGGATTAAGGGAGGAATTGGAATTCACCCATAGACTCGGTCTCAGCCTCGAGGAAAAGTTGGTTTACAGAGAAGCTCATGGTCCTGTCGCTGCCCCTCCATCACCACCGCCCACCGGCCATGATCGTTTTTCTGTGTATTCTGTGTGTTTTGTCAAGTTGGCGTTTCTCCACGTCTCTAGTGCTTCCTGTTTTACTTTGAAGGTCTGTCTTGTCTTTCTGGTGTTCAGCTTTGCTTCCTTCCCCTTGTCAAGCCTGATTGTTCACACCTGCCTCTCGTTTGTTCCTGTGTGTTTATAAGTCCTGTCACTCCCCTTCAGTGGCCATAAGCTTTATTTTATTTTACATTTTTTAAGATGAGATTTACACTAAATATGTGTTACTGACAAGTGCTGATGTTAAACAACAAATGTTATTACACTTTAGTTTATATGGCAGCAGGGCATTTAAATAAAAGTGCACTTAACACTACCTTTGAATTCATTATTTAATTTTGCGTATACAATGTGATTAATCGTGATTAATCAGGGAAATAATGCGATTAATCGCGATTAAAAATTTTAATTGTTGCCCAGCCCTAGTTTTCACACAAAGAAATATGGGATTAAAAAGTGGGTGTACTAACTTATGCACATGACTGCATCTGCTTCTGATGATGAGGTCTTGTGTTGGAAACAGAGCCGTTATTTTCTCATCAGAGGTAAAGTAGAGGCGACATAAAGAAAGTTTCCTTCAGACAAATACGTTTTTAATCTGTGAAGTAAAATCATTTTGTTCAGAGCGCTCTTTTCAAACCCGATCTGAGCCCTCGAGTCTCGAGGAGCGGCGAGGCGTCACGGTAAAGGAGGCGGAGCCGGTGTTTGTCGACGCCCAGACTCTCATCCTGGTGGTGGAGTTCTGCTTGAACTTTGGCGTTCTCTCTCGTGAACGACGGTCAGTGAGACACAAGGTGAACGCCTGAAGAAACTTTGGACTCCTAGCTCAGGCGTCTGCATCGCTTTACGGTCCGCCGTGACGCTTTACGGTCCGACGTGACACTTTACGGTCGCTTTACGGTCCGACGCTTTACGGTCCGACGTGACGCTTTACGGTCAACGGTCCGACGTGACGCTTTACGGTCCGACGAACGTGACGCTTACGGTCCGACGTGACGCTTTAAAAACGGTCCGACGTGACGCTTTACGGTCCGACACGTGACGCTTTTAAAAAACGGTCCGACGTGACGCTTTAACGGTCGACGTGATGACGCCTCAGCGGCCACCACAGAGGGGAAGACGGGGAGACTCAAGGCTGAAGAGCGACGTACAAGAGACCAAACGCGTGAATCTTGGACGCCGCCGTCTGAACACTTGCCAGCACCGCCTCCTCAGCTGGATTCGTCAGATTAGTTGGCGCCTCTTCACTCCCCCCAGGGGGTTCATGGTCATTATTGATCTCTGTGAGCGCCCTCCCAACCTCTGGAGGTCGCAGATGAGCGGTTGCATTAAAGGAGAAGACAAACCGTCACACGTTTTATGAATCGTTTTAATCACATTCCTGACACAAAAGACATCTGGTGTGTGCAGTGAAGAGAAAGAGGAAACACGTAGATTCTCTTATAGATGCACAATCTCTATAACGCTTCGGCTTTTATTCTCAGCAGCAGAACAAAGACGGGCCTCGGTACAATCGAAGGGTCTGGTTTTAAAAGGACGACGCGGAAATAAATGAGCACTGCTACGAGAAAAGAAACGACAAAAAAAGAAAAAAAACACACACATTGACGGAGAGTCCGTGTTGGAAACGTCCCCTCGTCCCCGGGACGGCCGTCAGTAAGCCGGGCTCCGCTTCAGGATGTACGGCCTCCGGGACTTGGCGCTGTGCCCAGCTTGCCTCTTCAGGATGTACGGCGACTTTCGTTTGAGCGGCGCTACGCTGTTGTCGTCTGAGTTTTCCAGAGAGTCTGAGAGGAACTGGGTGTGAACAAAAACAAGCGAGGAGGTTAAAGATTAAAGGACACCGGCTCCCCCTCAGTTCCTGAACAGACCACTAGAGGGCTGCAACTATAAACAGGGGGGTGAATTCTACATTACACTGTAAAAAAAAAAATGTAATATAACAGAATTTTAATGTCTATTTTACAGATTTTTTTTCTGTATTTTTAAAATACCATTTAATTTTACAAAAATAGACTGTGATTTTACATGTCAAATGTAAATTAACATTAAATCACTGTAACTGTAAACACACAATATTTCTGTTCTTTTACAAAAAAAACTCATTAGAAATACATATATTTATTGTTAAAATACGTTCACAAATATATCATAATTTCACAAATATTTTTCTGTTATTTAAGGGAATAAACTGTAAAATTCAACTTTAAACCTCTTTTTTTAAAAAAGGAAAAAAATCATTTAAAATTACTGAGGAATTAATAGTAAAAATTTGTAATTTTACTTTAATTTTTTTGTTAACTGACTAATATTTTCATTGAAAATAACTACAATTACTCTCATTTCTAGATGGTAACATTTATTAACATTATATTAATAAATTATCATTAATGATATTTATTTTGAAAGGACATCTACAGAGACGTAGGGAAAGGGGAAAGCTTTAGAGGGTGAATAATAAAGAGTTGGACTTGAACTTAGCGCTGCTGCCTCTGCTGATGGAGCATCAGCTCTACCAAGGGAGCTGCAATTAAATGCTTTCAATAAAACATTTCTCTGATAGATATGCTGCTAGTGATCTGGCAGGTCCTTTTGGGTCGTTTCCCAGCATCCTTTGCAGCCCTGGTTGTTTAGGTGCTTATCTGTGTTTATTTGTTAGCTATTTGATTTAATGCTGCCATGTAAAGTCTGTTGCTGGTTTGACCTCCTGTTGATTCAGACTCCTTACTATTAACATGTCAATTTGTGTCTGTCTGTGTTCGAATCAGTACCCGTGAGTTTGGTTAATAAAGTATTTAAAACAAAACTTGTGCTGTGCAAAGCAGGAAGTTGACAAAATACTCCTTTAGCTAGTGCCATGTGTCTGTCAGGTGTTGCAGACCAGGATCCACTACAATACAAAGGCTACAGTCCTTAAAATTGTAGCAATTTTAAACCCAATATCTAGTTTTTCAACAGTTTTTTGACATGTTTTGAAAGATGAATCACATTATTTTTTTGTGTCATATGCTGTTATATTACATCAAACACAAATTATTATACAACTTCTTTACATAAAATGAAAATGAAATGAAAATGAAATGAAATGAAATGAAATGAAATGGAATGAATGAAATGAAATGAAAATGAAATGAAATGAAATGAAATGAAATGAAAAATACTTTATTTATCACATAAAAGGAAATTCAATGTAGTAAGGGCTCTCTCTCTTTTTTTTTTTTTTTTTTTATAAAAAACAGACAGAAATAATAATATAATAACAGGTGTTAAGTCTTGTTGTGGAGAAATAATGTCATTGAAACCAATTAATAACAGCACAATTCTGCATTATTATTATTATTATTATTATAAGCATTATTATTCATAATACAGCATTTACTTACCATATTTCTAGGTAATTTAATTGTTTTAAAATGTGAAAATGTTTCTAAATAAATGTTAAAAACAACCTGAAAATAAGGCAAAATCTTGTTGAAATTACAACTACAAACTGTATTTTAATTATGGAAAAAAAAAAACTGTATTTTTATGAGAAAGTAATTTTCTGTTATTTCGCAGTATTTTTCTGGTGCCCCAGCTGCCGGAAAATTACAGTTTTTTTACGATTTTTTTTTACAGTGTATACAGTAATTATACAGTATATATATACTGTATAATTATATATATATATATATATATATATATAGATATACATATATATATATATATATATATATATATATATGACAGTATGAAGCCCTCTCCTCACCCTCTCCTCCCGGCTCTGCAGCGCCCAGCAGATGTGTCGCAGGCTGTACAGCTCCTCCAGCAGCCGGAGGCTCCCCTCCCTCGGCTCGCCGTGCTCCTCCTCCTCCTCCTCCTCCTCCTCCAGCTCGCCGTTCCACAGGTCCTGCCGCAGGCCGCCCACCAGCCTGCACAGGCTGGACAGCGACATGTGCCAGTAGGGGGCGCTCTGCTTACTGTGTTTCATCTGGAGAGACGGAGGATGAGGTCGGTTTAGACGGGGGGTCGGGGGGGGGGGGGGGGGGGGGGGGGTCTGAACAGGATGGGCTTCTTTTATTCCACACATTCAGAAATATTTATATAAGATTATATTTTTATTCCACCTTTAGGGTTGTTTGCATTGACAGGATTGACTCTTAATTATTTTGAATATGTGGAAAGACAGTTCAGCACTTCTGCTCCTTTTGAACATTTATTTCAGGGGTGTCAAACTGTTTGATCCACAAACCACATCATTATTACCATGAAAGGACCGTTATTCTTCTGTCAGATCTGCTTCCTCCTGTTTTCGCTCTACGATGGTGTTTCTGACAAACTGCAGAAATCTGCTCAAACACGGTTAAATTCCTCCGATTTAAAAAACGGATCTTCTGAAAGACACCTGGAGTCTTGGCCCGAGTAGTTCCTGGTCCAGTTTTTCTTGGTGGCTCAGATGAGCTTATTTAGCTGCTGTGCTCTCAAAATAACCACCTTTTGTCCTTAAATAATCTATTTTTTCATGTTAAATGGCGAATTTCACAATTTTGTTTGAGAATACAATTTGGTCAAAATCTCAAATTTTGCAAAACATTTAAACTTTTTATTTTGTAATTGAAATTTTTGTCCCCAAATCATAATTTTTTTTTTGTTGTAAAATAAAAAAAATAGGAAAAAATAAATGAATTGTGACTTTTTTCATTAAAATAAAAAAAGGGAATTTTTCAAGATCGATACTTTTGTTCGAGAATCAAGATTTTTGTCGGACAGTCAGGACTTTTTATTGTAAAAACATAATTTTTGCAATTTTTGCCTTTTTTTCAAAATTTTTTGTCATTAATGTTTTTGTTAAAAAAAATGTCATAACATTTTTTTGTTGCAAAAAATTTTTTAAGTAAAAGTTTTTTCTTCATATAAATATTATTTAAAAACAACTAAAAATTTTAAAAAAAATCACAGCTTTTTAACCACAATCAGAAACTGTCATAAATGTTAGATTTTTGTGGAATTGTGCGACAAATTTTGTTGTGAAATCACAATATTTGCAGAATCGTGAGAATCAAGATTTTTGTCGGACAGTCAGGACTTTTTATCGTAAAAACACAATTTTTGCAATTTTTGCCTTTTTTTTCAAAATTTTTTGTCATTAATCTTTTTGTTAAAAAAATTTTGTCATAAAATCTTTTGTTGTAAAAAAGTTTTGATGTAAAAGTTTTTTCTGCATATAAATATTATTTTTAAAAAAACTAAGAATTTAAAAAAAAAAACACAATTTTTTAACCAAAATCAGAAACTGTCATAAAAGTTACATTTTTGTGGAATTGTGCGACAAATTTTGTTGTGAAATCACAATAAAAACAATAAAAGAAAAGTCACGATTTGCAGAATCGTGACTTTGTGAAAAGTGCCTTTTCCGGTCGTAAACCAGCTGATCTGGTCACCTCACGGTTCATGATGGCGTCACTGCAACGTTCCTTCAGAAATGTTCCTGTTATAAGAGTATGATTGTCTTCATGTGATAAGATGAAATGGTGGGCTGGATTTGGCCCACGGGCCTTGAGTTTGATGCCAAAGTGACGAAATGAAACGGCAACAGCATTTTTGTTTGTCCTCCGAGACGTCTGACAACTTCTTGCGTTGGATTGTCATCGTTCGCCATCTTTCGACACTGCAGGACATCAAACCATGAACAGCTGCTCCGACCAACACTGGCGCCTCTAGAGTTCAAGTGAATATTGCACCTCATGTGGTGCCAAACAATAAAATAATTATAAAATAATGACAACACGTCATTTTAGATCTGACTCATGACATGCTAAAACCCCAGTTCATGAATCTTGGGATACGCCTGGCCCACATGGGACTTGACGGTGCCGTAGCTGAGCCACACGGACTAAAAACAGTCCGATCGTGTCATGGTGAAGCATTTGTGTTAGCATTGTGGCATTTCAACCAGCCGTGCTGGTTTCCCGCTAGTTCCAGGACTCTACGATGTCGTTACGAGCTGACCCGCTCACGTTTCTGATGTATGCGCTGATTTCAAAACGCATCTTCCGAAAGACACCGAGGTCGATTGTTGTCAAGTAGCGCTGCTTCGCTCGGATTCACCGTCAACATTTTGTCCTTAAATTGCATGTTTTTGTTGTACAGTGAGTTCTGCAACATCACACATTTTTGTCATAAAATATAATTTTTTAAATTCTCAGCTGATTTTGTCTTAAAAACACAAATTTTTCTCTAAAAAGAAAAAATAATACATTTTGAAAAATTTGTGGCTTTTTTTGTAATGAAGCAACTTTTTTTGCTTTTTTGCATTTAAAAGATTGAGAAGTTTAAGAAGTTCTGCAACATCACACATTTTTGTCATAAAATATAATTTTTGAAATTCCCAACTTATTTTTGCCTTAAAATCACAAAAAATTCACAAATCAAAAAAAAAAAATTTTTTGGGCTTTTTTTTGTAAGAAAAAATTTTTTTGTTTTTGTTTGTTTGTTTTTTTGTTTTTTTAAATTGTAACTTTTGCAAATTCATGACCGATGCAAAGCTGCTGCTCTTCGTCCATAAGCAGGTGCACGATGGTCTCCGTGTTTGCTCGCCCTCGCCGGGTCACGTGAACCGAGAGGCGGGGCCGGAGGCGGGGCTGGAGGTGGGGCTGGAGGCGGGGCCGGAGGTGGGGCTGGAGGTGGGGCCGGAGGCGGCCCACGGGCCTCCAGCTTGACACCCGTGATTTAAAGGATGGCGTGCGTTGATGGCGGGCGGCAGCATCCTCCTCTTTCCAGCCTCTCCAGCTCTCTCATCACTCATCCGGTAAGTGGAAACCGCCGTCATCACCCCTGAGCGGCTGCGGAGCAGCGGCAGCAATGAATCACACGTCTGGTTTGCCGCGTCTCCGCGTGAACGCTCCGGTTATTTATCAGACCGAGAGGCGAAGACAATGCGTCTTTATGACGCTGTCAGGTCCATCTGAGTGGCATCAGCGCTGGTTTTCAGTCTGCTGCCACTTCAGCGCCTTAAACTCTATAAATACAAGTTTTTTTTTTTACTTCAGCTTGAAACAAACCCAGCCTGAATGCACAAAACATCTTCTCATCGCTGATCATTTACGTGGGGTTCCATGGTGAAGCGGCTTTTTTTTTTATGGCGTTTAGCGAGGATCAAGGAAACGGCGTCTTTTATGCCGTTTTTGGCGTGCAAAACGGCGGTTTTAACGGCGTGTTCTCTTCAATAACGCCGCTTTTACGCCGTTTTATAATTCACGCGCTCTTAATGTGGTGATTTGTGGCCCCAGTGGCTTGCCATATCTGATGGCCCGGGTCTCGTGATAGGACACCTGGGTGGTCTGTGAGTGACAGCGAGGGTGGTCCTCAGGTGGACCAGGTGAGTGTGAAGCATCCTCTGATGTCACGTACCTTAGAGGCGAGGAGACTGCTGAGGATCTCCTCCGTCAGCGCCCGCTGCTCCTGGTCAACATCTGCCAGGAAGAACAGCAGGAGAAACATTCAGCCTGATCGTGTCACATGATGCACACAGAACATCTGCACAAATCTGCACAAAGCTGTACCGTCTGTGAAAAAAAAACCCAAAAGCAAACAGATAAAAACTCATCTCAGGACCACGAAACCATTTTTAAGAAGCTTCTAACAGTTTGGAACAAATATTGGTCTTCATGACGTTGGCCTGTCAAAGACCAGGACCTGGACGATAACCAGCCCTGCTGCTACAGGTTCTCCACCGCCGCTATGGGTTCTCAACCGCCGCTACGGGTTCTGCGGGTTCTGCAGGTTCTGCACCGCTGCTGCGGGTTCTGCAGGTTCTGCACCGCCGCTGAGCTCCTGCAGTTGTGGGCTGATGACGTGCAGACTGGACATTTTTTTCTCTCATAACAAACAGGAGAGCGGGTGCTCGTTGCATCATGGGTAGTTTCATCTCTCTACGTACGGCTGTCGTCCCTCCTCACATCCACCGCTTGATGAGAGTTTCGTCCGTTTCCGCTGCAGCAGTCGGTTGATCCTCTCATTTATATTTTGTTCTGTATCAAACCAGCTGTTCAAAGGTTTTAATTGGATACGTGGATACTTCAAACTCATCTACAGTCTATACGAGTGTACACGCCCACATAAATAACCTTTAAATACCTTTAAATAATCAGTCATGGAGCATTTACATGAGTGCACTTGGCTTTAAAGAGTATAAAAGCCACACAGACATGAGTATAACTGGGTTCTATATACGTATTCATACGTGAGTCCATGTGGGTTTTACATGCACTACAACATGTATAAACATGAATATATTTAATACATTCATGGGCTTTAAACACATGAGAGAATACATGAGATTTGTTTATAATAAACGGCACATTTCCACGAGTTCTCATGTTTTAAAGTGTAAAATGTGCATACACACAGGTTTTATATACATATGCGTATGTGGGTCTATATAGTAATATATGTGACATGTTCACAGGTTTTAAATGCACGCATGTGTATGAGCACCTGAGTTATATATATATATATATATATATATATATGAGGTTTATACATCCATATAAATGAGTTTATGTGGATTTTTAAGCATTAAACTTCTATATACTTGTGTTTATAGGAAACCCACATACAGTCATGTATATGTGGGTTACAGGAGTAAATGTACAGTCATGGAAAAAACTTATTAGACCACCATTTTTTCTTCACTTTCTTGTTCATTTTAATACCTGGTACCACTACTAACGTCATCATGTGACTAAAACAGACAGAAAAGAAACACTGAATGCATAAAAGCAGTGTTTTTGGCAGTACAACAACCATAGCTATTGATGTAAAAACTTAAGTGATTTAGGTTATAATCAAGAAAACCATGGAAAATGGTAAGATATCAGCTCTTAAATAAAACTCTTATGAGCAATCTTTGTGGTTATTGTTATGTTTGTCCAAACAAATGTACCTTTAGTTGTACCAGGCATTAAAAATGAACAAGAAACTGAAGAAAACAGGGTGGTCTAATCATTTTTTCCATGACTGTATATATATATAACTTTTATATATAACTATTTTACACACATTATATATATATATATGTATATATATATATATATATATATATATATATATATATATATATATTATATTAACTAATTAATAAATAATTGTGCATCATTACATTGTGGAAAAAAGTGATCAGTAAGTCACAACTTGTTTAGAAAATAAAACTTTGTTGTGTTTTGTTTCTTTGTTTGTTTCTTTGTTTGGTTAAATTAATTGAGGTTTTAATCATCCCTGACTTTTGTTTTTCCTTTTTTTTTTTTTTGACCAGAAAATAAACACCAAAACATTTTAACAGCCAGTGTTTGACGACTGGATTCACTTTGGAAATTGAAACTTCAAAGAATTATTCAAAAAGACATTTTTTCCTGCAACTTCACCAGATGACGTACCTGCAGGAAAAAGCAGGATCACAGTTTGGAGCAAAAGTCTCGGGCAGCCTTATTTAACATTGTGTTATTGTTTTATTTTATGTGTTTCACATCTAGAGGTCAAATGATGTGTTTTTGTTTTTTTTTATTTTATTTTATTAGTTTAAAGAAGGACAATAATCCCTTTGTATTCTGCCTAATATTATCAACGTATTTCTGTTGGTATCTTTGTGAAAACAGTAAAAAGTAAATTAAACTTTGCTGAAACAACCAGACCGGAGGTGCTGAAGAGTTCTGGACCGACCCGACGGTCCAGCAGAAACATCAGAGACCTGCTGAGGTGGTTTTACTCTCGTACGTCGCGGTAGATGAAGTCATAAACGACGCCCGGCTGCTTACCTGAACAAAGTGAGCTGCACGTCAAACAGAGGAGGAGCAAACACGCCAGCTGCACCTGCATCTTGTTGAGGAAAATCAAATTTAAAATCGACCTTAAAAAGAAAAAAAAAAAGCTTTCCAGGCTGAAGGATCGAGCTGAGGAGGGATTTATTCCATAAGGTTAAGGGTCAGAGCGCTGACGAGGCTGCTGGAGAGGATTTAACACCGATGATGCTGCTGGTTCTTCTTTTTCTCTCCTGGTTCTTCTCTTCTTCAGGGTCCAGGAACGATGTGGAGTCAGTGGGCTCCATATCCTCCGTATATAAGAGCCCACGTGATGTCAGAGGACCCGACACCCTCCCACCTCCTCTCTCATCTCCACCCCCTCCCCCCCCCCCCCCCCCCCTCCCTCCACCCATCTCTCCTCAGATCATCTTTTCCATCCTGTCACCGTGCCGTCACCCCATCAGACGTCACTCTGGCATCACCAAGCAAAAAGGGGTTTCTGCGTCACGCTTTTTTGGTTAGATTTGGTTATCAGCCCGAGTTGGCTCATCTCCCGGTGACGGGGGGGGCGGGCAGATGTGGAGGCGTCGAGCGTCCGTGGCCCACGTGAGCCCAACAGGTAGTTTCCTGTTCTGGAAAACGAAATTAGCGTCGGCTCAAGACTCAGAATGATGAGCGGACACGCGTCAATGTGAAGCCGCTCTTAGTCACGGCGACGTGGACGTCCGTAAGTGTCTGAAGATGAATGAGAATTTACTCCTGACGTTTAGCCGAGATATTTCATATTTCTTCCTATCAGCTTCGTTTCACTTGTTAATTAACATCCATGTTCGTGTTTCCTACCTGTTGCAGGTCTGAAACACCACTTGCTCGTATTCCTTCCCCGTGACACTCGGGCGGCGCTGTGGCGTTTAGGATACCCGGCTTGGATGACCCAGACGGACCTGTCCGGTACCTGCACCTTCCTCTTCCCTCGCTACGCCTCGTGTCTGGGTCTGAACTGGTTTGTTGAAATTACACATTAAATGAAGGCCTCTTTGGATCTGGAGCGCCGATTCACGTGACGGTCCGTCCCAGGTGCCTCCGAGCCCGGGGATGTCGGCACAGACGCCGGTGCATCTCGCCATCCTGACTCTGCTCCTCTGTGATCGAATTAGCCCGGTTTCCTTAAAATCAACTTAACTGGTTCTCTAGGGGGCGGTGCCGCCAGGCAGAGAAGAAACTGGACTCTGGACGCCACTGGACCGGTCAGAGGAGGGAAGCGTGTGATGTTGGCGGAGCGGCAACCGGACGAGTGTCAACAGAAGGCATCGAGAATGGCGTGCAGTGGAACGGGAACGCCTGGCGAACAGCCGAGGTGTCGCACGAAGCCTGCCTTCGCCCCGCAGGTTCAGTACTGAACCGGTGGAACCGGCTGTGACTGGGGCGCCGATCCCAAGAGGGCCCGGCTCAATTAAACAAATATTGTTGTTTAATCACAAGGGATGAAACTCCATCAGGACTGTTCAGCTCTGACTTGAACATCCCTTTAAAACAGTTAAAACTGTCGTCAACACGGTCAGATTATGTTCAGAGCTTTTATTGTGAAGGTCCACAGAGATGATCAAGGGTGACTCTTAGTTCTCAGTCTGGATTTCAGTATTACCTTTATCAGTTTGATAAAAATAAAGGATTCTGTCATTAGGATCTTAAATATCTATTGAACACTGAAGATCATTGTAGATAACGATTCCTGAGCACACATTAAACTCTCTCAGTCATGTAAACATGAGTGCAGCTCCGTTCATTCACAACGACTGGCTCCAGCTGAGAATCATCTCCTGAAAGTTCCAGTTCCAGTTCCAGTTGGAGCAGCTTCAACAGGTTCACATTTGGAAAGAGAGAGTTGAGGCGTGGAAACCATGTTGCTTCTTCTGTTTTCTGTTTTCGAGGACTCCTTGTTTGAGCTGCCACGCCGTCCATAGATTCCAACGCAGCACAAACTGAACTCTGGGTGACGGAGGTAAAACACGGAGGGTCCGTCCGTTAACAAGCGCCCCGCCCTCGGACCGTACCTGCGAAGCTGCAGCCATGCAACCCTAAACCCCTAACCCTCCTCCATCACACACAAACCACTGCACATTCATATACAGGCACCACCCCACCACGCTGCATGAACGCCACATGCATGACACATGCATGTCAAATGCATCGTCACATGCATCGACACATGTATCACCACATGCATTGTCACATGCATCATGACATGCATCACCACATGCATCGACACATGTATCACCACATGCATTGTCACATGCATCAACACATGCATCGTCACATGCATCACCACATGCATAGTCACATGTATCACCACATGTATCACCACAAGTATCACCACATGCATCACCACAAGTATAACCACATGCATCACCACAAGTATCACCACATGCATCACCACAAGTATAACCACATGTATCACCACATGCATCACCACAAGTATAACCACATGTATCACCACATGCATCATCACATGTATCACCACATGCATCACCACAAGTATCACCACATGCATCACCACAAGTATCACCACATGCATCACCACAAGTATAACAATCACACACACATGCATCACCACAAGTCACACCACATGTATCACCACATGCATCATCACATGTATCACCCACATGCATCACCACAAGTATCACCACATGCATCACACAAGTATCACACATGCATCACCACAATCCACATGTATCACCACATGCATCACCACAAGTATAACCACCACATGCATCACCACAAGTATCACACACATGCATCACCACACAGTATCACCACATGCATCACCACCAAGTATAACCACATGTATCACATGTATCACCACACATGCACCACATCACCACAAGTATCACCACATGCATCACCACAAGTATCACCAACACAAGTATCACCACATGCATCATAACAAGCATATAAACACATGTATCACCACATGCATCACCACAAGTATCACCACATGCATCACCACAAGTATCACCACATGCATCACCACAAGTATAACCACATGTATCACCACATGCATCACCACAAGTATCACCACACACATGTATCACCACATGCATCATCACATGCATCACCACATGCATCACCACAAGTATCACACATGCATCACCACAAGTATCACCACATGTCATAACCACATGCATATCACCACATGCATCACCACAAGTATCAACACATGTATCACCACAAGTCATCACCACATGCATCACCACATGTCATCACCACATGCATCACCACAAGTATAAACACATGTATCACCACATGCATCACCACAAGTATCACACCACATGCATCACCACAAGTATCACCACACAACAGTATCACCACATGCATCACCACAAGTATAACATGCACACATGTCATGCATCCACATGCATCACCACAAGTATCACCACATGCATCACCACATGTATAACCACATGTAATCACACATGCATCACCACAAGTGTATCACCACATGCATCACACACATGTATCACAACCACATGCATCACCACAAGTATCACCACATGCATCACCACAAGTATCACCACATGCATCACCACAAGTATAACCACAAGTATAACCACATGTATCACCACAAGTATAACCACATGCATCACCACAAGTATCACCACATGCATCACCACAAGTATCACCACATGCATCACCACAAGTATCACCACATGCATCACCACATGCATCACCACATGTATCACCACATGCATCACCACAAGTATCACCACATGCATCACCACAAGTATCACCACATGCATCACCACAAGTATAAACACATGTATCACCACATGCATCACCACAAGTATAACCACATGTATCACCACATGCATCACCATAAGTATCACCACATGCATCACCACATGCATCACCATAAGTATCACCACATGCATCACCACATGCATCACCACAAGTATCACCACATGCATCACCACAAGTATCACCACATGCATCACCACAAGTATAACCACATGCATCACCACATGCATCACCACATGTATCACCACATGCATCACCACAAGTATCACCACATGCATCACCACAAGTATCACCACATGCATCACCACAAGTATCACCACATGTATCACCACATGCATCACCACAAGTATCACCACATGCATCACCACATGCATTGTCATCCCCACTACACGACGATAATTGTACACAACGATGAATATTGGACGATATTTAATACTAGAAATCATATTCTGAAAAAGGTGGTTTGTTGTATAATTGAGGTCTAGACTTTTCTATTGTCATTACACATCTGTGCCACTAGATGGAGCTGGGCAAAGGGGTTAGAAAGTTTTGTTACAAGATTTGTTTTTTGCACACTGAATTATTAATATTGTTGTTGAAACAGAATATAACTGGACTTTGATGGTTCTGCAGTTATTGACATCATTAATGCAGTTATGAAACGACATGGTTGTTACTGATTCACTGAGTCTCAGATTCTAAGTGAATAAAGTTTATTAAAAAGTACTACACCTTGATCTTGAATAACATTGAAACCTGACACATACCTGACCTTCAGTATGGAACCATACTAACTAAAAAAAATGAAATGTTTAACAATATAGCAGAATGTAATCTCTGGGTGATTTTTTTCTACAATAATTGTACAATAAAAAGTTGGTTTATGAATGAACTCATTGTCTTCATCATATTTTTATTTTCCCAAAATGATATTTGAAAAGAAAGCAGTCGCTGACCAAAAGTCTCAGCTCCAAGGTTTTTTATTTTCCAGCGCTGTGGTGGAGATTTAATGGGAGAGTTCAGTAAATGATTACAGTTGAATAATTACTGTTCTGGCTGTTGAGCTCGTGCGCTTTCATGTTTCTGTCATCTGGATGAAGAGCAGATGACTTCCTTCACGGCAGATTGACGCAGAAAATCCAGTTAACTCCAAGGAACCTCACAAACTTTAAATCTCCACCGAACTTCTAAATGTGATATTTCTACCCCCCCCCCCCCCCCCCCCCCCCGCCTGTTTCAGAGGACGGCCCCCGTCGTAGTGGCGCGTTTCCTCTGCGGGACGTCCTGCAGGTGGAGGGGGGGGGGGTGGGGGGGTGGAGGTTTTCAGCAGGAAAACACCTCCCTCCCGCTCCGAGGCTGCAGTCGGACCGTCCCGAACTTCTCCTCCACAAACCTCCTGCCATGCGGGGACTGTAGCGCGTTTCTGGATATCTGGGACTTTTTCTCCTCGTTCTTTTTTTTTTTTCTGTTTTTTTTTTTTTTTTTTTTGCAAGTCATGGCTCCGTTTGGAAAAAACTTCCTGAAGGCTCGCATGAAGAACAGGTAACCTGATGAGATGCGCGTCGGGTTTCTGGAAACCTGTGGAGGGTTTTTGTTCAGCTGGAGTTGATTCGTCTGGACGTGAATTATTAGAGTCCGTCAAATAAGCGACAGAACCGAGTCAGTTGTTAACTTTTGTTCCGTAAGAGCATCTTCTTTAAATATTAGAACACTGAAAGCTTCTGTCCAGACGACAGCGAGATAAATGTCCTCATTCAGACTAAAAATACTCTCAAGGAATGTGGAGTTTTTTTTCGTTTTCCTTCAATCAGAAGTTTGTTCCCAAACATCCAGCGGCTCTTTAGTTTTATTTTTACTTTCAGCCAGGGCCGATTCTAACTTTTCAGGGGCCCTGCGCAAGAATCTGTTTCAGGTCCCCTTTAAATGTAAAACTGTGAGTATTGGGGGGCTTAAAACTGGTTAAGATGATCCATGCTGATGCTTTAATCTGTCACACTTATGTCTTATTTTTATTTATTATTTTTAATAGAAAATGTTTGGATGTTAAGTTGCTTTTTCTTCGGTCACCCTCTTCTCTTCTGTCGTTACACAAATTCGCGCTTTAAGTTCTGCAGTTTTAGTTATTTGTAGATTTTTTTTTCAGAAATATATAATCTAAAAAAAGAAATCAAGAAAAAATCGCGGAAACGTCACAGGATGTTGTGCGCGTTCTCTCGCAGCGAAGAAATGCTGTGAGCCAGCCTGGCCCCTTTAAGAAGGTGGCCTTATGGGTAATGGTGTGGCCTTATGGGTAATGTAGTGTGTGTGTCGTGGGTTTTTTTTTTTTTGCAGTTTTTAAACATATTTTAAACACATTATTTAGGCTCGGGGGGCTCTGGCTCCAGTTCGTGGATTTTGATTCCCGCGGGGGGGGCGGCGCCGGTCCCCATTAACTGTGAAACATAAGGGATCAGTGTAGTTTTTTGAGTATCTTACAAGTACGTGACACAACCGGGACAGGTTCTTTTTTGTTTGTTTGTTTGTTTTAGAGATGAGGCTTCCTTCCTAAAAGTTATCAAATATTCCTTCGATTGAAACTGAAACTGATATTTGAACATCAACAAAACTCCTTTAAGGCGAAGACGAGGAAAATCTGCGAATCAAAAGCTCAAACACGAGTCGATGGATTCAGCTGAGGGGGCGAAGTTTCAGGACCTTTGTCCGACGTCGAGGGTAAAATTTCATGAAAGGAAATTTCTGAGTTCGTGAAATCGTGAGTTTGAAAGAGAAAACTGAAATTGTGTCCCAGAAATACCTTGAAAAAAGCTTTAAAGAATCGCTTCGTGTGAAAAAAACATGAATTTAGCAGAGCTAGCGCGACAGAAAAACAGAAACGGTGAAATCTCGTTTAAAAAAAAAAAAGTTCTAAATTTGTCAAAAAAAAACTTCAGAAATTGATGACTTTATAAACTCACGCATTTGCAAGCAAAAAATAAATAAAAAGCAGAAAACAGAAACTTTGATTCAAGATAGCCGAACAAATCGAAGAAAAAACGTCAGAGGTTTAAATTCCAAGAAAAACTTAATAAATTCACAGATTTGCCAGAAAGAACTCGTAAACTGCGACTTTATAAAAATCACTAATTCATGAGAGTTCGCAGCGCACATCTGAGGCATGATTTTACGTATTTAAATGCTCTTTTTCGCTGAAGTCGGCCGCCCCCTAGTGGCGACGGCGCCGCTGTGCAGCTGAGTAGAGCCAGGAATGACTCGGCGTGAAAGCATCTGGTGACAGTATTTTAGTGAATCCGGCGGCGTGGAGTTACGCAACATTTTCACCCGGCGTGGGAAAGATCTTATCTGAGATCACTCGTCGTCACGGCGTCCTTAAGTGCTCGTGTTGGGGTCCAGCCAAGCCTCCGCGGAGGCGGGAAGATGAGCCGTCCCGCTGCTGCTGGGATCCTGCTGGCTCAGGATCCGGTCCCTCACAGGAGACCCGGACCAGAATCAGTACGTTTAGAACTTCCAGTGCCGGTGAAGAAGTTTGGATTAAGTTCAAACGCGTGACAGCAGACCGTCACGCTCGAGTCTTTGATGGAACTTCAAATAGTCTCCTCTGCGCGTCTCATGACTGTTTTTTTTTTTTTTCATACATATATCTGTTTGTGTTGCGCGGTAATTGCCACTGGGACACCTGTAATTATCCCGAGTGTTTAGATCTGCAGACGTGTCGAGTGTGTGATTACAGCGACTGGCTCACTCTCGCTAGAAACGCTAACGTTTGCCAAAAAAAAACCACGAGACCTCGCTGTTGTTGAAGTCGAAACGTTAGCGAGCGCCGAGCTTGACGCCACAGCTGAGGATGTGATGAGACGAAGCCAAAAAAGAAACAGCAAACCCCGCACTGACACGACGACACAACGCAGAGAGGGAAAGACATAAGCGAGCGCGTCGGACGCTCAAGTTCGTGACAGAGCGTTCACAAACATCCGGGACACTGAACACATCCGGGCCATAGCAACCAGTCCAAAGGGGCAAACAATCGCTCACTGTTGCTGGCGAAGCCGATGCATTTAGCATTTTGTGCCTGTTCTTTCTGATTTCGTGCAGTTTACGATCGGGGGAAAGATGGTGAAGAACTGTTGTGTGTTCAACTGCACCAACAATGTTGCTCGCCAGTCGCTTTTGTCATTTTATATGATTCCTAGCGAGGCTACTGAGCCTGAAAGAAGAAGAAAATAGCTGAAAATAATAGCTAAAAAAAAATGCTAGGTCTGTCTGCTGGGGCTGCTGACCCAAGTGACTGTCGAGAGACTCCATAATATATCTACTAGGGACCTGCAACAGTGACTCCAGGTGTCCAGAACGTTTGAATTATTTCCTTTCCCAAGGGAAAGGGAATAATTTAGTAAAAGTAATATGATTTAGCAGCAGGGAGGGTGATGAATGAAAACATATCTCCGTTAGCATTAGCTCTGGTCCACAGTGTCAATGATTTCTCCACTATGGACTAGAGCTAGCTAGCCAGCTATAAGCCTGCCTCGTTGTCTATAAATATATATGGCCCTGCATATTTATTTTGTTAGGTATAATGTGAGGCTAGTGATGTTAACGTCACTTTATTAATTATATTAATACAATGCTGCGACTGTCTGATGTTAACATAGCTCTGGTGTTGGACCAGAGCTAATGCTAACAGAGAACTCATCACCCTCCCTGCTGCTAAATCATATAATTACTTTTAATAAACAGTGGTAAAATCAATCATCTAATAAACAAAGTAAACTTACCTTGGAGTAAATGTAGATGTGTTTTGTAACTTTCTCCACGTTCAGTGATTGTGTGGACGAACACATAACTGAACCCACAGCTGCATCCTCCAGCGTTTGTTTTGGTTTGGGAAAGAGAATAAAAATGTCCCTCCAAACGTTCTGGACACCTCGAGTCTCTGTTGCAGGTCCCCAGCAGCAATATTTCACCACGGAGTTATTATAGTATAATATTAACACTGAGGATACACATCGGAAAAATAGCGAATTAGCGAATCCAATTTGGCTTTATACCTCGATAAAGCCTCTGGCTTCAACTCATTCTGATATAGGTGAGCCATGATCGCCACCACAGGCACCCGTGACTATCGCCAAACAAAGTTAAAAAAAAAAACAATAAAGACGCAAAATAGCTAAAGGAACTGCGAGAGAATACAAGCTGGAGCGAGCTGGATCCAATGTTGTTTGCCCCTTCGAGCTAAAACCGGAAGTGTAAACAAGGCCGATCACATGGTTCGTGATGTCACGCCGATATTGAGAATGTGCGCTGTTCCGGGGAATCAAAACTTCTGTGTGCGACTGTACTTCTAAAGTTACGGCGCGTCATCAGGGGGTTTCTGTGTTTGTGACCACACAGCCCCCCCCCCCCCCCCCCCCCCCCGTGGCTGTGAAATGAAGGGTTTGGCAGCCAGTGGGGCATGTGACCGGGGCTAATTAGCTGCTAAAACTGTTCGCTCCCGCCTGCTAATTTATATAAACCAAACAATAATAAAGGGGGATGCTTCTCGCTCTGGAAGAGACAAAAGGGTAATTTATTTTTAACGCAAGCAAAAAGCTCATTTGGTGACTCACAGACCTGCTGGGGGGGGGGTAATAGGGATGGGTGGATTCAGAGTGGAAAGGAAGGGGGGGGGGGGGTCGTTTTTGGCTGATGACTATCAGTGGGAGTCATCCCAGAGATCCAGGCTTCCAGATAGAGCTGATGTTATTTCCTCAACGGCTCCTCATCCTGTTCCAGATAAGAGCTGGAGGAAGAACCTTCTGGAAGTTTCTCTACTTTTCTCTCCTGAAGAGTTTCACTCAGACAGAGAACGAACCATTTTTTTTTTTTTTTTTGCAAGTTACTTTACTAGTTTCCCTTCTTCACTGTTTCCCTGAAACTATTCCTTCAGGAGATGCCATTGGAGGATTTTCATCTCTGCTTGTTTAGAGGTCTAAGGTGCTCCAGAGGTTATTAACGTTTACAGGGTCATGTGACACTTACTCCAGACCGACAGCTCACAACCTCGAATCAACATCAACTTTCCCGCGTCAATCATTTCATTTGCTTCACGTCCATAAAATATCTCAGTTTTCAATTGAGGCAGGAAAGTTAATCAATAATTTATTGAAACCAACAATAATTAAACTGCATCAATTATTTGATTTTATTTCCAAAAGAAATTATTTTATTCTAATTTTTTATTAAATACATTTATCATTGAAAAAAATTAGTAGATAATAAAAAACATATCAATAATTTTTTTATTTTATTTTTTAATTAAGCATATACATATTAAATTCCTTTATAATTTAAAAAATAGTAATTGTTGAGCATACTTACAGTGTAAAAAAAAAAATTAAACTAAATAAGATAAAAAATAATCATGATATTGATTTGAGGTTATCCGTATAAACTACGAACGACCTGTCTGGTCATGTGACCCGCAGGTCTGGACGGAGAGCATTTGAAGGCTGTTTTTCTTCTTGAACTGCTGCAAAGAGGTGGGACCAGCAGCGCTGAGACGCCTGCTGGGACACGCCCACCAGTTAGCGTGTTTTAGCTGGCTTAGCTTCTGGACCCCACGGTGGAGGAAGAGGGCCCCACGGTGGAGCTCCACCGTGGGGCCCTCTTCCTCCACCGTGAGGCACCACGGTGGAGGAAGAGGGCCCCACGGTGGAGCTCCACGCATAGACGGTGATAGACTCCAAGTCCCGCTTAGACGAGTCTCCACCAAGTGGCCACCAAGAGCATCGAATCAGGTAGCGCGGCACTAGAATGATTTGATGGCTCTTTCAGGTGAATTATAGCAGGACGTGCAGTCATCTTCGTGGCCGTGGGCCTTCACAGTTGGACCTCCGGTCTCAGTGGTGACATTAAATGACAGCTGCTGTTGGCACGGCTACAAAAATCCATTTTTTAGTGTCCATAGCTGGATTTTACATCCATGACAACTGTATCAAGGTGAATTTTCATGTTAGCAGCGTGGTCTTTTGATTGACAGCTGGGTGTGGTCAAAATCGCTTTAGCTACTTAGTGCTTAGCACTGCCTTGACTTGTCTTCTGAGCGGTAATTACAGACCTAACATGGCGTAGTTAATTGCTGTGTTGGTTTGGGGATGAAGTTTGTCTTCTGACCAGACGGCGCCAGCTGGACCGCCTCCAGCTCACTGGCTTCTGCTTCTTGTATCGGCTGGGTTCTGCGGTCGAGTGACCTTCTCCTCGGATCGTTTCGGGACCCTTCCGAGTTGACTAATCAACCTCTGACTAGCGTCAGAGCTAACACAGGTCCCAGCGGAGTTCTGGTGGTCCTCGTTCCAGCTCTGGGCTTGTTTCAGATGTTGTTTCGGTAGCAGCAACTAGATAAGGATGACTGGAGGGACCTGAACTGACACCTAAACGTTCTTGTGACATGGCGCCCCGGTGTGGTCAGACGTGGTATTACCGCATAGCATGGCTTTAAATTCCCGCAACTGGTTTCAAAGGCTTCTTCTACACAGTTTCCAGAATATTCAGAACGTGTCATCAGAATGCAGAATCTTTCCCAGAGACAGATGTAATATATGTTAGATGGTTCAATTTAAAAAAAAAAAAAAAAAAAGGTTTCTTGACTTATAATTTATTGGATATGCATCTGCAGAGCTCTGACGGTGAATATTACGGTGTCGCATGATTCCCCTGACTTTTTCCTTTGCCGCTACTCTGAGGATGACATTTGTAGATTTAAGCGAACCAGTGTGACCACTAAAGTATTGACTTTTCCACTGGCCTTCACTACGGAGTCACATGCAAACAACTTGCACTTAGGAGACAATAGAAACAATAGAAACTATGATGACGTATCGTAGCTTTGATGATTTAACTGACCTTCACTTTTCCTATTTATGTTCTTCTTATCTTATAAGCCTCCTAATGTTGATGATTGTTAACGTTTGCAACCCTGAAATGTCAGTCTGCCATTTAAGGCTTTCAAAATGAAAACTGTGCGTGCCATAAATGATATCAGTTTGTGGAAAACAGCCCCTCCCAGACCCCTTCTCCACCATTAGATAATGTGAAAATACTAGGGCTGTCAGTCGATTACATTTTTTAATCGCAATTAATCGAAAGATTTTCATAGTTTCATAGTTTTCATAGTTTTCATAGAGTTTCATAGCAATTAATTGTGATTAATCGCACAAATAATTTTTTTAATGTTCTGTTTATCCATCCATCTATCCATCATCTATACCCATTTTGTCTTGTACAGGTTCACGGGGATGTGCTTTTTTTTTAAGCCTTTAGTTTGAAAACCAGAAGTCCACCAATGCTGCCGTACTTTTTAGGGTCTTAATTCATCAGCTTCTTGGTGTATTTTGTCGGGCTGCCGCTTGACCGCAGTAATTTGCTGACGGTCCCTAAACTCCACGGCAGCAGCAGGTACTCAGAAGGACATTCAGCGCTGTTCCTGAGAGTTTTAGCCACACCCACTGAGCTTGGAGGGTTGATGACACTGGTGAAATGTCTGGTATACTTATATCTACAAAATGATACCAACCTGGATGAAATTGGTGTCGTTTTCATGACGCTATTAAGGTTTAAAGAGGAAAAAAAACCATGCGCATGTCGGATGTGAAACTAACTGTACCGCATATTGCGGTGGTAACTCAGTTCACAGCGACAGTAAATACAAATATAAATGAATACAAATAACCTTATTAACATTTAAATACAAAAGCTTAACTTGCCGTTCATAAGACCCTTTTCTGTCTCCATGTCTGTCCCACACCTTGACTGTAAATACACTTTTTGGCCGAGGGTCATATTTACAGAAACGTGTGTGCGTTAATCTCACGTAAAAAAATAGGGGCGTTAAACAGAATTTGCGTTAACGCGTTATTAACGTGTTATGAATGCGTTAACTTTAACAGCCCTAGAAAATACGAATATTATTCTTGAGTTTTACCCAAGAGGTGACCTCTGGTTTTGCTTTTTTACTTACAGCTCTTTAATAGAGGTCTTTGGAACAACCCGACAACCTGAAAACCCGAGGTTCCGACCCGACCCGAATCGGGTCTCGGGTCCATTCAAAAGACGACTCCGGGTTCAGGTCTGAATCGGTACAGTTAGTCTCGGGTCCGGTCGGTGCTCTCTGACAGGCTGGGTCCACGTTTACTCCAGAGAGGTAAAGATATTGGCGGTGGCAGCTAATGTCAGGACTCGGGGCAGTTTACTTAATTATTCATTAACGTGGCGTGTTTGTCATGAAACAATTGTGTTGCCGTAGCGTGTTATTAGCGTGTTATTAGCGGTTTGCCCGGCAGCTGTAAAGCACAACAGATCGCCAACATGACAACGCTGGATGAGAGAAAATATTCACGACACATCCTGACCGCTGTAGGCTATTAGCGTTAGCAGTTGCTACAATAGCATCTGTATCCACAAAGAAAATAACGACGTGGATTTATTGTTGTTTACATCACGTAGCCTATGTAGCAACTGAACCGGGTAGAAGAAGACAACTTTAGGTAAGAAAATCAAGTTTTATTCAACGCTAGACAACTTTAACATGAACAACTATGGGCTGTATTGTCTCGGTTCTATTCGGGTAACTCGGTTCGGTTCGTGGTCAGAAACTAAAGACTCGGGTCGGGTTGGTTCTGGGTCCAAATATTGCGGGTCCATTCGGGTCCGGACCCCCGGACTAATGATAATAGCTCGGGTCGGGTCAGTTTCCGGTCGAATTTTCACGGGTCCATTCGGGTTGGGGTCTATGAAAGTGGACCCCTGAAGATCTCTATTCTTTAAGCTCAGCCAAGCAGCTTCCTTCATCTAAGGCTGAAGGATGCTACTTGGGCCGTAGGCTGATTTATGCTTCTTTGTCGCAGCTCCACACAGTCCCTACGCCGTCTCTGGCATTTATTCTTGTGAGTCATTTTTTGCGTTGCTCTGTAATAACACCACCAACCACTAGATGGCAGTGCGGGTCCTTTATTTTTGTTTTTTCTGCAGCGCTGTAGCCAGCAGTTTCCTTTCGCTTGCTTCCTGAATGTAGCTCAGACATCGCAATGGAGGAAATAAAGTATGGGGCTTGCGATGTGAAGATTTAATGTGTGTGTTGACCGAGGACACAAGAAATTATAATAGTGTTTTAACAGCTTAAGCTAGGGATGTGCGCGATTAGTTGTCTAAACGATTACTATCACTTACTAGTCGGCACCAGAAATATTAGTCGTTTAAACCAATTTGTGTTTTATTCATGTACAAGCCTGCTTAACTGTCATACAGCCGCCCGCCACTAGTCGGGGCTACAGAGCCATCAGACAGCAGTCCTCCTCTCCGGGGCAATGCTGGAGTAGACTGGAGTTTTAAAACGGCACGGTGGGAAGATGGCCTCTCGCAAAACCAGTGCGGTTTGGCGGTACTTTAATCTAGAAAATGAAAACAAGGTAGTATGTAGACTGTGTCAGAAACAACTGGCATACAATCACTCGACTGGAGCAATGCGCAACCACATTCCACTCAAGCATTTGGATGTTAATCTGCATGAGACGACGGCTGCTGATGCTAGCGGTGCTGATGCTAGCGGTGCTGATGCTAGCGGTGCTAGCCACACTCAGGCCGATTTGACATTGTTTACCCGGAGACGTGTTCTCCCGTCCGGTCTGAGAGGATAACGCAGCTCATCACGATAATGACTTCATAAGATATGTTTCCACTTAACTTTGTGGAAGGTAAAGGCTTCAGGAAGCTAATGGAATATGTTGAGCCCGAATACACCGTACCGGGACGCAAACTGATAACTTCCAGGCTGGAGCGCATCTTTTTTTTTAGATTAGTCGACTAGTCTTAATTAAAATTTTAGTTTAGTCTACAGGGAAATTAGTCGCCAGGAACATCCCTAGCTTAAGCACATTGTGTTCGTCTGTTATTGTGAGTCAGACGTCTTTGGCCAGTTAATGCAAAAGTAGTTCGTATCAAAGTGTTCACATGCTTTTCCTCGCCACTGTCCATTATTATTTTGTCACTTCTCGTAATCATATGCCCCGTACGTGAAACTGCCGATTCTCTGGTCGCCTTATCTCATGTCTCATCTGAGAGAAGCAGCTGAGACAATGAGAGCTCAGGTTCGGTCATTTGTTGTGACTTGTTCAAACCGCCGGCACGCCGTCCTCCGCGGTAAACTGCAGTAACCTGCAGCAGCTTGTTAATTTATGACACAAGAAGGGAATTACAAGGTTGTTGTTGTGAGCGTGACGGCTGATGGAGCCGCGCCACCGCGGTGGAGATGGAACGTAAACCTTCCACGCAGAAATTTGCACCAGAATTCCTGTAATTTAGAAGTGGTTTCCTCCCACATGTTTGGCCCGATGCGTGCCTCGGTTCAGCCCTGGGGTCAGTCAGGTGTGAGGTGTTGAGCTCTAACCCGCCCTGAACCATTCACCTCGCAGCACCTGTCCTCTTCAGGTGCGCCGCGACGGTTTTCAGCGTCACAGGGCCCAACTCCAGTCCCACGGTGGGGGTTTCAGGTCATTACATCAGTGCGGGCCTCGTCTTTTATCACCTGTGAAGGCGCCCCCATCCGCTCCGTCTGGAGCCCCATCCTCGGTGACACCGGCGGCGACGGCCCCGATGAAAGTCTCAACCGTGATGCAGATCAGCTCAGCGGAGCGTGCGGTTCTCGTGTGTGTTCTGGCAGGTAGCGTGAAGTGCTTGGCACTTCCAAGGGAAATATACCGGCCTCATCAAAAACGTTTTCCCACATGCAACATTCCCTTAGATAATAACCGCTGTGACGGAGTTAAACCGGATGCTGAGCCCTCGTCTCGCACCCGGATAGCAAGGAATGTTTGGCCCAAATTTGGTCCACGTCTGGATTGACTCAGGGTGAATGTAGCTGCCTAAACCTGACCGCATGTCCACCAATTCTTCATTTCCTTCGTGTCTTTGACCCTCACAACACCTGTCGTATCCCACGTAAATAAAGAAAAAAAACTAGCGGGTGAAATTTGGGCCACATCTGGCTCATACAACACATGCCAGAACCCAACTTTGACCCAGTTCGTGAACTCTGGGACTCTTTCGTCCCACGTAAGGGGTGTGATTTCAATTTCAAGTCTGCGAGGAGATTTGCACATTTATCACTTCCTTGCTAAGAATTGTATCTAGATTCATGAGGTGGGAAGACGCAAAGGCAGGACGTTAATTCCTACCCGATCAGCATCGCGCCAACCCGTCACCGATCCCACGCCAGGGACGCTTTTCAGCTCCACACGAATTCCCAGAAATGTTTTTTGTAAATTTTTTGTAAATTTATTTTTATGCCGTGACGCACCTTGGGGAACTTAGCTTATTGAAATATGTGCTATTTGAATAAAGACAGATTGATTGATTGATAATGATCCGCAGTGTCAAATCCGCACTGATACTTCTTGGCAGTGCTGTAATTCTGCCAAAAGTAGCAAAATTAGGCCTAAATGCATCTCGATCTGGGTAAAAATGAGGAACTGAACCGACAAGGTCTTTAAAAAAGCTGTTTTGAAGCTATTAAACTGTTCAAGATTCAAAGTGTTTATTGTCATATGAGCAGATGAAACGAGTTCCCTTGCACAACGAAATTCTTACATTGCTGCCCGCGAGGAATGCCAAAACAGACGTTCAAAAAGTAGTTTAAAAATAGTATAACTAGTGCATGGAAGTAGTACAGAAGTACTTGTTTATCTTCTTTAAACTGTTCTTCACATCGGAGGAAATACTGATGCTGATGTGGCTGGACTCTGCTTGGGCCGTTATCAGTTACATATCAGATTGATTTTTGTGTTTTTTAGGGGGGAAACTTCTGCGACTGCTCATACAGGAAATGGTTGATTATTTCCCCAACGAGCAGTCGCAGAAACCTGAGAGTCGTCTGTTTCTGTTTTCGTGGAAACTTTCAGATCTGCCAATCAGAAAATGTTGGAACAATGAGGATGAACCCAAGATATTTAATGTTTGTCTTTTTCTATTTGTTTTTACTCATCAATTTTGTTCAGTTTCACATTTTTTCATGTCAGCCATGCGACACATTCCAAGGCAAAGTTTTTACCACTTTGGAATGTTGCTTTTACTCCTTACGGCGCCGACATCGAAGGATCCAAAGCAAAGATGAGTTTTGAGATTGTCTCGTTGTGAGAAATGCATGGACGTCCAGTGGAAAAGACGTGGCCTTGAAGGCGGCATGTGTTGCTCTAAAAACCTCTGCTTTTCCTGCATCAGTGCTGCGATCACAGAAGTGGGAAGGAGCTCTTGTCAAGGACTCTGTTACACCCTGATACCACCACGGGATTCTGGACTTGTTCCTGGAAACGGTCTCAATGATCCTTTTTGTTTCTGCGTCTGCAGCTTCTGAGAATGATGCGCTGTACAGATTCGCCTGAGCACAGTATCGTCATCTGAATACAGACTGACATTTGTATTTAAACAAGATGACACCAGGGCAGCACGCAGAATTAATATTTAGAATTCATATTTAGCAACTTTGATCCCTGTTCACATTGATTAAATGCCACAAGAGAGCCCTTTTACTTGGATCATTCAAGTATGATCCACTGGTGTTTGTTGGCGTCCTGTTTGCTCTCCACCTCCCACCGCTCCCCGCTCACTCTGCTGTTACTGGTCACCTTCCTGAGCCATTCAGAAACGTCGCTGCCAGCCACAGAGACAACTGGAAGATGCTTCTTTGGAGCATTCAGACTTTTTATTGACTGATTAATCAGCTCTGCTCCTCTTAAACTCAGTAAAAGAGTAATATGGGATTTAAAAAGAACCAGAGGTCCTCATACAGAGCCTTGTGGTACACCACGGGTAGTACAATACGTGCTTCTAATGTGTGATGGTCCATCCCAGATGCATTTGAGCCCAGAGATGTTCCTTCTGGACGAAGTTAGCATGACCCTGCTTTTTTTGGGATAGTTTTAGTGTTTTTTGTGAATGTAGCTCCTACAGTGCTTGACATAGGTTTCCACAGTAATCCCTTGTTCTAACCCTCTCTCCTCCAAGACTGTCTTTCATGGATGGATGGATGGATCGATGGATAGACTTTATCGGTCCCAGGTTGGGGAATTCTGTTTTTGTAATGAATCATTTTGAAAGAAGGCTCTAAAAATCTATGAGCGCTGACATTTTTGAGCCATTATCCTCCCAGTCAGGCAGCTCCAATGAACCATTATCTTTTAGAAGAGCAGCCATTGTTAATAAGCATGTCGTAAAGATCACGGTTATGAGTGATTTTAATGTTTGCGTTTCCCAGTTAAGTTCATGACATTTAGGTCTTAAAGCACCACCAGCCCTCAAAAGCAGCAACAGCAGCCAGAGTCAGCAGCGTTTTCTCCACATCAAACCGGAGTTAAAAGTTAAAAACAGTCCGAACGGAGGCCGATATGGACTCCATTATTCCTCTTCCTCCCTCTGTCCATTCTGCGCCGGCGGCAGGATGTTGCCTGGGAGTTGGTGATTGTGGCGCAGGACAAACACAGGTGTTTCCCTCTTCCTGCACAGCTGAACCTCTGAAATCCACCAGTGTCTGCAGGGCGTATTTATTCACCTGCATGTTCGTAAGTGAACACAGAAACGGGGGTCTCGCTCGTCTAACCCGGTGGGAAATCATCTCGAGTTCATTCGAACCAGCGGGCTGGTTTTCTGCCTCATCTGTTGTTTCATCCGGGAGTTTTAAAGCGGCTCAGAAGTGGTTTGCCATGTTTAGGTGGTTTTGGCTCTGCACAAAGAAGCCATTTCTACTCCCGATTCTCAATCAAAGAGGAGTATTCAGGTCCTTTATTATTTACCCTGTCAGTAAAACCCCAAATAAGGAAAAAGTTGCACACAGTAAAGCTTTTACAACTTTCAAATGATTTTTGCTTGGACGTCAGTGATGAAAATGTGGCCTTGATGGCGTTATATGTTGCTTTAAAATGTCAGTGTGCTTTAATGCATGAATGTTGCCGACACACATCACAGAACCGGGCTGTTGGACTTGTTGCTCATAGCGGGCTGGATGCTCCGGTTCGTCTTCAGCCTGACTTCCTCTAAAAAAAAGGATCTGTAATATGGGTTTGATCATCTGCATGTAAATTGACTGATTAATTAAAACGAGATGATCCTGTGTTAGCAGGTAAAACCTAAAACGCTGGGGTCCTCGTGCGGAGCCTTGTGGTGCTCCTCAGGTGGTGCAATAACCAGTCCGTTGGTTTGAGGGCAGAATCAGTCCATTTTTTTCCTGACCTGTATTGGCCAGGATTGGTTGCTCTTGAAGATTTTTTATTTTTGTGCTTATTTGAAGGGGTCCAGCAGCTCAGATGCCTGAGCTCAGAAGTTCAGGCTTGAATGGACTCTAGAGGCCGAGGTTAATGATAATCTGTAGATTAGATCCTCTGCCCATCTCTGCTCCTCAGAAACTCGGCCTTTCTTGGACACTTTTGAATCCCGTCACCGCTGTAGATACCCCAGACCACCAGATCACAGATATGCGTTCGCCCGCCGTTTTCTTTTGTGCACAGCAGCAGCAGCAGCACTTGCGGGACCGATTTCTGGCAGATCCAGTTGAGCGTTATTTCGAGCTGAAAGCTGTCAGGCTTGTTGCAGAAACGCCACAGGCGTGCATGTTGTGTTTGTGTTGCCTCCACGCTGCTCAGGTATTTGCTTTTGCTCCCCTCCGAGGGTCCGGACAACCATTAACCAGCCTCTTTTGTTGGATCCGCCACATTCCTGAGCTCTTGTTCACCAGCAGTTCACACATCACTCCGGTCGTGTGGTTTTTTTTAAAAGTGTGTGGGAACCAAAGTGGTGTCGGTCTGTGAAGTCTGCAAACCGAATGGAAACGCAGGGTCTGAATTAAACCCCTTCCTCCATCATCTACAGTCAGAGATATTTGGACAATGACAATTGTTTTTACACCCCACCACGATAGATTATACTGCATATAAAACAATGAACATGTGATCACAGGGGAGACTTTCAGCTTTAATTCAATTCAATTCAATTATATTTGTATAGCGTCAGTTATAATGTCAATTGTCTCTAGGTGCTTTACGGAGACCCAGAAAATGACCCCCGAGCAAATATCATTAACTAAAACTATAATATTAAATCAAAATCAATAGGGGTGAGTATTGGCAAGGACCTCACAATATGATATGTATCATGATACTTGGGTCATGATACAATATTATCACGATATCGTGATATCACGATATATTGTGATATTCTACCTAGTTAATATCAAAAGTAGAGATGAAAAATCAAGTTGCTGTATATGTTCATCAGATGATATTGATCATTCAGAGGACAAATTGAGTCAAAACTATTTGCTTCACAACAACCTATTTATTGTTTATTATTAGTGTTTTTGCACATTTAATAAATAAATAAAATAAAATAAATAAAATAAAAATTTCCTAAAAAAATCGATATTAGGAGCTGAAAAATCGATATTATATTGGGCGGCCGAATAATCGCAATATATTGCCAAATCATCGATTTTTTTTCACGGCCCTAATAATCAAGGATAATGGAAGGTAAAAAAAAAAAAACTCCCACAGTGGGAGAAAAAACCTTTAAGCCAAACAGTGGCAAGAAAAAACTCCACTTTAAGAGGAAGAAACCCAGACCAGGACCTGGATCATATGGAGGGACCTTCCTGATGAAGACCAGCTGGATAAAGACAGAAAAGAGGGGAGAGAGGACAGAGAGAGGATGGAGGACAGAGAGAGAGAGAGGATGGATGAGGACAGAGAGAGGAGAGAGATGGAGGACAGAGAGAGGATGGAGGACAGAGAGATGAGAGAGAGAGAGGAGAGGAGGACTGAATGAAATGACTACATAAACAGATGCAGGAGAGGATGGAGCAGAGAGAGGACACAGAGATGAGGTGAGATGGTCAGAGGACTAGATCACTGGTCACCACGGCAACCGCCACCCTGAACACACCTGCACACACAGGTGGAGGTAAACAATTTAATTTAAGAGCTTTCACAAAAACAACATTTACCATTTAGGAATTACAGCCATTTCAAGCGAATTAGCTCCATTTTCGGGTTCTGGAAAGTACGTGGACGAAGCGACACACCTGTAAATATATGCGGTCAATGACTTCCTGAAGTCTGGAGCCCATTTACGTCACCAAATAGTGAGTTTTCTCCCTGGAGATGCTTCTCCAGACCTTCAGCTGCTGCTTGTTCGTGGGCCTTTCTGCCTTCAGTTTTGTCTTCAGTAACTGAAGAGGTCCTCTGTTGGTGGGTGAAGAATATTACATTTCTTTGCCGTTAAAGGTTTTTATGCTGTTGTTAAATACCAACTATGTACCTGATACCAAGTCCAGACCTTTTATCCGCTACGTTTGTCTTGAAGGAACAAGAGAGTTGACCAGACTTGGACAACTGACTTCTAAATGCTTATGAGCAACTGAAAATGGAAGCAAGTTCTTAAAAAGGCTGTAAATCCAAAATGGTGAACGCCATATTTTTTTTTAAACCTTTCAAAATTAAAGCTGAAAGTCAACACTTTGATCACATCTTGATTGCTTTATTATTAGAGATTAGCGATTTTTATCGATTCTGCGATATATATCGATATTTCATTTCCCCAGAGAGTATCGATTTTTCAGCTGCAGGGTATCGATAAGTTTTTTTCAAAACCCCCGTGTCCCACCTTTAAAAGCTTGCAAGCAACAATTTGCACTGTTTAAATAAATGAAACTATTTTTCTCAACAAATCTTTTATTCATTTTGTCCAGCATTTACAAGCTGCCTGTCAGCCATATAATGTGTAATTGATGCTTTCAGTTCAATTAATTCAAACAAAGTCATTGGAACACTCACAAGATGTCACCAAAATCACTTTGTCCCTTTAAAATCTTTCTGAAAATGATGTAAATGTATTGTAAGATAAATGTCGATATATATGTCGTATCGTGAGCCGAATATCGTGTATCGTATCGTTAGATTAGTGTATCGCTACAGCCCTAATTATTATTATAATTATCTTTAAGGGTGGCAGTGTGTAAAGACAAAATCAGAAAAGTCTCTGTTGTTGTCCAGATACTTCAGGGTGAAAGTATAGATCCATTTCCTCGTTTGTTTGGGGCGGTAACTACAGGAGTGTCATGTTTTTTTTTGTTTTTTTGTTTTTTTCCGCGGATGGCAGCCTCGGCACACCGCTCTCTCGGAATTTGTGTTTTTGTTTACTTTCTACAGCTTCTACCCCACTGCCATCACTTTAATGAACAGCTCATAAATGGTTTCAACCAATCATTTGCACTAACCATAAACCACGATCATTTATACTATCTTGTGTACTTTGCACCACCCTTGTACATACTATTCTACTTACTTACTTATTTATTTTATTTTATTCTATTTTTTAAACTTACTTTTTTACTTTTGTATATAGATGTACATATCCTGTTTTTCTTCTTATTCTGAGAGTGTTACCACCTGCCGGGAACAAAATTCCTTGTATGTGCGAACGTACTTGGCGATTAAAAACGATTCGATTCGATTCTGATTTTTGCTTTCAGAGTAGATTTCAGCTCCAACTCTAAATTTGATCCAGTCGGCGTCAGAAATTTTCAAACACCGCATGAGAGTTGAGAATAACAGGAAATTTCAGAACGGTCCAACATGTTATCTCTCATTCCACCAACGAAATGATTCATCGTTGTTCATCCTGAAATCAGATTGAAACGTCTGCCGCCGTTATCTACTCATCTGATTACTTGTGGCCGCCTGCGTTGCCGGTGCCCAGCGTTTTTAATGACTGGATATTAGGCCCTGGATATTACCGGTGCTCCATTAAGCAGGTAAAAAATGGCCGTCGCCGGCCCAGCAGCGGTCAATTTTTGTGCAGGTTTCACGGTCCAGACGAAAGGCTAATGAGCGCCCTGGGGTTAAATGGCTCAGAACCGAGCCATTAGGCGATCATCTCTGATGAGCAAGACGATGAATAAGAGTCTAATAGAATCAGGCCGGGGAGCACAAAATGAGGGACGTCGTTTTCTGCTCGTTGGCTTAATGGAAGACCGTTGGGGTCGCCACGACAACATCCAACTTTGAGCTTCGAGAGAGAGCGACGGAGTCTGTGTTGTGTTCCACATCTCTCCACTCTCCTTTAAGAAATAAAGACGAGCTAAAAGTCTAACTCAGACACTCATGTGCTCAGTGTGGGACGAACTAGATATATGAGCATCATCAGAACGGCGTCGCTCCCGGACGTGAGTCATCCTGCAGGGCTTCAGTCGCCGACGCCTCCGGCCAACATCCATCTGTATTTCCAAACGTCGCTGATTTCCATAAAGTCTGGTTTCCCATAAATGTGAAAGATGATGCATAAATCTGGATCCTTCTGCCGTGATTCAGTTCAGTCCAGTTTA
The DNA here is from genome assembly GCA_018398805.1 of Hirundichthys speculiger. NCBI lineage: Eukaryota > Metazoa > Chordata > Actinopteri > Beloniformes > Exocoetidae > Hirundichthys > Hirundichthys speculiger. The sequence continues at coordinate 67,849 of JAGFBZ010002321.1, forward strand.
TTTGTTTTGATCCAGTTCACGACAAAAGTCATCTCGAGGCGCTTGACACGGGAAGTTGGCCGGTTCTGTGCAGTCCAATTAAACGTGGCCCGTTTTGAGCTCATTACAATCCATTTGTTTTCCTATTAAATCCAGATTTTCATAATCCGGTTTAGTGCTGGGCAATATGACGATAGAAAAGTGTGTATCGTGCCATTTCTCTTGTATCGTTTCTATCGTTTCTAACCTAATTTATCAATTATTACAGCAAATATGTAATTAAATAACCTGCAACGACAAATTTGATAGAAACATATCTACTTCTACAAAGTAGCCTTTTATGTTTGCACTTTTATTCATGGTTAATGCCTTAAACAGAGTTCTCTTCAACCCTCATGTTTACTTTAGACACTTTATATTGGTTTGCCAACTTTGCACTACAAGGTTACAGATTTCAGAAAGTTGAAAAATAATTTGTGTTTATTTTTTATAGCTGAACTTCAGTGCAAAAATGTGTTTTTCCTCTCAGAAACTGTTGTACACTTTAAAAAAATGTGAAAGCTACTGTACCTCTGTACCTACCTTTACTTTATTATGGTATATCGTGATATACAGTCATGGAAAAAATGATTAGACCACCATTTTTTCTTCACTTTCTTGTTCATTTTAATACCTGGTACCACTAAACGTCATCATGTGACTAAAACAGACAGAAAAGAAAACACTGAATGCATAAAAGCAGTGTTTTTGGCAGTACAACGCCATAGCTATTGATGTAAAAACTTAAGTGATTTAGGTTATAATCAAGAAAACCATGGAAAATGGTAAGATATCAGCTCTTAAATAAAACTCTTATGAGCAATCTTTGTGGTTATCGTTATGTTTGTCCAAACAAATGTACCTTTAGTTGTACCAGGCATTAAAATGAACAAGAAACTGAAGAAAACAAGGGGGTCTAATCATTTTTTCCACGACTGTATATTGTTATCGTGATATAAAATAGTCCATATCGTGATATATGATTTTTTCCATATCGCCCAGCACTAATCCGTTTCATTCAGTTCAAATTCATATTGTGCCTGTTGATTATTTTTTTTTTAAAAAAGCCTCCATGTCAGTTTAACCCCTGATGAACACATAGGGCCCGATCTTCCGCCAGATCTCCTACAAGACGCTATTAAGAGATAGCAGGTAAAAAAAACGCAATCTTCCACCTTCCCTAAACCCGCTATCCCACCTGCGCTAAGCCGCTACATTATCCATAGGAGTGGTTAGGGCGTTCCACCTGTTAAACCAATCAGTGCGTCAGCTAGCCGTTGCCTTTAAGAGCAGGTTGCGCTACCAGCTAACCGCTATGGAGCGTCTTTTCATCCAGATCAGAGCAGCTCTCATGTGCAGCTTCCTCCTCTTCCTTCCTCCTCATCCTCTGCACTGATATATACATAAAAATAATTTTACACAGACAATTCCTATCAGCTACCTTAAAGTCCCAGATAGTCGTTGTCCTCCCAGTAAACACGCTCTGGTCGTCTATGGTTTAACTGGCTATCAAGCCGTTGCTCCCTAAAGCCGCTACCTGCTATTTTCTCAGGGGTTCAACTGAGGCCAAATCACGCTTTTTATACAAGAGTTAATTCCAGAGGTAGAGCCGTTTGTGCACGTCCACATGTGACCAGGTGGATGCGCATTGTTGCCATTTGGACGGGCTCTTGTATGCGCCGACATGCGGGTTGCGCAACCCCGCGATCGCAAGATACAGAGTTTGCGGAAAGTGCAAAGACACGCCCATTGCCACACCTACAACGTGAGTAAGGGAGTCGGCATAACGAGTAGCGGCTTTAGGGAGCGGAAGATTGCATTAGCGGTTAGCGGAGGTTCCTAAACCCGCAATTTGCAGGTCGGGGTTAGTGGGTAGCAGCTAGCGGGAAGTGTACGATCGGGGCCTTACAGGTTAATGCATCAATAAAATGAGAGAAACATCACACTTTCCTGATGGCGTCTATTTGATGGCCTCATCATGAACACGGACGCAACTCCCTCGTAGAAACCCGGGGAGGACGGCCCGCTGCTAAGACGTTCTATTAAATTAGGTCTTTGAGATACGATATCATGAGGAGTTGTTATCCATTATACTCGATTTGGATTCCACTCATTGTCTTTGCAAAGCATCTCTGGGAAGGCGGCGTCATCACAAAGCTGAACTTTGAACAGCCTTACGCAAACGAAGGTGCAAAGACGTCATCCAGTCGAAGCAGACATTCGATCTTCGGTTTCTTATTCGGTCTGTTGGTATACGCGCTACATACAAGGTTATATGTAGGTTTCCCCAGCCAGAATGAATCATGGTTGGTCAAAAAAATGTAAGACTAACATTGGTCACTTAGGTTTATTCAACACAGTGAATTAAATGTTGTGTTCACTCTCACAGTTAACTTTACAAAGTGCACATTTACAAGTGGATCGCCGGTAAGATATTCTCTTTCCCAAGCCGAAACAAACGCTGGAGAATGCAGCTGTAGGTTCAGTTGTCTCCGTCCACACGATTAACTGAACGTGGGGAAAGTTACAAAACACACCTACATTTACTCCAAGGTAAGTTAGCTTTGTTTATTAGATGATTGATTTAACCACAGTTTAGTAAACGTAATGATATATGATTTAGCAGCAGGGAGGGTGATGAGTTCTCTGTTAGCATTAGCATTAGCTCTGGTCCATAGGTCTGTCCCACACCAGAGCTATGTTAACATGAGACAGTCGCAGCATTGTATTAATATAATTAATAAAGTGACGTTAACATCACTAGCCTCACCTTATACCTAACAGAATAAACATCCAGGGCCATATATATTTGTAGACAACGAGGCAGGCTTATAGGTGGCTAGCGAGCTAGCCGCAATGCTAACAGTGAGATGTTTTCACTCATCACCCTCCCTGCTGCTAAATCATGTTATTACTTTTACTACACAGGTGGTTAAATCAATCATCTAATAAACAAAGCTAACTTACCTTGGAGCAAATGTAGGTGTGTTTTGTCATTTTCCCCACGTTCAGTTGTGGACGGACACACAACTGAACCCGAAGCATACATTCTCCAGCGTTTGTTTTATCTTGGGAAAAAGGGAATAAAAATGTCCCTCCAAACGTTCTGGACACCTCGAGTCACTGTTGCAGGTCCCCAGCAGCAATATTTCACCATGGAGTTATTCTAGTATAATATTAACACTGATGATACACATCGGAAAAATAGCCAAATTAACACAGTCCTTAACACAGGAGCAGCAAGTTTGTCCGACCTAGCAACAGTAACTAAGGAAGGGGGCGGTGCTTCCTGAATGGTCAATTGAAAGTAGACAGACTGGAAATTGGGGCTAAGAGGAGGGGAGGGGGGACTAGCAGCTAAGGATGAGCTATCTAGAGGCCCGATTATCATTAGATAGATCCAGAAGTTCATCCAGGAGTCTGTCTTGCAAGCCTGAACCAGTTATAAAGCTCGGGGAATAAGCTCTGTTCTTCTGTCTCTCATCCAGGACGAAGGACGCTGAGCCCGCCATTGGAAAGGAGATTCAAGTCATCGTCTGCAACGAAGAAAAGGTCGTCTGTGGAGTCACCAAGCACACCACATGTGTGGACATGATCCAGGCCTTACTGGAGGATCACAAGTCCCTCCCCGAGAGTAAGCGGCTCCTGGACGGGGACCCCAAAGACTTCTGCCTGGTCGAGCGCTGGAAGGGGTTCGAGAGGGTTCTGCCCCCCCTCACCAGGATCCTGAGACTCTGGTACGCCTGGGGGGACCAGAGGCCCTTCATACAGTTCGTCCTCGTCAAAACCAGCGACTTTGTGCCCCAGGCCGTCAAGAAGGCGGCGGGAAAGTCCAGAGGGGCCAAGCCGAAGCGGTGGGAGCCCGGCCGCGGTCAGCACGCCCCGCACCTGCCGGCGGAGAAGCAAAAGCGCATGGTGAAAAAAGCTTTCCGGAAGCTCGAGAAGCTTCACAAGGAGAGCAGGAGCTTGCCGGGTGCCGAAGAGGTCGGATCGGATGGTGCAGCTCATACTCAACCAGGACCACACGATCAGGGAGCAGATCCACCGGATGAGGGATCTGGACGTGGAGATCGAGCGGTTTGAGCTGCAGATCCACATGGAGGCCGAGGCCGAGGGCTCCACGTCCCGGGCTTGTGGTTTGGATCTGGCAGCGCGCGGCGAGGAGCAGCTGGAGGAGTACCTGTTCACCAGCGACGGCGTTGAGCAGCTGCAGATGCAGGTGCAGATGCACCAGGAGCTCATCCTCCAGCTTTCCCTGGACATCGACGCCGAGCTGAGGAGGGCCCACCTCCCTCCGGTCCAAGACGAGGACGGCGGCCAGAAGGGAGCCGCCGCCACCGCCGCCGCTTCCCGGCTTCCCCACGAAGCCGACGAGAAATTCTACGACGCCGAACTTCAGAGGCTTCGAGACGAACTGAACCAGAGCGTGTTCAGCGGAGTGACTCTCCACAACCAAGGTGGCGGAAATGGAGAAGCAGCTGAGGCACTTCGACGGCACGCTGGCCGCCAAAGGACCAGGAGTGCTGGCAGCTGGCCTCCCAGCTCAACTCCCTGCAGATCATGGAGAGCGCCGAGGAGGCGGAGCCCAAACCCCCGCCGCCTCTGAAAGCCGAGGCCCAGTGCGGCCCGTCCCGGTCGGCGGGCCTCAAACACAGCCTGTCCCCCGTGGACATCACGGACACGGACTCAGACACCGGGATCAGCTCCACCCACAGCCAGGACTCGCTGTCGCCGTGTCTGGACTTCCCCCCCCCGCTGGACACCGACGTCTGAGGAGCCCCGTCAGGATCCCTCCAGCCCCCCCGGTCCTGGTTCTGGCCATCACAAACTGTCTCCTACTGTACAAAAAAAAAAAAAAAATAGACAAAAACTGGCTTTTTGTTTTTACAGATGTTGGGTAAAAAGGCAAATGTATCTTTGCGTAAGTTTTGGTTCAGATATATTTATTTTTAAAATATTTTTCTCATGAAAAATTAGCATGTTGGTGCCACTTTAGTGGAAATGAATTCAGTTCTACGGAAAATGTTTCTGGAAAAAAAAAGGGCGAATCTCCGTCTTTAGCTGTGGATTTACCGTATTTTCTCTAATAAACGCTCCCGCCCTTTTGTTCCTGCAGCTTATCAACGTTAAACATCTTTGCAGCTAAACCTTCTCAGCAACTTTCAGTTTAGAAGACGTTGCGTACGGTCGATGTTTTTACAACTATCGCTCGTCTCTAACTGATGTGATCACGTTGTAGCGCGACGTCACAGAAAACCTCAAACTCACTTATTAATGCACTGATTTTGATGTTGCAAGAAGCATAAACGTAAAATTGCTTGAGATTTTAACCTGTAAATGATGTAAGAACGATATTTGGAATTTTTGACGCTCCCTGCTCGTGGTTTGCGTCGGGGGGGTTTATTAGGAGAAAAACGGTCACCACTCAGGTTAAATGCCAAACAGAAGGGAAAAAAAAGTTTTCGTTAGCTCAGCGGTGGACTTTTTCAAGGTCAGGCGTCACATATGACTTCACTTTTTTTTTTTTTTTTTTTTTTTGTGGCCCATGTTGGTTTAAAGGTGTCGTTTCCCACATCTCAGCCCGGCCAGTCATTCCCCTTCTCAGCATGAAACGGGTCCGGTACCGCTTTCAGTCACTGGGCTCACTGGGCCAATCGCAGCGGGGCGGAGGCGGGGTTTACGCCGTGACTCATACAGGAGCGTCCACGACAACAACCGAGCTGCATGTTTTGATTCTCAGACCGATTGTTGTTGGAGGCGGTTTCCTCCGGGAATCAAATCTGTAGGAGCTGGAGTAACGAGGAGCGTGATCAGGACGGGCTCGTTAAAGCTGAATGTGTGGTTTTTATTTCTTTTTTATTATTGTTGTCAAACTGTTTCTGAAGCTGCACTTGTCTGTAAACACTTAATACCTGAAAATGTTTTATATTAAAACAAGTAGCTCAAAGGTTTTACATTCAGAGAAATATTGGACAACACTGTTAATACGAACGCGCACTTTTTTTTTTTTTTTAAGCAATTTGATTAAAAGTAATTCTTAAAAGTATTTATTTATCAATTATTTGTATTGGAGAGAAATTAATATGAACATCTGGCTCACATACGTAGCATCTGCTCAGCTCTTAAGACACAGGCTTTATTAACGAACGAATGTGCTTGTTAACTTTGATAATAAAAACTAACACCGACGAGTCGAAGTGTCGTGGAGTTTGTCCGCTCGTTGGCGAAGTTGCTTCTGCTGGTCGGGATGTGGACCGAAGGCCAGAAACACAACAGAACAGCGGTGCTACAACACCCCCCCCCCCCCCCCCCCCCCCCCCCCCCCCCTTCTCGTCCCGGCTCCACATAATCAGACAAAACAGTCGCCAGAAAACCTGAGACGGCAGCAAACGCTCTCCTGTTGCGAAGGCGGATAGACCGACACTTTGTGCCGGAGGCTGAGCGGGGCTGGCGAGGGGGGGGGGCAAGATATCTGTTTCACACACTAATTGTTTACCTCCTCCTTTCCTTTACTGCTTGGAGCCACTAAGTAGATCCTTGAAAAGCTGGATGTGAGCTGCCCAGCGCCTGTTGATGGACTGGAGGCCTTGTGACGTCCGGCTCAACCAGCTGCCTCCCAGTTGGGCTGAGAAAGGCATCACGTGAGCTGGAGAAAGGAATGCTGGGTAACCAAATCCTTTTTATTCAGCCGAGAGCTAATCAGATGGAGGAGAGTTCTTAACGTTGGTCGCTTGTCTTTATGGTATTTTAAAGGGGAAACACTTGTGCGTCCGGATCATGACAGTGTGTTCAGGTATGATTAGACGGCGGGGCAACATCTGGTTTTGAGGTTCCTCAAATATCCTGTAGGGGGCTGGCTCCAAAAGTGAGTCGATCTCCGATAAGCTCTGTCTTCAAAGTTGGTGCCAGGCCTCGAAAATCCTTGAAAATACCTAAAAATTTAATCCGAGTAGTTCGCTCATTGGACAAAAATAAAGTCGTAAAAATTTGGCAAGGTAGCCTTGAACCAGTTACCTTCAGAACTAGCAGGAGTTTTCTATTGTTTTTTTTTTTATAATTTTTTCCAAAACCAGAAGTTTTCGTTTCTTCCAAAAGCCCCCCGAATGCAGCGCCAGCTGCCGGTTTGGACTGGTGCTGCCACCTAGAGGACGGCATGTTCGCAGCGCTCTGGCAGCGTTTAGCTCTTGCTCATCTTGAGAACATCTGTTTCGCTTGATCCAGGCGCCAGCGTCCTCGCTTCTGGGCAGGAGGCAATAAACGCTGCAGTTCCTCCACCGACCACTAGGTGCTGGCTCCAAAACAGAGCAAATAAACAGTTTCAGCTTTTTAGTCGTTAGATTTCAACGACCGCCAGACGGCGCTGCTGACCTGCAGGACGACGATGGAAACGGGGCTGCTGTTGGTCGAGGAAGGAGAGGAGGATAAAGCGAAAGAGGATGTGAATTAGCTGGTGGAGCTAATGCAGAGGATAACGTTAGATGGAGGCGGATGATTCGCTGTGGAGATCCCTGAGGGACGATACCTGTATGGGGGAGCTTTTATTTTTTTTTGTCATTGTACAAGGCAAAATGGTAACTGAGAGAACCAGCTGTGAACCGAGAGACTCAAAGAACGTGAAGAACAGGTCTGGTCATGTGTGCGGGGTCAGAGGTCAACCTCACCTTGAGCCGGCGCCGGTGAAAGCCAAATGCGGGTCAAAGAAAACTGCAGACATTTTGGGACCAAACACTCTATCGGGAAAATCTGATGAGGTGAGCGACAGGACCATCGAGACGACCAGGACTTTAGCAAGTCACACAGATTATCTCGTAGGGTTAGGGTTAACCCTAAAACCTAAACCTAACCCGATCTCGTAGAGTTACCGTCAGACGGTGAAACCTGGCTCCTCTGAAGCTGCCGGTCCACCTTCCTGGTCCGTGATTCTCCAAGATAAAAAAGATGAAAAAACATTTCCTTTAACTGAAATAAAATAAAAACAATAACTAACTGAAACTGTATGATGTGTCTATAAAATGAACTAAAATTAACTATAACAATGTCAAGAACGTCCTTTGTTTTTGTGTTTTGTAATTTTTTTTTCCTCATAAACGTTTGAAATCTATTAACTTCGCTCCGCCGTACAACAACAACCGCAAAAAAAAAAAAAAAGTGATCAGCAGTGATGGTTGCGGCAAAAGTTGGGAGAAAGCGTCTCAGTCCTATTTGGGATTTCTTTGACTATGACTGTGTTAACGATAAAAATAAGAGCCTTGTTGTAGAAGCAGGTGATACAATGTGTGGAATACTAACCAAGACTAGCTGGATAAGCTAGCCTAAGCTAGCCCCCTGGAAAGAAGGCTAACCAAGACTAGCTGGATAAGATAGCCTAAGCTAGCCCCCTGGAAAGAAGGCTAACCAAGACTACTGAATAAGCTAGCCTAAGCTAGCCCCCTGGAAAGAAGGCTAACCAAGACTAGCTGGATAAGCTAGCCTAAGCTAGCCCCCTGGAAAGAAGGCTAACCAAGACTAGCTGGATAAACTAATAAACTACCTAAGCTAGCCCCCTGGAAAGAAGGCTAACCAAGACTAGCTGAATAAGCTAGCCTAAGCTAGCCCCCTGGAAAGAAGCTAACCAAGCCTGGATAAGCTAGCCTAAGCTAGCCCCCTGGAAAGAAGGCTAACCAAGACTAGCTGGATAAGCTAGCCTAAGCTAGCCCCCTGGAAAGAGAAGCTAACCAAGACTACCTGGATAAGCTAGCCTAAGCTAGTCCCCTGGAAAGAAGGCTAACCAAGACTAGCTGGATAAACTAGCCTAAGCTAGCCTCCTGGAAAGAAGGCTAACCAAGACTAGCTGGATAAACTAGCCTAAGCTAGCCCCCTGGAAAGAGAAGCTAACCAAGACTAGCTGGATAAGCTAGCCTAAGCTAGCCCCCTGGAAAGAAGGCTAACCAAGACTAGCTGGATAAGCTAGCCTAAGCTAGCCCCCTGGAAAGAAGGCTAACCAAGACTAGCTGGATAAGCTAGCCTAAGCTAGTCCCCTGGAAAGAAGGCTAACCAAGACTAGCTGGATAAGCTAGCCTAAGCTAGTCCCCTGGAAAGAAGGCTAACCAAGACTAGCTGGATAAACTAGCCTAAGCTAGCCCCCTGGAAAGAGAAGCTACAGCTGCAGGCCAGTCAGCGTTGGGAAGGAACGGGAGAAAACAGCAACTATAATGGACTGTTTCCATGGAGACCAGATAGCTGCTGGTCAGTAAACACGCAGGAACACCACAAGAGGGAAGATGCATTGATAAATATGTTTATTGAGACCAGAATGTAAACACGACTATGTGATTCGATAGCCTTCAAAAAGTTCAGTGCTTCACTCCAACCAAAATTACAACCTTAACTTACAAAATAAAACTAAAACTAACACTGAAACTAATAAAAACTAAACTAAAACTAAGCATTTCAAAATAAAAATGAATAAAAACTAGCAAAACTGCTCTAAAAACGAATTAAAACTAACTGAATTTGGAAAAACAAAATAAAAATTAAAACTAATGGAAAATCTAAAACTATTATAACCCTGGTTCCCGGCCAGTTTCAAGCGTCTCTCAGTCGTCCGTCAGTCGTTTTTTTTTTTTTTGGCAGCTGTGCGCTTTGAGCCGTCGACCTGCTGACATACAGACACCTTTAAACACTGCACATTCCTTTGATAACAGCAGCGGGAAAGAAGGCTGATCTCCATCAGTCACCAGTGAGGGTTCTGGTTTCTCTGATCCGGATAACTTTAACCCAGAAAGCCAAGTCCTGTCTTTTCCTGTCAGTAGTTCTGACCTCCATGAGGAGCAGCGATGACCTCATGACCTGGAGCTCTTTAGATTTCTTTAGATACCTTCAGACAGCTATTTTTCCCCTCAACCCCCTCCCCCAAACCATGACAGACTTTCCTGGCTGAGCTTCTTCATAGCCGGAAGTCCTCAGCACTTCTCGATTCTCTCGTGACTTGAGATGTCTCGATGGCGTCGTGACGTCACAGAAGAGCGATTTTGAGAGTGTCCCAAGTGCTTTGTAGGCTTTGAGGTGTTAGCATGTTAGCATCTCAATGTTAGGATGACCTCGGTTCTCCGCTGACTTCACCGCTGGAAACACACATGGGAGAGACGATCACTGACCATCTCGCAAGCAGCGCTTACGGCAGAGTCACACGTGGACTTTCAAGCGTTGTCTTGAATGGGGTAACGTCGCCCGACAGCGAACTGAACAGCCAGTCCCGCGCACTGCCTCACTAGCGTTAGCGCCGTCAAAAGTTGGCGGACGTCAAAGTTGACGTCAGCTTTTCCCGCTTCAATGCAGGCGTCAGGCAATCAAGTCGCAGCGACGCAGTCAGAGCAAGCCGGCGAAGGGTGACATGGAGGCGGGGCTAATTCAAGGCACAGCGACCAGGAAAAATGTGATTGGTTGGTTGGTTTTGGGATGACGGAGAAACGTCAGTGACGTTGCCCCAGCACACCTGTGAGACCCCAGCATGATGCAGCCAGGAAAAAAGAAAAGTACCAAGATAACTAAAGCAGCCAAAAGGTTAAAAATTATCAGTTTCAAACGCATCTGAAGGACTCCGTTTTATGAAGCATCGTCTGATCAGTAAATGTGACCTCCTCTGACCACAGATGGACTCAAAGTCCAAAAAGCTGCAGAAGTTCCTCTGAGCTGCTTGACTCATTCATTCATGATTTCTTTTCTTTTTCTTTGAACGCAGAAAACAGTGCATTTACTTTGAGAAGCTAATTTAAAGGAATCAGGACAGCAGTCGCTGGCGAAGCTCCGTTCCAGTTCAGAGTCTGCATCTGGACAGGGACGGCTGAAAAACCGCCAGATGTGTGAGATTTGTGCTCAAATTATCCCACAATAAAGTAAATAACGGTGCCGCTGTGTAACGGAGAATAGTTTTAAGATGTTTTCATGCAGGGATAAACAGTCATGGAAAAAATTATTAGACCACCCTTGTTTTCTTCAGTTTCTTGTTCATTTTAATGCCTGGTACAACTAAAGGTACATTTGTTTGGACAAACATAACGATAACCACAAAGATTGCTCATAAGAGTTTTATTTAAGAGCTGATATCTTACCATTTTCCATGGTTTTCTTGATTATAACCTAAATCACTTAAGTTTTTACATCAATAGCTATGGCGTTGTACTGCCAAAAACACTGCTTTTATGCATTCAGTGTTTTCTTTTCTGTCTGTTTTAGTCACATGATGACGTTTAGTGGTACCAGGTATTAAAATGAACAAGAAAGTGAAGAAAAAATGGTGCTCTAATCATTTTTTCCATGACTGTAGTTCTTCCGGATTCAGAATGATCAGGATGGAGCCTGTTGGAAAGTTTCCTCCGACGTCTTCGTTGCTTTTTCTTCTTCACCTCCATCCATGTTTATTTCTGAAATACGACAGCGTAGAAAAACAGTTTTTTTATTTCTGCTGTACACTTGAAACAAGCTCAGCTGACCTTCAGGATTAAACAGATAAAAATCATCAGCAAGTATCGTCCTCCGGTCCTTCAGCGAACGTTCCCTGTTTCCCAGTTATGAGCTTCCGCCTGGACAAGTCCAAACACGGTGCGTTTGGTGAATCCATCGTCTCAGTGTCGGAAGCAAACAGACGGGTTTCCTCGGATGTTTGAAGGCGCTTGATGCTCGTTTCGATGCGGATGAGCAGCGCGCACACGTCCGCCGGCGCACAAATGCAACGCGAGCTAAAAACCCTCCCGCCACCTCTGCTGCTTCTCTCCGGGTTTTGGGTCTCTGGGGGACGACGCGACCACGAAGCCGGGGCCAATGAGACGGGCCTGCTGGCCCATCTAAGCCAACTAACCCCGGACCTGAGGCGCACGTTGAGTCACAAGCAGATGTTTCACACCTCCATTATTGTTCTCACGCCTCGCTGACAAACAGCTGCAGGCTCCAAACCGCCGCCTGTCAACCGTCACGACGACTCGTCCTCCGGTGCCTGTTCAATTCAATTCAACTCAATTTTATTTGTATAGCGTCTGTTACAATGTCAATTGTCTCTAGGCGCTTTACAGAGACCCAGATCATGACCCCCGAGCAAATATCATTAACTAAAATTATAATATTAAATCTAATCACTGATAATGGCAGGTACAAAACTCCCACAGAGGGAGAAAAAAAACCTTCAAGCCAAACAGTGGCAAGAAAAAACTCCACTTTAAGAGGAAGAAACCTGGACCAGGACCTGGATCATATGGAGGGACCTTCCTGATGAAGACCAGCCGGGTAGAGAAAGAAAAGAGGAGGGAGAGCACACAAAAATATAAAAACACTAAATATAATGACCACATAAACATAAATATAAACAGATCCAGGTAGCAGCACTGAGGTGAGATGGCCAGAGGACCAGGTCACCTGTCACCACGCCAGCCGGCTCCCTGAACACACCTGCACACACACAGGTGGAGGTAAACGCTGGGATGGACAGAGGAGGGAACTGCAAGTCAGCATGAAACTCAGGAAACTCTGGACCTGAAAACACACAGAAAAAAAAAGGGGGGGGGGGCAAAACAGCACAACAAACTACAGGAAAGAAAAAGAAAATGGAGCACAGTTACAGTAACAAGGTGCTCCCAGTTAATTATGAATGAGCTGGAGGAGGAGGAAGGGAGGAGGAAAGGAAAGGAAAAGAAGAAGAGCAGTGGAGACACCACTCAGCAGATCATGTTGGCGTCCCCCTGCAGCGTAGGCCTATAGCAGCATAGCTATGACGAAGCTGTGATTAAGACGAGCTACTCTAGTCTGAGCTACTACAACTATGGCTATAACTATTAGCCCCTACACACTATAGTTTAGACTAACTGTAGCTATAACTATTAGCCCCTACACACTATAGTTTAGACTAACTGTAGCTATAACTATTAGCCCCTACACACTATAGACTAGTAGCTATAACTAGCCCCTACACTATAGTTTAGACTGTAGCTATAACTATTAGCCCCTACACACTATAGTTTAGACTAACTGTAGCTATAACTATTAGCCCCTACACACTATAGTTTTAGACTAACTGTAGCTATAACTATTAGCCCCTACACACTATAGTTTAGACTAACTGTAGCTATAACTATTAGCCCCTACACACTATAGTTTAGACTAACTGTAGCTATAACTATTAGCCCCTACACACTATAGTTTAGACTAACTGTAGCTATAACTATTAGCCCCTACACACTATAGTTTAGACTAACTGTAGCTATAACTATTAGCCCCTACACACTATAGTTTAGACTAACTGTAGCTATAACTATTAGCCCCTACACACTATAGTTTAGACTAACTGTAGCTATAACTATTAGCCCCTACACACTATAGTTTTAGACTAACTGTAGCTATAACTATTAGCCCCTACACACTATAGTTTAGACTAACTGTAGCTATAACTATTAGCCCCTACACACTATAGTTTAGACTAACTGTAGCTATAACTATTAGCCCCTACACACTATAGTTTAGACTAACTGTAGCTATAACTATTGGCCCCTACACACTATAGTTTAGGCTAGCGGCGGCTAGCACTATTAGCCCCTACACACTATAGTTTAGACTAACTGTAGCTATAACTATTAGCCCCTACACATAGTTTAGACTGTAGCTATAACTATAGCCCTACACACTATAGTTTTAGACTAACTGTAGCTATAACTATTAGCCCCTACACACTATAGTTTAGACTAACTGTAGCTATAACTATTAGCCCCTACACACTATAGTTTAGACTAACTGTAGCTATAACTATTAGCCCTACACACTATAGTTTAGACTAACTGTAGCTATAACTATTAGCCCTACACACTTTAGTTTAGACTAACTGTAGCTATAACTATTAGCCCCTACACACTATAGTTTAGACTAACTGTAGCTATAACTATTAGCCCCTACACACTATAGTTTAGACTAACTGTAGCTATAACTATTAGCCCCTACACACACTATAGTTTAGACTAACTGTAGCTATAACTATTAGCCCCTACACACTATAGTTTAGACTAACTGTAGCTATAAACTATTAGCCCCTACACACTATAGTTTAGACTAACTGTAGCTATAACTATTAGCCCCTACACACTATAGTTTAGACTAACTGTAGCTATAACTATTAGCCCCTACACACTATAGTTTAGACTAACTGTAGCTATAACTATTAGCCCCTACACACTATAGTTTAGACTAACTGTAGCTATAACTATTAGCCCCTACACACTATAGTTTAGACTAACTGTAGCTATAACTATTAGCCCCTACACACTATAGTTTAGACTAACTGTAGCTATAACTATTAGCCCCTACACACTATAGTTTAGACTAACTGTAGCTATAACTATTAGCCCCTACACACTATAGTTTAGACTAACTGTAGCTATAACTATTAGCCCCTACACACTATAGTTTAGACTAACTGTAGCTATAACTATTAGCCCCTACACACTATAGTTTAGACTAACTGTAGCTATAACTATTAGCCCCCACACACTATAGTTTAGACTAACTGTAGCTATAACTATTAGCCTCTACACACTATAGTTTAGACTAACTGTAGGCTTTACTGAACAGAAATGTTTTCAATTTAGTTTTAAAGATGGAGGTGGTGTCAGCCTCCTGAACCCAAACTGGTAGCTGGTTCCAGAATAAAGGTGCCTGGTAGCAGAAGGCCCGTCCTCCAAACCTACTTTTAGATATTCTAGGAACGACGAGTAATCCTGCACTCTGAGAGCGGAGAGCTCTATTAGGAGCATAACGAGCTATCAGGTCTTGTAAATAGCGCGGAGCTAGGCCATTAAGGGCCTTATATGCAAGAATTTTAAACTCAATTCTAAATTTCACGGGGAGCCAATGGAGGGAGGCTAACACTTACAGATTCCTGTCAGCACCCTCGCTGCTGCGTTCTGGATCAGTTGGAGGTTATTCAGCGAGCTTTTCAGGACATCCTGCTAACAACGCATTACAATCAATCCAGTCTAGAACTGACAAACGCGTGGATTAATTTTTCAGCATCACCCTGGGAGAGGATGCTCCTGAATCTTAGCAGATATTTCGGAGATAAAAAAAAAAAGGCAGTCTGAACAAACCTGATTAATATGCTGCTTAAATGACATATCCTGATTCTGGACCTGCACCAGTTAGGAGCTGAACTGGCACACCTCCTCTGGCTCCGGTAAACCGTGAAAACATATCGAAAGGCAACTCAGAAAAAAAAAAAAAAAAATCCCTCTCTGATCCTTCAGCGTCTGCAGGGGAAGACGAACCGAGTTCACGTCATCGACGTGTCGAGGCACCTGTTGCTCTCAAGCGGCAGTAAATAACTGGGATGAACTCATCCTGACGCCGGCCCGCAGAGATATTCAGGACCTGCCGGCACTCTGCAGGCAGCTGGAGCACTAAAAGGGTGTCGGGCAAAGCTTCGGGTGTAAATTTCCCGTCGTTGGCAGGTTGTAAAGAACCGCGCTGAAGCTCCGATCGCTCAGCGTTGCAGACCTGGGAAAACGAAACTTGGCACAAACGGTCCTCGGCGTTGGATGCCAGCGCGATGGAAACGTTTCCTCCTGCAGCCTGAGAGCGGGAACAAGGCCGCCTCCTCCCTGAAACACTCGCTAACAGTAATTATATCCACCAAAATGGCAATTAGGGTGACTGGGAAGCCGTCGGCCCTCCCAGTCACGCCAGCTGGGCAGGTTAAAGTAAACCCCAGTCTGCCGTCGTCTGCGGCTCCAGCGCCGAAGTCGAGACGTTTCGAGACGAGTCCTGATAAACGGGAGGCAAAAGCAGCTGATAAACAGAAGCTGTGAGGTCACCGGCGAAGGTCCGGCGTGCAGACGGATCGACGCAAAGTCTGTTTTTTTTTTTTCTGTTTTTCATAACATAAAATAGGGATGCAGGATAACTGTTGTTTTAAAACCGATAACGATGACTTTCAGCTCCTAAAGGCCGATACTGATACCAATAACCGATAACACACACATATACCTAAGATCATTACATCAATACTATGAACAAAACCAAAAATAGTTTTGAGTTTTTAAATGAACAGATATTTATTTTTTCCAATGTAAAACTATTGTCAAGCCTCTTAAACATTTTCGTAAAGCTATCAAACAAACCTATTTGATATCTCACATCAACTTAAATAAGGTTCATTACTGACTGATATAAAAATAAAGGTTCCTTGAACTGATGGAAATACATGCATCAGAATTACTAACTGAAAAAAATTAATTCCTCAATGGAATTAATAAAAAAAATAATGAACAGGGTCATAATGTACTGACACAAGTTAGACTTGTCTGTGTGAATAAACTGAAAAAGTGCACTCCATAGTAACAAAGAAATTACGTTTAAAGGATTTTGGCTTGTGGTTCCATTTAAATGAATGACTTTAATTAAAGTAAATGGAGGTTCGGTAGTTTTTTTTTTTAATCTCATGGAAGCTTTAGATGAGAGAGATGATGGCGAGGAGAGGAGAGGGTTGCTCCTGGCTTACTCAGGTTAGCTCATGTTAGCTCACGTTAGCTCACGTTAGTGCGATTTCAAAACTCCATGGAAGCGATGGTTGTGTTTCAGGTGGCTGATCTGGTTTGACGTATTAAAGCTTGTGCTATTTTCCCTCCTTCGTTTGGACCATTTGTCACAAATAACCAGCGAACTATCTTCTTCTGAAACTTTAACAAAGTTCCATACAATCGCCGCCATGTTTGTTTGTTTTTATCAGCGCTCTGTGCACAATGCTGCATTCAAGGTGTAACGTAAATTCCTCCGTTCCCTCGTTTGCTAGTCGTTCTTTCGGCCTCATTTATTTTTTTCTATTTTTTATGTGTAACATGAGGGGAAAATACTGCAAATATCAATTCAAGTCAGCAACTACTAAAATTATGACCGAGTTAACGAGTTGTTTTCTGGCATGAGGGGGTATTCTTGATTTTCCTCATTGAGTAATAGTTTTTCTGATTATGCCGACGTTACTTGAACATAACATTCACTGTCGGTCATTCAAGGCTCAGAGGGAGCGAGGCACTGCTGTGTTGACAAAAATATAAATGTTATCAGGGCTATTCGTCGTGATATCGGAAACTTATCGGGATGACGTCATAATTTCCTGTTATCGGCCCGATAGTTATCGGTTCGATAATTATCGTGCACCCCTAACATAAAAGCAAACTGGCAATTAGTGGACTATCGGGGAATTTCTCTTTTATCAGCCCACCAGCACTGACAACAGAGTGAAGGTTAAATTGGTTTAAAAGAGTCGTGCTATGACATTTATATGAGTGTCGAAACTGCATTACAGCGAAACTCTTGTCGTCTTTGTGGCGGTCTGGTTTCGAACATTGCCCCTTGCGAAGGTCTCCCAAGATGAATCAGTCCCAGGGGGCGGGGCTAAGAGCGATTTTAAATGAGAGTGCAGCGTTCCCTCGCCCGGCTGTGGGTGACGGGGTGAGGAGGGGCTCGTTTGAGTGTACCTGGTTCCTCCCTGGTCCTAATGCTCTCCTGCGGGCCCCGCCACCTGCAGGATACCTCAGGACATCGCACCAACACTTGATAAAAATGCGATAGATTAAATTGATCAATTAAGATGTCATAAACACAGACGCTGTCCTGTACAGACAGAAGTGGGCCCAGATGATGGATGGATGGTGATGGTTTCTACAGGCTTCCTCGCTCTAAATGAGACACGTTTGAATCCTGAAGAGCTCTGATTGGGTGGAGGAGGGGGGGGGGGGGGGGGGCGTACAGCTTTCATTGCCCAACGGCGTGAACAAATGTTCCGCCGTTACTGGATGTTCAGCAGCGAGAAGGTTTGTGGAGCGTGCAGAAACGTCCCTTTTGTTTCCATGTGCCCCGTTTGTCAGGATGAGTATCGTAGGACGTGCACGAGCCGAAACCCTGCACGTTGTTCGGAGGAGTTCCCAGAACAGGCGTCGGTGGTTCTGCTCGCTACGGATCGGTTGACATGGTTTTTTTTTTCTCCTTTCAGGAGGAGCTGGACATACCGGCTGTGACATCACCCACCCCGGACAGCAGGCACATTTGGTCCTGATCCGGACCCATTTTGGGCAGTTGTGGCTCGGACAGGCACTATGTGGGCCAGAAATGGGCCAGACTTGATAGTTGTATGAGACGGACCGGCCCAAAGGCCCAGATAAGATGATGAAGTGGTCCATGGCTGATGAATACGCCACGTTGAAGGCAGCAATGCCGTCAGAGAAATCTGGATACGGGCCCAGTTTGGCTTCTGAAGAGTCCTTCCCTCTTCCAGCACGGCGCCATGTTTGTTGGAAACGACTGCGTTTAATCCCAAAACAGACAAACAGTTTTAAAGAACAAACCACTAAATATAATATAATGGCAACTTACTGTCTTATTATCACAACCTTCTATCATAAAATCACAAAATGTATCTGATGCTCGATGCAAAAGTCACAGTTTTAGTCGAATTTCTGGTTTTCTTTCTAAAAATCATGAATTTTTGATGAAAATTGCAACACTTGCAAAAAGTGATTTTGTAATTTTTTTTGCCATAAAATTACAATTTTGTCAAATCGCCATATCTTTCTTTCAAAATTGTGAATTTTTCATTACCTGAGCTTTTGGTTGTAATCTTTTTTTTTTTTCATAAAATCAAAATTTTTTCCTGAACTTTTCAGAACTTTTAAAATTAAATTGCAATTTAGTGACATAAACATCACAAACTTTAGAAAATAGTAACTTTAGAACTAAAAAAATGATTAAAAAATGATTTGATTATTATTTTATATTATAACTGTAACTTTATGTCCTATAAAATCCTGACTTTTTAACTTGATGTTACATTTTTCATCAGAAAATATTAATTTGCACAAAATACCAAATTTTGACAGAAATTCAGTTTATGTCCTAAAATCCCAAATTTTACAAAATTGCATTTTTTTTCATTTAATATTTGCAACTTTTAGCTGTGCTATGTTGACTTTCACAGTGTATTTTGAAATTTTTTTTTTTAACATTTTTGCCTTAAAATTTGCAAATTTCGCAAAATCGCAACTTTTTTAAATCAACTTGCAATTTTGTGTCATAAAAATTTAGAAAATAGTCATTTTTGGACACAAAAATCACAACTTTGTAGAACAAATTTTTTAAAAATGATTCATTTCTGTAAAATTATAGAGACTATATAGGCTGCTTTACGCAGCAGTCTCTTCGTTCAGTTAGCTTTATCTTTCCTGTAAGGCTGGTTTCACGGCTCAGAAGTCCAGATCACTGAAGGTGCTGAGAAGCCGAAGGTGGATGTGACGTCCGTCTATGAAGACCACAACAGTTTGTTTTTTTTTGTTTTTTAAACCAGGCTGTAAATATATTTATTTCTGCTGCAATGTGGGACATTTCCACTTGGGACAGACTCTCTTTTGGAGCCACCCCCTAGTGGTCATTTGACGGAACTGCAATTCTTCCTAACTTCTGCAACGAGTTCAGCCTGAAAACTGGAGGTAAAAACACCTTTCCCGTGTTACATCAGGTGACGTTCCTGCAGCTCTGCTGCTTTCATCTGGATGAGTCGGGGCTTGTCAGAGCGGTTCAAGGGCCTTGGGCTTAATTGCCTCAATCAAAGCACTTTTGGAGTGCCACCCCATCCAGGACGCATGAATCACCTGATAAAAGAACGACGAGCAATAAACTGCCAGCAACAAGAAATCAAAGTGGGTGAACGAGGTTGAGAGCAATTTTGTGTGCACTTATGTCGCGCAAACAGGCTGCTGCAGTGTAAAAAAATTAAAAAAAACAACATCTGGATCGTGTGGTTGCTTCTTGTACAAACTATAACGCGGGGGGGGGGGGCGGGTCGATGCCAAGGTCACCGTCAACACAAACGCTTCCTGCGCAAACGCACACTTCAAACGCGTGCTGGTTAATCCCCCCCCCCCCCCACCCCCACGCCAGCGCGTTATGTGTTGGCACGGCTGTTGATTTTCCTCCTCGTCCTGGCGGGGGCTGTTTGCTTTCCTACAGGTGTCCTCTGAAGTCGCTCGCCCCTGCAGCTCGCAGCCTCTCATTACGAGGAGGAGGAGACGCTCTTCGGCCTCGGTTCGCTCAGGAGAGGAAGCTACGAGTCCACGGCGACTTTTTCAACCGGGGCGTCACGGCACACTGGGGTGTCGTCAAAAAAATGACCTATTCTGACATTTCATATACAGTGGTACCTCTACTTACGAACATCTCTACATACGAAATTTTCAGGTTACGAAACGCCTCAAAGGGAAAATATTGTCTCTCGTTACCAAAAGAAATTTCAGAATACGTAAAGGCATAAATCCAAGTATGCGGTGCTACTCAGAGTTTACCGAACGTAAACATAGCTGTCGGCTCTGTATCTCGCTCGGTTTGAAAGCGGTGCGTCCGAGCTGCTCTGCCATTGGCTATCGCTTAGCATCTTCCTGACATCCCATTGGCTAGGAGGGCCCCTTGTCTGTATGAGCGTAACCCAGCAACCAGGTAAACAAACAATTTTTACCTCCACCAAGGAGGTTATGTTTTTGACCGGCGTTTATCTGTCTGTCTGTGTTCAAGATAACTCAAAAAGTTATGGATGGATTTTGATTAAGTTTTCAGGAGTTGTCAGAAATGTGAAAAGGAAGAACTGATTTCATTTTGGTTCTGATCCGGAAGAAATCCTGGATTCTGGATCGCTTTCAAATTTTTGATAATTGTTGCGTTTAGTGGAGGTCTGCGCTCTCTGAGGGCTTTTCTAGTTCTAACATGTATTTCTTACAGGCTTTTATGTCATTTCATGTATTATTTATACTTTATAAAAAAATTATGTTTGAATTTTGGGGGGCTTGGAACGGATTAGGACATTTACATGGAAAACATGTCTCTACTTAAGAAATGTTCAGGTTACGAAACTACTTCCAGAACCAGTTAATTTCGTAAGTAGAGGTACCGCTGTATAAATATATGAATGCATACATAAATACATACTTTTTGCCTATTAATGAATTAATAAATAAATAAGATACATAATTGGACATGAAATGAATAATAAAAATGTGTCTCACATGCCCATTTCCCAATGTTAACAACGTCAGTACGGGGTCAGCGTAAGGTCAACGTGACTGCCCAGTTAGCTTACGTCGTAATATCATTTCCGCTGGAATTTTATTTCACAGATAGCAAAGAGAACTTTTTAGCAGCATCATGGATGGTTTTCTAAAAAGAAAAGCCCCACAGGAACAGAACATCACAGAGGAGCCGACTTCTTCATCAAGCCTTCATCCACCAGCTCTGAATCTGCTCCATAGCTACCAAAGCTAGCTGCTAGCGATAAGGCTAAAAAGAGGCAATACAAGGATGATGGATGGAAGCAAGCACATCACGGATGAAGAGAAGCTTTCCTGCAGTTATCCTGTTCAGGTTATTTAAACTAAATAAACGGGACGTTTGCATTTACAGTCGGAGCGATGCAGTGTGGATTTGGATTATATTTTACTCTGGGGTGTCGTGAGATTTTATTCACTTTTAAAAGGTGTCGTGGCTGAAAAAAGGTTGAGAAAGGCTGCATTAAAGGTACAAATAATCTAATAAACGTGCAGGTAACTGACTCACTCATTTGATCCCTTTTTGAAGAAGGAATAAAAATAAAGTCAACTAAACTTGCAGGGAGGCCACGGGTTTCGAATGTGAATTAAAAAAAACCAACAACAACCAGCCCGTATTTGGCAGCGACTCTGGTTGGAGCTCTTAATGTGAAAAATGCTCTCCTCATAAATCTTGACATGATTTATGACCGCTGACGTGAAGTGGATCGGCTCAGTCTCGCTCTCACAAACACCGAGGCGCACATAAAAAAGAAATATATGTCATTAGATAAATGGAATCAAATAAGTGCACATAACTGAGGTCAAAGTTCAGACCGCAACCTAACTGAAACGCTGTGGTGAGAGTTTAATGAGCTCAGCGAACTGAAACAAGCTCGTAAAAAGATAGAACTCCTCCGAGATGATGCAAGTGGCTGATAAAGCCATACGAGAAACAACTGCTTCAAACTAGTGCTGCTGCATATACGTATATATTTATATATATATATTTATATATAAAGGACAGTATATCTTGGGTTATTGAACTAAATTCAACTGAAGGGAAACAAACTGATCTGAACCACGTGACTCAAACCGAACAACAGTCACAAGATGCTTAAAAAGGATTCACTAAACAGTTTTGGTTAATGATCTGGTTCGGTTTATCACATTTTCTCATTTTAAAACAATTAAATTACCTAGAAATATGATAAGTAAATGCTGTATTATGAATAATAAGGCTTAAATTTACAGAATTGTGCTGTTATTAATTGGTTTCAATGACATTATTTTATGTAAAGAAGTTGTATAATAATTTGTGTTTGATGTAATATAACAGTAAATGACACAAAAAATAATGTGATTAATCTTTTAAAACATGTCAAAAAAAACTGTTGAAAAACTAATATTGGGTTTAAAATTGCTACAATTTTAAGGACTGTAGCCTTTGTATCGTCGTGGATCCTGGTCTGCAACACCAGACAGAGACATGGCGCTAGCTAAAGAAGTATTTTGTCAACTTCCTGTTTTGTTTTACACACTTATTAACCAAACTCACGGGTACACATTCGAGCTCAGACAGACACAAATTAACATGTTAAATGTAAGAGGTCTGAATCAACAGGAGGTCAAACCAGCAACAGACTTTACATGGAAGCATTAAATTCAATTAAATAGATAACAAATAAACACAGATAAGAACCTAAACAACCAGGGCTGCAAAGGATGCTGGGAAATGACCCAAAAGGACCTGCCAGATCACTAGCAGCATATCTATCAGAGAAATGCTTTATTGAAAGCATTTAATTGCAGCTCCCTTGGTAGAGCTGATGCTCCATCAGCAGAGGCAGCAGCGCTAAGTTCAAGTCCAACTCTTTATTATTCAGCCTCTCAAGCTTTCCCCTTTCCCTATGTCTCTTTAGATGTCCTTTCAAAATAAATGTCATTAATAATAATTTATAAAATAATGTTAATAAATGTTACCATCTAGAAATGAGAGTAAATGTAATTATTTTCAATGAAAATATGAGTCAATTAACAAAGAAATTATAGCAAAATAAAAAATTTTTACTATTAATTCCTCAGTAATTTTAAATGATCTTTTTTTTTCCTTTTTTTTTAGCGTTTTAAAGTTGAATTTTACAGTTTATTCCCTTAAATAACAGACAAATATTTGTAAAATTACGATATATTTGTGAACGTATTTTAACAATAAATATATGTATTTCTAATAGGGTTTTTTTTTTATAAAAGAACAGAAATATTGTGTGTTTTCATAGTTACAGTGATTTAATGTTATTTTACATTTGACATGTAAAATCACAGTCTATTTTTTAAAAAATAAATGGTATTTTAAAAATACCTGTAAAATAGACAGTAAAATTCTGTTATATTACAATTTTTCTTTACAGTGTAACCAGACGCCTGAACCACCTCAACTGGCTCCTCTCGATGTGAAGGAGCAGCAGCTCTACTCTGAACATCTCCTCCTATCTCTAAGGGAGAGTCCAGCCACCCTGCAGAGGAAACCCGTTTCTGCCGCTTGTATCCACGATCTCGTTCTTTTGGTCACTACCCACAGTTCATGACCATGTTTGCTTCTAACTTTGGTCCTGGTATCGTTGCCGTCGTGGGTCACGGAGGGAGTCTGGGTCACCTGAGACGCCCGTTTCTAAAGCCGGGATCTCCAGAGAAGCGGGACCGGCAACCCATCAGCGGTTCAGACCCGTCGTCGCTGGTTTTTTCGGCGCGGGAGAGTCAACCAGAGACGCGGCGGAGGTCGACGCGTTCCCGCCAACGACATTCTCCACCGGCGGAGCTCCGTCCCAGAGAAAAGGAGGCTTTGAAGAATTAGCTCGACTCAGAGAAGGTTTGAAGTGGCGGACTGATGCGCTCCGTTAGATCTGCTGCGCCTTTGATGGGGGGACAGGGGGGCCCTCTGATGACGCCGGGCTGGATGGCGGCGCTAATCTGCGCACACTTCCTCTCCAGAACCGCCACTTTGAAGACCCCAGTGGTTGGAGATTATGATTTGGGGCTGACTTCCTGAGGGGGGGGGGCAAATCCACCCAGCAGAGATATGCATGCTAGTATGAAAAAAAAGGTCTTACACAAGCGAGCAGAAAACAAAGACGTCCCTTCTGACATCATACAGCAGCTGTTTCTTTCAGTGCCGGTTGCCATGGTGACTGAAAGCACACTCGTCCCCGTCTCCAGCCTCTAAAAAAGGTTTGAGGGCCTCCATGAAAACAAAAGTCCCAGCGGCTCTGTTCCTGCAGCATTAACCGCAGTCAGAGTTGCTCCGGTGTTTTGGATTATTTTTTTTTTTGATAAAAATTATGAGGTTAAAATATTTTCTGCGGTGAATTTTTACCCGGAATGAAAAGAAGAGAAACACTTCGCCTGAATAATTTCTCAGGTCCTAAATGGACGTGGATGGTTTTGAAAAATGAGTCCAATGCAAAAAAAAAAAAAAAAGGTTAAAGAGGTTAAAACATGCAGCTCATCGAGTGACCACTAGGGGGTAATTATCTCTATTGTCCTCAGGGTTAAAATGTCTGACTTGTTAGCAAAAATAAACACATTTATTTTTAAAAAAAGGAGAAAAATGAGGCGTTTTTGTTCTCTGTAACCACTGACGGGGGGGTAAATCTAATTTTAATAAGCGTCCATGAACATAGACTGTACATTTACTGTACAAACTCTTGTGACCCATTGGTTTTGTAAAGAGCAATTTTGAAGCCTCTTTTTCCTCGTTCATCATTATTGTGTTGGAAAAGGGCAGCGCGAACACAAACACCAGTTACAGTTAGCCATCTTAGCGGGCCTATGGCAACCCTGGGAGATAATTATTATCACTATTATTATTTTTGACCGAATCTGTCTGAACATCCTCACTTCAAGAGTCTCTGCCGACATCCGGAACGAGTGTAGCCCTGCTAGCTAAAACAAGGACTGGCGGCGCCCTGCTGGGACTGTAAATACCAGAAACAGCGCATGGTCACGTGGCCCGT
This sequence comes from Hirundichthys speculiger, assembly GCA_018398805.1. Lineage (NCBI taxonomy): Eukaryota > Metazoa > Chordata > Actinopteri > Beloniformes > Exocoetidae > Hirundichthys > Hirundichthys speculiger. The sequence continues at coordinate 92,954 of JAGFBZ010002321.1, forward strand.
AGATCTGAACGGAGAGCTTTCGAAGCACATTAGCTTTGGAGCTGCGCGGCCGTCTTCGCTGAAGGACCCGAGCCCTCACGGAGAATCAGGACTCTTCCGGTTTGGATTACGCTGAGACCTGCAGTGGATCATCCCGGTGGCAGATGGTCTCAACTGCTGTTTAGGGGGCGACGTAAAATGACTGCCGCGGTTAGCGCGGCTAAGCTAATCAAAGCTTCGTCGTCAGATGCTTCCAGGCCACGAGACAACGTGCGCCTTTCAAAATATGACCATGACCTCTCAGGTTCTTATTCACAGCTCAGAAGACGATATAATGCTAAGTGCTAAGTTGCTAAAATGACGACAGAAATGGCTCGCCGTCAGTTGATTGACTGGTCGTCTTTATTGCTCAAAACTTCCATTTCGGTTGCTCCCTGTTGCTGCAGTGCTGCAACTGGCGCCGGTTCGGCTACTGGACCCCGGTGTGTGTCGGACTGACCGTCGGTTCTGGTCCAGTCTATGTGTGGCGTGAAAGCTCCAGAATCTCGCTGTGATGTACTCTACATTTTTGAACTAAAAAGGCTTCAGACGGCCACGTGGCGCACTGCAGGCAGAAACATGACTTCCAGTTGATCCATTTACAAGCTGTATCGTTAGTCCAGAGATGTTCAGAGCAAACGATATGTAAAGTTTGAGCCCACCCCGGCTACAGTAAATATGATTTTTTTAAAAATGGCCAACTCAAAAATGTATATTTGTTGCGTCACCATCTTTTTCAGCTCTTGGCTTCAGGCTGACTGACATGGAAACTGGTACGATGTAACTGCTGACCCGACCACGGCCACGGCCGCGACCCGTCCGGCGTCGGGCCTCAAAGCCGGGCCCGGAAGTCCTTGTTTCAGCCCCGACTGTCCTCGTTTAAAGTGTCAAAACTCCTCGTTTCAGTTGTAGTTTCGGCAGCGATGGAAGTAGGATTCAGTCAGAATGAAAGCTAGTTAAAATCAAGCCCACTCTCTTTTATTTCCTTATTATTTAATAATAATTATTAGAGGCTGCACTGAGTGGTTCACTCACACTGCTTTGCCGTTACCCGTACGGTGAATCAACCGGAAAGAGACCCAGTCGCTCCTGTGAGCAGCGACTTCCTGTCAGAGGAATTTCAGGGGGACGAATGTAAAAAAAACATTAAATAAGATGCTCGTTATTATATCTGATGACGTCACTTTTGATGGCAAATCAGATGTTGAGATCTTGTTACCTTATGAGCAACTATAACGAGGGGAAGGTTGTTCACATGCAGCAGCTGACTGAGTTTTGTAAAGTATTAGTGGTATTAGTTATGATAACTGGTGTTTCTCTCTGTTTCATCCGGGGCACATCAGCATGAAGGTTTGGGTCAAAGTCGTCTCCATCTCTCTTTAAACTGTCTTCTCTTGGATGTTTTCATTTCAAATCCATCCCTCAAGCGCAGAAAAACCGCACTAGAGCTGGGCGATACTGGGAACGTTGGTATCGATCCAATACCAAGTAAATACAAGGCCGATATCGCCGATATCGATACCAATACCGATACCGATACCGATACTTTTTCATATTAAGCTTAATCTATCATGAACTCTTGTGATTTTTGTCTTTGGATTATTTTGTTAAAGCCAAGAATAGAATTTTGTCAAACTTTATGTCTTCAACATTTTGTGTAAATATTCATTGGAGTTGAATTTCAGTTCATGTTTTTTTCTAGTCCACCTTTAATATTATATCTTTTAATACTTGTGTATTTTTTTTGCACTGTGTGCACTTTCCTGTAGCTTTAACTCTATAAATGTCCCTGTTGTGTGATAAATAAAGGATTATCTAATGTTATTTTATCTTAAATAACACCTTTCAATGGGATACATGACAACGTCTTAATTGTGTTTTTTTGAATTGGCTCCAGTAACGTATGACTTAAGTAACATGTACTTTGAAAGTTGATAGAAACTAATGCTGAATGCTCTCTGTTGGAAATAAAAAAGAAAAAAGAAAAAAAAGCTTGAGTATCGATCTTTTTACATGAATATTGTTCGATATCAATACCGCGTTGGTATCGATATTATCGATATTTGGATCGATCCGCCCACCTCTAGTAGGAGGTGACTTAATTTGTTGATACGGGACGCTGCCAAGTAGTGAATGGATGCATTCACGGTGCAGGAAACGAAATCAAGATGTATTGTGGGAAATGTAGTTATTGTCCATATGCGTCCAGAAAACAAGTCCAGAATCGTCCCTGGCCTTGAATTTGACACATCTGGCCCTGGAACGAGACCACAAATCCAATCAGCAGCTGCCGTTCCCCTGGACTCATTTTATTTATCTTTTCTAAACTATTAATTAATACTTCAACAATATATTTTCCTTTGGGGAATTAAGGAGCCGTTCAGTTCAATTCTCGTTCCAGCTTTATCTTTGGTTTGATCAGACACCAAAAACAGTTGGATTTCAGCACAAAACCGTCACTTAGTTCAGTCTTTCCATTTTTTTTTCCTTTTTAATTGCAGTCTTTAACGACATTAACCCTACATGCTGAAGGATGCAGGGCAGCTGCAGTCTGGGTTTGACTCCGCGAGGCCGACGGCCGGCTGTACAGGAAGTGTTCAGAATGGCGTGTTTGTTGAAAGGAAGGCCAGCGCTCTGAGTGGCGCCTGACTGTATGTTTTCTGGAAGAAAGTATTTCAAAACAGTCGGTTGGGAAAGACCGAAACAGCAAGACACAACAGAGTCGCCATTCAGCGAGTCTCTCCGCAGAAAATTCGATTTAGAGGCACAGCAGTCATGAGTTCCCGCTTTAAGAAAGGAGCGATGGTGTGGAATACTGATGTGCTGCCGCCTGCTGAATGGTTACAGTAGCTAAAGGATTTTCTCAGAACGTGACTGAACTTCAAGCTCCGCCCACATCCACTGGGGAAAAATGAAAATCCACATTGACTCGGCTCCAAAGAAGCTTCTCAAAAAGTTCACTTGCACAGCATTTATATCAAAAGAGTTTTAAGATGTGAGGTTTTGCTTCTGTTGTCTTCGCCCGGGATATTTCCAGTTTAAAAACACCACTGTGACATGTTCATTTTAGTCAAGCTTTTAAACTCCTCCCTCCCCCACAGATTATAGTAAACGTCCCCAGGGATGAAAATTAGGAGTGCACGATAACTATCGGGCCGATAACAGGAAATTATGATGTAATTCCGATAAGTCCGATAGAACGACGAATAGCCCCGATAACATTTATATTTCTGTCAACACAGCAGTGCCTCGCTCCCTCTGAGCCTTGAATGACCGGCAGTGAATGTTATGTTCAAGTGACGTCGGCATAATCAGAAAAACGATTTCTCATTCAGAAAAATCAAGAATACCCCCTCATGCCAGAAAACAACTTGTTAACTCGGTCATAATTTTAGTAGTTGCTGACTTTAATCGATATTCCCAGTATTTCCCCTCATGTTACACATAAAAAAGAAAAAATAGAAAAGGCTGAAAGAACGACTAGCAAACGAGGGAACGTCAGAATTTACGTTACACCTTGAATGCAGCCTGCAGCACAGCGCTGATCACAACAAACATGGCGGCGTGGAACTACGTTAAAGTTTCAGAAGAAGATAGTTTGGTGGTTATTTGTGACGAATCCTCCGAGTGAATTCTACGAGGAGGGAAGCACAAGCTTTAATACGTAAAACCTGATCAGCCACCTACAACATAACAATCACTTCCATGGAGTTTTGAAATCGATCTAACGGAAGCTAACTGAAGCTAATGCTAACATGAGCAAGCCAGCAGCAGTCTCTCCTCTCCCTCATTCCTCTCATCTAAAGCTTCCATGAGATTAAAAAATAAAAAATAAAAACTACAGAACCTCATTTACTTTAATTAAAGGTATTAATTTAAATGGAACCACAAGTCAAAATCCTTTAAATGTTAATCTTTTTCAGTTAGTAATTCTGATGCATGTATTTCCATCAGTTCAAGCAGCCTTTATTTTTTATATCAGTCAGTAATGAACCTTATTTAAGTTAATGTGAGATATCAAATAGGTTTGTGATAGCTTTAAGAAAAGGTTTGAGAGGCTTGACAATAGTTTTTCAATGGAAAAAATAAATATCTGTTCATTTAAAGAGTTCAAACTATTTTTGATTTTGTTCATAGTATTGATGTAATGATCTTAGGTATATGTGTGTGTTATCAGTTATCGGTATCGGCCTTTAGGAGCTGAAAGTTATCGGTTATCGGTATCGGTTTTAGATAACCGTTATCGTGCATCCCTAATGAAAATAGGCCAGAAAGGCCTGGAAACTGCTCCTCGATCCTTCCAGATTGTGACTGGACAACCGGACAGCTGCTTCTCCGAGAGCCACGCGACAAACGGACTGAAATCAGCGCGACACGTCTGCTAACGTCATGACATCTGAAACAGCCGACTGTCTCTTGATCAGCTGTTTCGTAGCTAGAGCTTTAGGTATCGACCCGATACCAAGTAAATACAGGGCCAGTATCGCCGATACCGATACTTTTTCATATTAAGGCTGATCTATCATGGAACTGCTGACCTTTTGGTGTTTTTGTGATTTTTGTCTCTGACCTAGAATACAATTTTGGCAAACTTTATAGGTGACAGCAAAATACTTTATTATCACGAGTAACATTTTTCTGTAAATATTCTTTGGAGTTGAATTGCTCTTTCCATAATGTTTTTTCTTATACTACATCTTTCAATACTTGTGTAATTCTTGTTTGTACTGTGTGCCCTTTCCTGTTGCTTTAACTTTAAATTTCCCCGTTGTGGGATAGATAAAGATGCTAAAGGATCTAAAGTTATTTTATCTTAGATAACACCTTTCAATGGGAAACATGACATGTACTGGGTTATTTCAAGGTCTTAATTATGTTTTTTTTTTAGTTGGCTCCAGTAAAGTATGACTTAAGTATCATGTACTTTGAAAGTTAATATGAATTGATGCTGAAACTGACCACTTTTATCTACCTGGATACTCTGTTGGACTGAAGGACACAGCGACGGCGCTGGGAGAAAAAAAACCTTGAGTATCGATCTTTTTACACGAGTATCATTCAATATCAATACCAGCGTTGGTATCGATATTAACGATATTTGGATCGATCTGCCCAGCTCTATTCGTAGCAGCTGACCCGCCTCGAGCTCGTCAGCTTCTACGTCCTGCAGCAGCTGGATCGTCCAGTTGAGCTTCACCTCGGATCATCTCAGGACCTTTCGAGGTGGACCAGCCGGTCCACGAGCTGGAAGGCACCGCGGTCCCTCTCTGCTGTGCTCGGTCACTCGCTTAGACCGCCCAGTCTTGGCTCGGTCAACCACGCGATGGTTTGGGGGCCGAGCAGCCACGAGTTCCAGCGGTGCCGGGGACCCTCCGGTCCTCGTTCCAGATGTTGTTTCGGTTTATATCGGTGGGGCTGCTCATCCGCTTTATTCGCGTCATCTCCTGACAGTATGGCGTCGGCCTCAAAGATATTGTTGTTGCCCGGACGACGCCTGGCATGGACGCTTCTCGCTGCTGCTCCGGGACTTGTCTCTGCGACGTTGAACGCTGGACGCTCCAGTTTGTGTCCGGTTTGTGGTGATCTGCGGTCGGATGTCTACATACTGTCTGCAGGGGGCGGATCGGTCCTCTTGCGGCTGGTGGAGACCTGCCGCCGCGGACATGGACGGTGTCGCTGGAGGCCGGTTCAGGAAAGCTAAGCTAAGTAGCCCTGAACTGCTACCCGCGGCAACCACCGCCACTGGATCCGAGCTGCAGCGTCACTGAGCCGGGATGGGAGCCCCCGACGTAGCGGTGGCGGCATGCTGCCCCCGTCCAGCTGTCTACACGCCGGATGGGTCAGCTGACCTGGCGGGGGCCGTCTGGTGACCTGGTGGGGCCCAGCACCGCCGGGGGAGACGACAACGGCCTGGTCCGGTCCGCATGATGAACCGGGCTCTGGGACGGTCGGCTCCGTCGCTCGCCGGACTGAAGGAGCTCGGTCTTCCCAGAGGAGACGGTCTGGTTCATCGGTGTTTCCTCCTCTGACCTGGAGATATCTCACTGGTCATCATTATGGAGATATACTGGTTCTAACGGCTGTTAACTGTTTTAACGGCGGTTACCTGGAGTTAGCACTCGGACCACGGGACCTGGCATGAAAAGGAGCGCTGGACGCTAGCAGCTCCCCCAGTACACCAGATTTTTCCTGGTGTACTGAAACTTGAATTTCCCCCTTGGGGGATTAATGAAGTATTTTGAATTGAATTGAAAAAACTGCTCTTCAGAAAACCTGCAATCTAGTTCTTTGTCGAGTCTGTGGTCTCGTTTCACTTCTCATTGCGCCGGACCGGACCGGACCGTTCCCGATCGCGCAAAAACAGCAGCGCAGAGTACAGTCGACCGCCGAAGCCTCGCCTTCGTCTTTTAGGTTTGGAGACTCATTCATGAAAACGAAACAGAACAATATCCTGCGAATCAAACGTCAGGATTTGACTTTAGTGGCTGTCAGGCAGTTGACTAAAGTCAAACCCGACGGAACCGTGAAATGAAACAAAATGAAACAAAATGAATGATTCACGTTGAGACGACGGCGATGATCTCTGAAGATTATTGTGAAATGAAAAAAAAACCTGAATGTCTCTGCAGACAACGTGCAGGAAGTAGAGATAGTTAACCTTTAAGCTCCTGCCGTGACGGTCTACATTAAGCCTGCTGTACGGCGGGAATTAGATTACTGATCACATGTTGGAGCTGCGCCCTGGTGTCACGAACAGTGTCGTCCTGTCTGCGCGGCGCATCACGGACTCATCAGGCTCAGATGGAAATGTCTCCGAGGCAGCGAGGAGAAATGGAGGAGTCGGCAGATCTCAGACGGACAAAGATTTGATTCTGCTTTCATACAGGAAAAAAAAACAAAATGTTCAGAAGCAGATTAATGATGGTTACGTTTCCGTTGACTGACGCCTCCATTACCAAGATAACAAAGTTCATATCAGCACATGTGACCCCTTTTTAGCTCGTCTACAAATGAGTCTGACGTCCAAAAAAATTAAACGTTTACCGTGAACGTTGCCCTCTGCATTCCTGAGCTCTTTTCTCTCCGGCTGGATTGTTTTCTCCTAAAATGATCGTTTCAGGAGTTTCGCAGCAGTTACATATTTACTGCATTAGGTTATGGAGGAAATGGAACGGTGGAAAGTCCCCCCCTCGGGTCACCGTCACCTATTTCAGTCAGGCATTTCCTGCGGCCAGACCCGCGGCATTTTTTCTTTTCATACAAAAAAGGCCAAAGTGCACAACAGCAGCTTTGGACAGTCAGCAGACAATCGAATGACCTCAGAATAGCAGCGGTTTATGAGAGGAGCGCGGCCAATCGGGGGGGAAACACGCCGCCCGGGCAGATGTTTGGATGCTGTTCGGATCTCTACGACTTTCTGTTCCCGTGTTTTACAGGAGCGGTAACGGAGGCCGTGGTCCTGGACGTCCAGGGGGACGACGACGACGTGGCTGCGGGGGGGAAACACGAATGACGGTGCTCTGATGGGTCTCCGTCCACGACTCAGAAGGAGAAGGAGAAGCTAAAGTGATGCTGTGGAAAAAATAAGGTCCGATCTAGATGAGAAGATCAAAATAAAATTTATTAAAGATAAAAAGAAACAGAATACTGAATGAGGATTTCTTTTACACCAAGACAAAGAGATGTTGATTCCCAAAGTGTGGGCCGCGGCCCCCTGGTGGGCCGCCGCGGTACTGCAGGTGGGCCGTGAGAGGTCATTAAAATCCTCAATCTTTTAAAATATGTTTTTAATTACTGAAAAATATTAACGACATGATTTAAAAACATTAATAAGTAACAAAACAAACAAACCAGTTAAGTGTTTTACTACCGTCATCTTAACTTAATATGACAAGTGTCACCTTATTTGTTGACCCCTTACATTAATGTCAGAACATAGCTACTAGTCCTGGATGTTGATCACAGTTGTGATTAAAGGTTTCGGTGGGCCGCGAAGATTTATCACATTTCAAATTGGGCCTTGGTATTCTGAAGTTTGGGAATCACTTCTCTACAGGTTTGCATACAGAGTGGATCACAGCAGGTGGCGAGGAAGGCAAAGGGACATTTGTCTTAAATGAGAGTGATAATTGATTTTGGGGACATTATACAGTTCCTTTATCAAGAGGTTAGTTACTTGATGATAACTGAATTTATTAATGTTTATTCAGAATCACAACTGACCCCTGCTTGTGTTTACTTCATCAATGAATCACAGCTGTCCTCTCTTGCCTTTTGTCCTTTGGTCTGTTGATTATGACGTGTATTTGTCTTGTTAAGAAAGACAAATCACTTTTAAACATATTATTAAAGACAAATAAAATGAACAAAATTACAAGATGAATAACCCTCATTCTACCGACATATTTCGCATACATGAATTACCGACTGGGGTCCGTGCGGACCCCAAGAATAAATACTGTAATAAACAACCATCAAAGAAAAAATTACAACTTTTTTCTTCTCAGAATATTATTACTGATGTATTAAATGTCATCTGAGGAAAAAAACAACAACAGATTATTATTATTTTAAGAAAGTTATAGTTAATTTGCATATTTTATAAAACGAAAATATACTTTTCTTCAACCCAAAAATGTCAACAGTGGAATTTTATGATCTCCTTTACAGCAATTAAGATCCTATCTGAGCTAAGCACAAATCCATTGAAATGTTTCAAATCAGTTAAAGAATGAGGCTACAGCGCAGCTTTTCCCTCTCTATTACCATCTCTATGGTAGTCACGTTACACTTGATTCTGATATTATTTAGTGTTCAGTAATTTCAAGTAAACATTATTTGTGTTGTATTTATATGGTGAAACCAACCAAGGTCATTTTGAACCCAATATATATAAAAAACTTAAATAAACCCACAATCATTTAAATGTCACTACATTTTAATTTTATTTGAATTTTAATACAAAAGTAAAAAATACAAAAGTAAGATACTTTAAATTAGGACCCATGGCAAACATTGACTCAATAAATGGTTCCATCTATTAAAAATACATAGGCGGAATTAGAGATTTTGACTGGGGTCTTGGACCCCAATGCATTGGAATTTTTAAAAAGCACAGATAAAGACAGAAACAGGAAAAAATCATATGACATCATTAGGAACAAATTGATTGACAAAGTCATTAAAAATTGGAATTACAGAATAAAGCACCTCTGAGATATGACAAAAAGTACACCTCTGGGGTCCGAGAGGACCCCAGTCGGCGGTATGAGAGATAAACTGAATAAAATTCCACAATTTCCCTGAGGGAGACCTCCCAAGGGATTAATAAAGTTCTATCTAATCTAATCTAAAAATTTCCTCCAGTGACACAAAGAAACAACAAGGGAAACCAATCCATCCATCCATCATCTTTAATCCTCTGCAGGGTCACGGGGATCAGCTGGAGTCGATCCCAGCTCTCTTCAGGCAAAAGGTCTCAACAAGGAAACCCTCTAATTAAACATAGTTTGAGGGTTTCTGTTGTTTGACCCGATCAGATCCATAAAATCCAAAAAATCCCTGCTGTAAATAGGGGTGTGAAAAAAATTGATTTGGCAATATATCGCGATTTTCGGTCGCCCAATATAACTGATTTTTCAGGTCCTAATATCGACATTTTTGGAAAATTCATCTATTCATGTATTAGACGCATTGTGAATACTTAAATGTGCAAAAACACTAATAATAAACAATAAATAGGTTTTTTTGAAGCAAATAGTTTTGACTCAATTTGTCCTCTGAATGATCAATATCATCTGATGAACATATACAGCAACTTGATTTTTCATGTCTACTTCTAATTTTGATATTAACCGGGTAAAATATCACAATATATTGTGATATCGCGATATTGTGATAATATCATATCGAGACCCAAGTACAGTGATCTCTTATTTTTCATGGTTAATGGAGACCGGCGAAAATCGAAATCCGCGAACAGGAGCCGGATCCCCCCCGGAGCCTAAATAATATGTTTAAAATATGTTTAAAAACCGCAAAAAAGTAGCGAAACAAGACAAAGGCTCAACTGTGGTCTTTCTGTTTCCTTCACAGCCTCTGGTCTCTGAACCGTAGTAAACAAACCGCTGCTATTGTGCTATTTTTGGCTCGTAATTAGCGGCTAACACGCTAACAACAACAAAAGAAAAAGTCTGGTTTTCTCTGCATGGAACGGGAACTTTATTCTGTCACTGCAGGAACTTGTAACATCACACAGGTTGTATTGTTGGGCTCCTGTCGGTTAACAGAGAATGTAAATCTATACACGCTGGGCTGCTGTTGATGCTAACTACACTTTTCATCTAACCCCGTTTTCATTCTGCCGTCCCACGACACACACACTACATTACCCATAAGGCCACCTTCTTAAAGGAGCCAGGCTGGCATTTCTTTGCTGTGAGAGAACGCGCACAACATCCTGTGATGTTGCTGCGAATTTTTCTTGATTTTTTTGTTATATTATATATTTCTGAAAAATCCTGCGAATAACTAAAACCGCAGAAATTAAAGCGCGACTTGACGAGGGATCACTGTATCATGATACATATCGTATTGGGAGGTCCTTGCCAATACTCACCCCCAGCTGTAAATACGTTTATTTCCCGCTGACGGTTGGACATTTGAACGTGGAGGTCAGTGGAGACGGACTCACCTTCTGCAGACTAGTGGTCATTCTGGGAACTGCACGTTAAAATGCTGGAGCATTTTTTATTTTACACTCTGAAGGAGCGATCTTCTCTGTTGAGTGAGTTTCATGACTTGTGTGGTCGCTGCTGTCGTCCTGGACTCTGCAGGAATGCACCCCCCCACCCCTCAGTTTCCTCCTCGTTTCCACCAGATTTCACCGTCACATCAGCTCTCTCTCCAGGGAGACGTGGAGCGTCGTAAACACCGGCCTCCTGAGGGGTGACGCCGCCCTCGTTCTTTCTCTTCTGTCCATTCCCTCCCTTCTTCGCGCTTGACAGCAGCCTCCCGTGTTAATTATCACTTTGGAGATGAACATCTCCTGCAGACAGCAAACAAACAAGTGGACCGCTTTGGTGAAGCGTCATCACGCGGGCTGATTGTGCCGCAGAAGTGATCACTGCCAGCTGTAAACAGTAATTACCGCACTCACGGCTTTTTATCCTCGCCAAGCGTATAATTCTGGAGCTCCTCCGTCGTAAAAAGATTCATTTGTTCGTGTCTTTGAGAGTTTTTGGTTTATCGGTGATGTGCTGTTATTTTAGGACACCGTCAGAAAGAGGGTCAGAAGGTCGGAGAAGTAGAGGAAAGTGAACAAAGAAAAGTTTCCAGCCGAGAGAAGAGCGAAGCCGCTGCCCGCCGGTGAACGGCGGTCGTAACAAAACGGTTTCCTGCCGCCAGAACAAGGTTATTATAGTTTTGAAATTTTCTTTAGTTTTTATTTTTATTTAGTTTTCCAGTTTGCTTTTTTATTTCAGTTTAGTTTTAGTTAGTTCAACAAGTGATTTAGTAGTTTTAGTTTAGTTTTTATTTTGAGGAATTGACTAGTTTCAGTTTAGTTTTTATTTAGTTTTTAGTCTTAGTTTTAGTTTTTCAGGTATTAAGAGAAAGCCTTGACTTGTAGAAGCTGGAAAGGATGAAAGAATGTATGACACCAAATATGATTTATCATCAAGTCCTTTTAATTTCTTTCTGTAACCAACACCTGCAGGTAAATCAAAAATAAAACTTAAAAGGGTCTGTATTCCAGAATGAAGTTGTGGAAAAACCTTAATACACAAAAACAGTTATGAACCTCCAAAAACAAGGCAAAATGTTACTTTAAAAAAAAAAAAAAACGTTGACATGTGACACTCCTATAACTGAAAAGGGCTGAAAAATGCTTCATATCTGCCAGAGTAAAAGATTGTAAATATGAAAATAAAATAGATGTTTTTTGCACTACTCATCAAAGATTTCTGAATGTAAATCTATTAAACTTTTGTTTGAACTTTTATTTAACAATGGAACAACATGGAATTGTTTTAACTGAAATGAAATTCACCATTAGGATATCTCTACGAAAATGGTCTCCATTGTGGAGAGGACTCGCTCTCACACACACACAGACACACACACAGACACACACACACAGACACACACACACCTTTAGTGCAGTAACTTTTTGTTAATCTTTAGAAAAACACGCTGCTCAAGTGAAGTCGTAGTCCGATTTCTCAGACCAGACGATAGAAGTCCACACATAGAGAAAATGCGACCTGCAGCTTTAGCCATTTCTAGCAAATCATAAAATGCCCGCTAAGTACCTTCTTCTTGCAGTATGCAGCAGATTATATCCGCTATGCTGCCCCCTCTCTGGAGGGAGGGTATCATAGCGGCTGCTGCAGGACAGGCAGTAATCTCTATGGCAGTAATCGAGGGAGAAAACGAAACGAAAACGAAGCTGAATTTATCTACAATTCAGTTTAGTTTTAGTTAGTTTTACATCCTTCATTGTAGTTTTTATTTAGTTTTCGTTTTTTTTTTTAATTGTAGTTTTTATTTTTATTTCAGTTAACTGAAATATTTTTTCATTGCTAGTTTTAGTTTTAGTCTTAGTTTTCGTTAACTATAATAACCCTGCGCCAGAACATCTCCTCGTACGTCCCTAAAACTCTCATTACAAGAGAACGAGAAGAACTGGAACTGGTTTGCTCTGACTGTGAGAGAAGCGAGGGATAGACTGCATCAAAGGAACTGGACAAACCTCCCGTGACGTCACCCACAGGTCTTCTACAGAGCGCTTCGGAAGCCTTTTTTGATGTGAAACTGGTGGAACTGGGGAGAAGCTGACTGGAACCCGTCCACCAGGTGGTTTCGGCTTCGTTCATGTCGACCCAGGATGATCATTAATACTTTACACACTCAGTTTCTTCAGAACTGACTCAATTCAGTTGGAAATGTTCCTCAGAGATTCTGCTGCTCATCCATGATGAGAACCTCCAGTTCCTCCAACATCTCAAAGCTGCTCTGCTGGACTGAGATCTGGAGACTGTGGAGGACACTGGAGGACGGTGGACTCATTGTTTCTAGAAACCAGATGATGATCCTGGTGCATCATCCTGCTGGAAGGATCTATCAGAAGATGGTCCACTGTGGTCATGAAGGGATGGAGATGGTCAGCAACGATCCTCAGGTATCAGCTAGGTACTGAGATCATCTCCTCCAGACCGTCACACCACCAGCAGCAGCCTGAACCGTTGGTGGACCAGGATGGATCCAGGCTTCCATGTTGGTTCCATCTGGATGTTGCAGCTGAAATCCAGACTCATCAGACCAGACAACGTTCTTCCAGTCTCCTGTGGTCCAGTTCTGGTGAGTCTGTGTGGATCGTAGCCTCAGTGACTCCTGCTGTGGTCTTCTGCAGCTGGAGAACATCTGCTTCCAGGTTCCAGTCTTGTTCAGAGATGGTTGAGTTCTCGTGGTCGTTCTATCATCTCCAACCAGTCTGTCCATCCTCCTCTGAGCTCTGACACCAACATCTGGGTATCTTCTCTGTCTGGGACCATCCTCTGGAAACCCTGGAGATGGTTGTGGAGGAGATGATCCCAGTAGACCATCAGACCACTCAGACCAACAACCAGGACACGTTCAGAGTCGCTTCACTTTCCACATCCGTGGGTTCAACAGTTTCTGTGCGAAATGAGTCGTGCTTCGTCTGAGGTAATATATATATAGGTTGCTCCAGCCAGATTGAATCATGGTTGGTCAAAAAATTTAAGACTAACTTTGGTCATGTAGTTTTATTCAACACAGTGAATTAAATGTTGTGCTGCATGGCTGGCTTCATGTTCACTCTCACAATTAACTTTACAATGTGTAAAGTTACAAGATCTGCAAATGTATTTTGGGTAAAATTGTCATCAACAGCCATCCACCAGCGTCATCATCAATCACTTGTCAACAGAGTCAACGCGGTGAATCAAAGACTAATGTAATTATGAGTGGCAGTTCATGTAAACATAAAAGTGGAGCGACAAAACGCAAAGAAAGGAAAAAAAGAGCGCAGGAGTAAACTAAACTTAAAAAGCTGGACACGTATTTTGTTCGTCCCAATCCTGGAGATGAAGCTGTCATTTTTGTTCAGCGCGGTCAGGGAGCCAGATTTACAGGTACAATTACCCACAATCACTGACACTGAAAACAATACGTGAGTTAGTTGTAAACTGCTAATGTGGTTGTTATCGGAGTAGCTTGGCCGCCTAACGTTATTATTAGGGGCCAGGTAGCCTAACGTTATTATTAGGGGCCAGGTAGCCTAACGTTATTATTAGGGGCCAGGTAGCCTAACGTTATTATTAGGGGCCAGGTAGCCTAACGTTATTATTAGGGGCCAGGTAGCCTAACGTTATTATTAGGGGCCAGGTAGCCTAACGTTATTATTAGGGACCAGGTAGCCTAACGTTATTATTAGGGGCCAGGTAGCCTAACGTTATTATTAGGGGCCAGGTAGCCTAACGTTATTTATTAGGGGCCAGGTAGCCTAACGTTTATTATTAGGGGCCAGGTAGCCTAACGTTATTATTAGGGGACCAGGTAGCCTAACGTTATTATTAGGGGCCCAGGTAGCCTAACGTTATTATTAGGGGCCAGTAGCCTAACGTTATTATTAGGGGCCAGGTAGCCTAACGTTATTATTAGGGACCCAGGTAGCCTAACGTATTATTAGGGCCAGTAGCCTAACGTTATTATTAGGGGCCAGGTAGCCTAACGTTATTATTAGGGACCAGGTAGCCTAACGTTATTATTAGGGACCAGGTAGCCTAACGTTATTATTAGGGGCCAGGTAGCCTAACGTTATTATTAGGGGCCAGGTAGCCTAACGTTATTATTAGGGGCCAGGTAGCCTAACGTTATTATTAGGGGCCAGGTAGCCTAACGTTATTATTAGGGACCAGGTAGCCTAACGTTATTATTAGGGGCCAGGTAGCCTAACGTTATTATTAGGGGCCAGGTAGCCTAACGTTATTATTAGGGGCCAGGTAGCCTAACGTTATTATTAGGGACCAGGTAGCCTAACGTTATTATTAGGGGCCAGGTAGCCTAACGTTATTATTAGGGACCAGGTAGCCTAACGTTATTATTAGGGGACCAGGTAGCCTAACGTTATTATTAGGGACCAGGTAGCCTAACGTTATTATTAGGGGCCAGGTAGCCTAACGTTATTATTAGGGGCCAGGTAGCCTAACGTTATTATTAGGGGCCAGGTAGCCTAACGTTATTATTAGGGGCCAGGTAGCCTAACGTTTTTATTAGGGGCCAGGTAGCCTAACGTTATTATTAGGGACCAGGTAGCCTAACGTTATTATTAGGGGCCAGTTATAGCCTAACGTATTTATTAGGGGCCAGTAGCCTAACGTTATTATTAGGGACCAGGTAGCCTAACGTTATTATTAGGGGCCAGGTAGCCTAACGTTATTATTAGGGGACCAGGTAGCCTAACGTTATTATTAGGGGACCAGGTAGCCTAACGTTATTATTAGGGGCCAGGTAGCCTAACGTTATTATTAGGGGCCAGGTAGCCTAACGTTATTATTAGGGGCCAGGTAGCCTAACGTTATTATTAGGGGCCAGGTAGCCTAACGTTATTATTAGGGGCCAGTAGCCTAACGTTATTATTAGGGCCCAGGTAGCCTAACGTTATTATTAGGGGCCAGGTAGCCTAACGTTATTATTAGGGGCCAGGTAGCCTAACGTTATTATTAGGGGCCAGGTAGCCTAACGTTATTATTAGGGGCCAGGTAGCCTAACGTTATTATTAGGGACCAGGTAGCCTAACGTTATTATTAGGGGCCAGGTAGCCTAACGTTATTATTAGGGACCAGGTAGCCTAACGTTATTATTAGGGGCCAGGTAGCCTAACGTTATTATTAGGGGCCAGGTAGCCTAACGTTATATTAGGGCCAGGTAGCCTAACGTTATTATTAGGGGCCAGGTAGCCTAACGTTATTATTAGGGGCCAGGTAGCCTAACGTTATTATTAGGGACCAGGTAGCCTAACGTTATTATTAGGGGCCAGGTAGCCTAACGTTATTATTAGGGGCCAGGTAGCCTAACGTTATTATTAGGGGGCCAGGTAGCCTAACGTTTATTAGGGGCCAGGTAGCCTAACGTTATTATTAGGGGGACCAGGTAGCCTAACGTTATTATTAGGGGACCAGGTAGCCTAACGTTATTATTAGGGGCCAGGTAGCCTAACGTTATTATTAGGGCCAGGTAGCCTAACGTTATTATTAGGGGCCAGGTAGCCTAACGTTATTATTAGGGGCCAGGTAGCCTAACGTTTTATTAGGGGGACCAGGTAGCCTAACGTTATTATTAGGGGACCAGGTAGCCTAACGTTATTATTAGGGCCAGGTAGCCTAACGTTATTATTAGGGGCCAGGTAGCCTAGTAACGTTATTATTAGGGGCCAGGTAGCCTAACGTTATTATTAGGGGCCAGGTAGCCTAACGTTTTATTAGGGACCAGGTAGCCTAACGTTATATTAGGACCAGGTAGCCTAACATTATTATTAGGGGCCAGGTAGCCTAACGTTATTATTAGGGGCCAGGTAGCCTAATGTTTTTGTTCTCATGGTTTGTTAGACTTCATGTCGGGTTTTGTCGGGTTACGTCAGCAAGCACAAGATGATGAGCTCGTCGTATAACCTTTCAATAGTGGTGAGTACTTCTGCTATTTTATATTTAATCTAGATTTGTACGTGAACGTGTGGGCCGCTGTGCTAATTTTACAAAACGTTCCCACTATTGATACAGTAACTGTGCTCTTATTAGTTGAAGTTGCTCGTTAAAGTGGGTGTCAGATTGATGATGTAGCTACCTGTGGCGCTGAACTGCTTTGACTTTGTGTTGTTATAATATTAGGGTCCAGGTAGCCTAATGTTTTTGTTGTTCTCTTGGTTTGTTAGACTTCATGACGGTTTGACTGATTTCAAAATGACATGGTCGCTCTTCGTGGTGTTGATCTCTTCCTCAAATGCTTTAAGCTATGAGTCAAAAATGTAGTAATGCTTTCAAGTCCCGCTGTTGCGGGCATACGTATGTTGTAAAACGATGTAATCACAAGCTTTATTGGGTTTAAAGGACATGTTCCGCTACTGAACGAGCCTGATATGTATCTGAGGAAATCAATCAAACACGGCAACACGGGCTGTTGCTTCTGTCACACTAACAATTGCGTCATCAAACGTTTAAAACAAGCAGGAAGATGAAAGCTGCAGTCGCCCGGAACCGGAGGAGCCCCCCGACTGCCGGGGGGGATGGAAATATTAAAATGGGGGGAAAAAACATTTGCACCTTAAGAACCTGTTTTTGTCTGATAATAAAGATCATTTGGCAGCAAGTTTTCCTCATATTTTTAATCTACTGTAGAGCAGTGATTCCCAAAGTGTGGGCCGCGGCCCCCTGGTGGGCCGTGAGAGGTCATTGAAATTAAACTTAAATCCTCGATCTTTTTTAAAAATGTTTTTAATTACTGTAAAATATTCATGACGTGATTAAAAAAACATTCAGGAGTAATAAAACAAACCAGTTAAGTGTTATTCTACTGTCATCTTAAGTTAATATGACAAGTGTCACCTTATTTGTTGACCCCTTACATTAATATCAGATCATGGTTCCTGGTCCTGTATGTTGATCACAGTTGTGATTAAAGGTTTCGGTGGGCTGTGGAGATTTTTCACATTTCAAATATGGCCTTGGTGTTCTGAAGTTTGCTGCTGTAGAGAGAAACTGGAAGGGAAATTACAGTTTTACATGCTAATGCTAATGCTAATGTGAACCCTGGTTGGTTCAGGATTCAGAATTGGACCAATAGTTTTCAGCAGTTAAAATGGATAAAATTGCCATTTGTGGTGGTGTAGTGTATGGGCAGTGGTAATAATTTCGACAAATAATTGCTCACAGCAACATTAAAAAAGAATTTTTAAAAAAATGACCTAAAAATGAACTATTTAGTTCATTTTTTGAACGAACTGAACTAGTTCATTTTAATTTCTATGAACTATGAACTGAACTAGTTCGTGTAGAAAGCGAACTCGCCCAACACTGCCAGCCCAGTAGCTAACTGCTGGACCGACACCGTCG
Source organism: Hirundichthys speculiger (assembly GCA_018398805.1). Taxonomy (NCBI): domain Eukaryota; kingdom Metazoa; phylum Chordata; class Actinopteri; order Beloniformes; family Exocoetidae; genus Hirundichthys; species Hirundichthys speculiger. The sequence goes on from JAGFBZ010002321.1 coordinate 111,103, forward strand.
CTGTTGTCCCGGTTCAGAACAGAGGAAACACTGAGAGTAAATCTACGGTCATGAAGAGCTGCTGACGACGACGTACGTCGTCACACCTGTGGCCTCATCTCTCCCCCTCATTGTTTTCGCTCTGCTTTCTTTGGCTCGGCGGGCGCTCTGCCGCCGCCGCGCTCTGGGACGTGATGTCAGGGCGGACGTCAGGAGCACCTGTTGTCCTACGCGCTCAGACGGGGGGGGGGGGGGGGGGGGGGGGGGGGTTCGCGACCCCTGACGAGGCAGCATCTGGATGCGGAGCCCGTCCAGCGTCGCCTTGACAACACGCATGCTTGAGCTGTAGATGCTTTTTTTTTTTTTTCGCCTCAGACGCACACACGCCACCGCGAACACGCTCCCTGGGTTAATCACAGGAAGTTGGTAGCAGAGGCGCTTTGATTCCAACAGGAAACACCCTCCATTGTTCTCCTGCGGTGGTGGGCCCACGCCCGCAGGCTGGCCTCGCATTAAAAAGACATTTTTTTGTCATAATTCTCCGTCGCAGTTAGCCGATTTTACGCTCCACTCCCATTACAGGCATCAGGCTGCCGTCTGGGATGCTGTTCGGGGTTTGTCAGAGGAAATGTGTGGGTTTTAATCCAGTTTTCGTGTCCATAAAGATGACTTTAACGCCCTTCTCCTCAAGCAGGGGTTGGAGGAAAAAAAGGGAGAAAAACAAACTCAGGCACAATCAAAGCCAGCCTCAACCAGAGAGTAATTATGTTAGTTCTGAAAGTTGGGTTTGATTAACTTTTGACTGACTGTCCTTCCTCGGCGTCGATCGATGGGACTGTTGGAGGAAACTCTGGAGAGGAATATCTCATCATCCTCAATCAAACTTTTTTAGGACAAACAAAGGATTTATGGAAAGCTGGCTTTAGGGATGGAACGGTTAGCGGTATTACGGTAAAGTGCGGTAAAATTTTACGAGATAACGATTACGGTTTGCGATTGACTTCATCTCATTATCGCGGTCGATTACCAGGATGTGTAATATCAGCCTCATTCAAGCCTGCGAGCGACTCACGACTGTGTCTCACGTGAATATGTAGCTTGTAACATCGGCATCGTAACGTTAGCATGGTGGAAAGTAGTGATAGCACGCAGGACATTTACCAACCCACTAAAAGGATGAAATCCAAGGTCTGGACATATTTTTTTTGGTTTTTTTAAGAATGCAGAGGGACAACTGGTGGAGGACAGTTATCGTGTCTGCAGAGCACTTGTTACATTTTAATGTGATTTGTACAAGCAACTTGAAGGAGCTAAGGCTAATGCTTCAAGCTACTGAGATGTTTGACCAAGACTAACCTGGTCGGCGCGCTTCGCTAACTCACATTTCGTAAACGTTACCGTTGATCGAAAAATGACCGGAACGATGTTCTTCTGATGCAGTTAAAATATTAATTTATTCCATTAACTGATCCAACAATCATAACGCAGCTGGGTCAAACAGCTAACCAATAACAGGCAGCTACCTTTATACCTGACCCTCAGGTAACAACACAGCGACACCCACAGACACACAGAGTGAACTACAATTCAGAACAACATATTTGGCTCCTAAACAACTGTTTCTTTATTTGCACATTTATACTTATTTAAGGTTCAGCTTAAAGTCCAAAGTTTATTTCATTTGAACTTGCTCTATAATTTTTGTTCCTGATCTTTGTTTAACAACCATAGTAGGTCAAAATATGTAAAGTGTTTATTTAAATTTGCACCAGACAAATAAGTTCCTGTTATTTATTTTGTTTATTTAAAATAAAACCTCTTCCTGTGCCAGTTGTTTGCCCTTTTAATGTGAAAGTTTCATTTTGATAAGATGTTGGCTTCTGATGTTTTAGTGACAAGAAAATCACAAGATTTTGTAAATTTCCCCATTGTGGGACAAATAAAGGAATATAAAGGAATATCTTATTTAAATGTATGTCTTTTTGGGACATTTGTACAGCAATTAAGAATATCGCGATAATATCGTAAACCTTGATAATTTGGTCACTATAATCGAGATATCAAATTCATTCAAGTCATTACCAACAATCGATGACCACAGGTGGATGGAGGAACCAAGATTGAATGGAGAACAAGACCCCAAGATACTTTAACTCCTCCACCTGAGGCAGCACCTCATCCCAAAACCCGAAGAGGGCGCTCTGCTCTTTTCTGCCTAAAAACCCAAATTTCTCAGTGCTGACTCTCATCCCCGCCGTTTCATGTTATCTGCAAACCCGGAGATCGAGCTGAAGGTGACAGATCGATGAAACCAACAGGACCACACCATCTGCAAAGATCAGGCTATCCTGAAGTCACCAAACTGGACCCCCCTGCACTCCCTGGCTGCACCTAGAAACTCCGACCGTGTCGGATCAGTACCCAAGAGGGATATTTCTGGCGCTTCCCAGTGGCGTAACCAAGTCATTGGTGCCAAACGTTGGCCAGATTAGTCCCAAATGTGTCTGCTGTCAGGCTTAAAATGGCCAAACGGTTTGGGTCCACTATGGTTTCAGTATTAAGGGCCCCAAGTGGGTCAGCTGGGGGCCAGTATGGGTCCAAATTATGTTGGTTCCACATAGTTTCAGTGACGTATGTCCCATATCAGAAAAACAAACCAGTTGGGCCCCCACTCAAAGTCCAACTACATCCCAGTCAATATCCAGATGGGCGAACGGAGGAAGAGCCACCGTAAAACCCCCCCGACGGACCTGCGTGGGACCCATTCTGTCGCCCAGCTTTGGCTCATATGGGGCCCACATAAAGATTCTGGCTGGGTGCTACCCCCTAACTCTAACCCCAACCCTTAACCCTAACCCCTAACCCCTAACTCTAACCTAAACCCTAACCCTAACCCCTAACCCCTAACCCCTAACCTACCCCCTAACCCTAACCCCTAACCCCCTAACCTACCCCCTAACCCCTAACCCCTAACCCCTACCCCCTAACCCTAACCCTAACCCCTAACCCCTAACCCCCTAACCCTAACCTTAACCTACCCCCTACCCCCTAACCCCTAACCCTAACCTTAACCCTAATCGTAACCCCATAACCCCCCCCTAACCCTTAACCCCTAACCTACCCCCTAACCCTAACCCCTAACCCCTAACCCCTAACCCCAACCTACCCCCTAACCCTAACCCCTAACCCCTAACCCTAACCTTAACCCTAACGTACCCCATAACCCCTAACCCCTAACCCTAACCCCTAACCCTAACCCTAACCCTAACCCCAAACTTCTAACCCTAACCCCCTAACCCCTAACCCCCAACCCCTAACCCCTAACCCCTAACCCCCTAACCCCTAACCCCCTAACCCCCTAACCCCTAACCCTAACCTAACCCTAACCCTAACCCAACCTAACCCCCCTAACCCTCACCCCTAACCCTAACCTTAACCCTAACCCCAAACCCTAACCCCTAACCCCCCTAACCCCTAACCCCTAACCCCTAAACCCCTAACCCCTAACCCCTAACCCTAACCCCTAACCCCTAACCCTAACCCCCCTAACCTTAAACCCCCTAACCCCTAACCCTAACCCTAACCCTAACCCTAACCCCTAACCCCTAACCCCTAACCCCTAACCCCTAACCCCTAACCCCTAACCCTAACCCCCCCTAACCCCTAACCCCTAACCCCTAACCCCTAACCCTAACCCCTAACCCCTAACCCCTAACCCTAACCCCTAACCCCTAACCCCTAACCCCTAACCCCTAACCCCTAACCCTAACCCCTAACCCCTAACCCCTAACCTAACCCCTAACCCCTAACCCCTAACCCTAACCCCTAACCCCTAACCCCTAACCCTAACCCTAACCCCCTAACCCTAACCCTAACCCCTAACCCCTAACCCCTAACCCCTAACCTCTAACCCCTACCCCTAACCCCTAACCCTAACCTAACCCCTAACTCTAACCCCTAACCCTTCCACTCTACAAGGCCACGTTTTTGCTCTCTCTGATGTTTTTGTTTCTTTCCCTGAGTTGGTCTGAACTCTAAATGTTTTGCCAGCATTTCCTCCAGCATCCCCATTAAGAGGGAAAAAGAAACGACGGCACCGCGTTGAAGAGTTTCCATTTTCTCTCACATTTGCAGGATGGATGAGTCGGGGGACGATGCTGGCCAGATCCCAGCATCTGACTCGACCCACAGGTGAGAAGATGTTTTCCCCGGAGGACCGGTGGTGTTTGTAGGGTTACTTTTCCTCTGAACGAACTCAAACTTTCCAGCATCTCTGGATTGTTTTTTTCTTTGTTGTTTTTGAATCTTTTGGGTCGGCAGCCCCTTCGTTCCACAGAAGCCCGTCTGTGAGGCGCCCGAAGGCCCTGCCCGGTGTGATAGTTTTGTCTGGGGCAGCCTCTGTTCCTGATCTCGGCGAGGCTGGAGGGTGTCTGGTATCTGGTTCAGAGTCTGCGGGTGTGAAATGGGAGGTGTTGTTTTGACACCGCGGGATAACCCTCTTTGTTCTCACTTATCTCCCTCCTCTGAAGCTCGCCCGTGCACGGTGTTTCCCTGTGATGTCTGGGTGTGAGATTAGCGCGTCGTCTCCTCTGAGCCGCCAGCAGAGTCGGGATATCAAGGCGATGAGGTTCTTCACTCGGGCGCTGTTTTGTTTGTTTTGGTCCCGCTATTCGGCGCGGCGTCGCTGCCGTCGCGTCTTTTGTTTCTTCTCGGGGCGGGTCAGCTGGTCCCTCTTCTTCGTGACGTGTTGCAGAATGATGCTTTGAACGGCGCCGTGAAAGATGGCATCCACCAGGTGGCAGCACCTGCAGCACCAGCTGTTGTTACCGCTGCATTTATCATGTGACTCTGCAAACTACCGCTGATCTGGAAGGTGCTGATTTGGTGCAACAGTAAAAGGGAAAACTGGGAAGAATATCACTGGCCACGGTTACATGATGTTTTTTTAATTCGGAATTAATAATTCCGAATTAAATAATTCCGAATTAAACTATTTTCCTTTCGAGTTTACATGGAAATAGTAATTCCGAATTGAGGTTTACATGGAAAACACTTTTGTTCGGCTTTATCCAACTCTGCTTAAGGTCTGGGGGTTGGGAAGGGTTCTGATTGGATGGGGGGGGGGGGCGGACGTCTTTACATCTACCGGAAGAAAACAAACTTAGCAACAACTCGGTTAGCAACAACATTCCACTTATTTTTGACCTGGGTGGCGTCTCTATCTGTTAAACCTCCTTCATTTAGCCTAGCCGCTACAACTTTGAAAAGCTCACAATTTTTATGTTTCCTGCCATCTGTTCTTTTAATTATTTCCAGTTACTCCAAGCTATTTATTAAATAAATCGTCTCTGCTCTTGAACACCGTTTACTGCGTGCTGCCATTTTAAAACTTTGTTTTGAAAACAAGCCCAGCGCGGAATATAAGCGTCATCGCGACAGACGGGCAAGAGAACTAGCATGCGCAGAAAGACGGGAATTAATTTAAACAGGAATGAGTGTAAACATGACCGCGGAATTATTTAATTCAGAATTAAAATCAGAATAAACCAGGCACTTACTTCGGAATTAAGTTTGATTCGGAATGGACATTTTCATATGGAATTAAGTGTTTACATGGTAACTTTTATTCGGCTTTAACTTTAATTCTGAATTAAAGAGGAATTAAACGCCCCATGTAAACGCACTGAATGAAATTCCAGGCTCTTGTTTTGTTGGGACCTAAAGCTCTTCCAGGAAGCATCCGGTCCAAAGGTGTTAACTTTGAGTTGAACAGATCAATGTCAATTTTTCTTTTTTACTGCCATTGAGAAAATCTACCACATTGTCGTGTTTATAAAACCTAACATTCATTTCAAATAAGTATGATATGATATCGGGGGGGTTGTGGTTGGCTGGTTTAAATGATCCCCCCCATAAATGATCAGGTCCATCTCAGCAGCTGTCACCTTGGCAGAAATTCCTCTCGCCGTTCGTCTCCTCGTCCTTTGCGATGATGCAAAGCATCGCTTCGTCAGGTGTGAGTTTTAAAGGTGAAATCTTGGTGACAAATGATTTTGACCTCCTCAGTTTGCCTGAACTAAAATCCAACATTAATTTAACGTCTTAAAGGGGCAGCAGAAAGTTTCCAGTTATTAACTCTTAACCGGTTTGATGGGAAGCAAAGTCCGTGAGTGAACACTTTCCATTTGAAGGCGAGATATTGTTTCAAGGTTTTTTTTTAAAACCTTGAAACGTATCTGTTACCCCCCCCCCCCCCCCCCCCCTCCTCCCCCACCACCACCATCCAGTACCTGGGTGTTTTGTTTCTCAAAGAACCCATGTGGTTTTTCTGAACAGGAGCTCGTATTTCAGCCCGAGGCTCCGGAGCGAACGTTCCTCTGGTGAGAAGTCCTGAATGGCACCGAGAGGCGGGAAACTCTATCCCGCAGAGAAAAAGAGACAGAGGCTTCATTTTGTACAGTCCACAGCGGGGGGGGGATTAATGGATGTGGGCCTTTCTGAAGGAACGCTGGGCCTCGGCGCCTTGAGATGTGCACGGGAGCGACGGCTAAGAAAAGGATTTTCAGGACGTGCGTTGACGGCGCCGTTTGATGACGGCGGCGCCAGCTTCAAGGGTATAAAGCCTCAGATGAACTACAACTCTGAACTGTAATCATTTAAAGAAAAAAAGAAGCCAAAAAGAGAAAAGTATAATGTACCCGCATGATTAAACGCCTTGTAGATCTCTTTAGCAGCAGTAGCTTGAGGTCCTGCAGCTGCAAAGCAGCCCCAGATCATGAACCTTCCACCACCGTGTTCAGGCTGCAGATTAGTGAACCTCAGTCGTGCTTCCACATTCTTCTTACAGTTTTTTTTTTTTCTCCTGGAAACCGGATTGGTTCAGTCCTCTTCAAGCTCTGCTGGCATGGACTTCAACCCTTTCTTAAGAAAATATACAATTTTGATATCAAGATTTCAAAAGGCTCTAACTGGAAGGCAGTTTGAGATAAAGGTCTACTGGCTATGAGAAAATTGTTCAGTATGACTCAAAGTTTGTGATGGGGTGAAATTATTCGTATTATATGCATATTATGACGTCACAAGGTGGCGGCCATATTGGAAGATTTTCAATTTTGATAACAAGGTTTCAAAAGGCTGTAACTTTAAAGTGGTTCGAGATAAAGGCATACTAGGGATGTAACGGTACATGTATTTGTATTGAACCGTTTTGGTGCGGGGTGCTCGGTTCGGAACGGAGGCGTACCGAACGAGTTTCCACACGGACATATTAAGTAGAGGACCGCATGTTGTGGAGCGGAGCGCTGCAGCCGCACATGCGCAGTTGCGCGCACACGAGACAACAAACCAGTGCTGCCAACTTAGCGACTTTGTCGCTATATCTACCGACTTTCCAGACCCCCCTAGCGACTTAATTTGTAAAAAGCGACTAGCGACAAATCTAGCTACTTTTTCTGGTGATTTTGAGACTCACGCGCACTCAAACCGCTGGGTTTGAAGCTATCACTTGGCTGCTGTCTGCCTCGCGAGCCACGCTTCTCTCTCTCTCTCTCTCTCTCTCTCTCTCTGCTGGGACTGGGCGCGTGTCACCACATACACAGGTGAGGCGACATGCGTGCACACAACCCCCCCCCCCCCCCGCGCGAGACAACTCGAGCTTTTTCCCTCCTCTCCACGTCCCTCACTAATAATAATAATAATAATATTGCTCTTATTATTATTTCTATTGTTGTTATTATAAATATGCATAAAAATAAAAGCAAGTTCTACAGCAACAAAAAAGTTTGTTGATATGTAAATAGTTCGACTCAGAAGAGAAATCATGTGGCATGCAGTACAAAAAAAAAAAGCAAAAAAAACTCATTACCTTCTCGTCCACATTTTAGCCAGAAAATCATACCGGGACTTTATGAAAAAATAAATTGATTTGTTTTTAAAGAAGCAGTCTGAGCCTTATTCATGTTATTTAATCTGACCAACAACTTGAAACTGTTGCAGTGTTGCAACTGTTCAATTTTGCACATCAGATGGATATTTTCTGTAAGAAAAAGTCTGAGCCAATGTTATTTTTATTTTGTTTTTCAAAATATCTATATTTCAGAATATTGTATTTATATTTTTGCAAAATTCTAGCTTTGTATAGGCTAATGTTCCTATTGTTAAAAAGCACAAAAGTGTGTAATAGACAACTAGCACATTTATATTTTGCATTTTGTTTTCTTACTGTACCGAAAATGAACCGAACCGTGACCTCAAAACCGAGGTACGTACCGAACCGAGAGTTTTGTGTACCGTTACACCCCTATGGCATACTGTAAATGAGAAATATCTTCAGTATGAACAAAAATTTGAAATAGAAGTAGATTTGTCATCTAATTTGATTATTGTGACATCACCTGCCCAAACCTGTCCAGTAGTCCTCAATTTCAGATTTTTCCTGCAGCCCCATGAACAATGAAAGTTTTCATTTCAGGGACAATCACATCATAAAGTCATGAAATCTGGAGTTTGGTTTCAATATTTCCCTTTTAAAGAACTGGTGGCCTTTTCTATTTGTTTGATTGGTGATGAAAATCCAGAATTCATCATTTGGAAAAGAGATGAAATCAGTGAGCTCAGAATTTGTCAGATCGTCTCCACAAAAACCAACAAGCTCATCAAACTTTAGGCTCCACTTTAAATACTCTTCCTCTTCTCTCAAGAACTCTCAGCCGCCACCATCATCATCATCATCATCATCATCACCATCATCATCACCACCATGATTTCCGGTGCGCCATTAGAGGTGTGTTTTTTTACCACATCTGCCAGGACAACAGCGGTTGTTTCCATCCCAGCTACATTTTTCCATATTTGTGGTGTTATGAGCCCCCCCACGGCATCCCCCTGTGATCGCCACTTACTTGGCGAACACAGAAAGCTTCCACCGCGGCCACACTGAGGTGAATCATCCATTATACTGTGTGCTGATTGTGGACTATAGCGCGCAGACTCGCCGTTACTAGTTTCTGCTTCACTGAACAACTGAATGTCTTCCTCCTCAGAATCGGAGTTAGCCAGAACCTGACAAAGTACTTCGTGGACGGTAAACTGGCCTCTCAGCATCGTGAGTAAATGAAAAAACACTCTTTCGCTCTGTTCTGTTCTGCTCTCGCTACGTTCAGCATTTCTACCACTGCTGCGCCGCGCATCTCTGTGCTGGAGGGTGTTTTACAAACTCATTTTACTCTAAAACTTTGAATAGCGCCACAACCAAAAATGGTTCTCTGATTACAGGCGCACATGTCCGCCATCTCCTGGTGAAAAGTAGTAACAAGATTCGGCACCACATTTATAGATACAGCCTGTTATAGTCAGCAATGTTGCTTGTCGCAATATTGCGACTTTGGCGCCTAAAGGGTTAAAGTCTAACATGCTCCGTGAGGTACTCTGAGATGGAGCTATCGGGTTGTTGTTTGCTCCACAAAAACCATGGCTTATGTCTTTCCCTGCTGGCATTGTGTGCCAAAATGCACGCTTTTCCTAGAGGTCTGCACACCTGCTGATGACCAGCAGCACCTGGCTGCAACGTTCCCTCTGCATTTCCCACATTATTGGATGTTTCTTCTTCTTTTTGGCTTCAATTGTGTTAAATAAATAATGACTCAGAGGAAAAAACTGATGTGCTGTTGTTTCTCTGAGGTTTCTATGATCAGATGAGTTTTATTATATAAAAAGAAAAACCATGACAGTCGTGAAGCTGCCGCGCTCGTTGTGAGCCGACAGTCCTCTTCTCGGCCGTCGCTACGTCCGCTTCGTTTACGGCATTAAACTGCTTTTATCAGTTTAATGGGAACATATCTGCACACAGATCAGCTTTATTACACTAATTTGACGCTATTATCTCTCATTGCAGTGCCCGCAGGAAATGGAGAAGCTGCTCACAGCTGCGAGAAGCTAAACTAATTATGGAGGACGATAAGAAAGTTCCGGGAACATCTCGGAAAGATTTTTTTTTTCCTCCGATCCATCAACTTGGCAAGCTCGTCCCGGGGAAAACTGAGGCTTCCAGCTGAAGCCCCGAAGAGGCTGAGACCACAACAGGTGCTTTCTTCTCCACGGAGGTTGTCGACTTCAGAGCTCACGTTTACGGGATCATCAAAGGATAAACCACCTGTGTGTTTTTATGAAACTGCAGGAAGTAACATGACTTTAGCGATACACTGATCTTACGATATGATACGATACAATACGATACACGATATTCAGCTCGCGATACAATATCTTACAATACATTTACATCATTTCATTTTCCGAAAGATTTTAAAGGGACAGAAGTGATTTTTGGTGACATCTTGTAAGTGTGCCAATGACTTTGTTTAGAATTAATTGAACTGAAAGCATCAATTACACATTATATGGCTGACAGGCAAGCTTGCAAATACTGGAAAAAATGAATAAAAGATTTGTTGAGAAAAATAGCTTTCATTTATTTAAACAGTGCGAATTGTTGCTTGAAAGCTTTTAAAGGTGGGACACGGGGGTTTTGAAAGAAGTTTAGAATATCAATACCCGCGGCTGAAAAATCGATACTCTACGGCAGGGTTAATCAATTAAAACTCTAATGGGTCCAGTCACTAAAACTTCTTCTGTCACAAGGTCCAGACCAAACATCTCTTGCATCACATACCATGGCATATATAGCCCGTCCATGTTAATCAAAAGCACGTCATATATTTCCATGTCAATTCAACATTTATTTTTTTGTGTTCACATTGAGACACGTGCAGCTAACAGTGAACTTGAGGCCTGCATTACAACTAATAAAAAATATTTCTTCATAATAAAATCAAAAGTGCTTCTTTCTGAAATGATGCAAATAAAGTTTTTAGAAGTGCCTTTTCTCTTCATATTTTCATCTTTCCCTTCCTGAAAACAATTAACCCAACAATGGTGTCAAATTAACCAACTTTTTATGAACTTATTTAATTCAATTCAATTCAATTTTATTTGTATAGCGTCTGTTACAATGTCAACTGTCTCCAGGTCTTTACAGAGACCCAGATCATCACCCCCGAGCAAATATCGTTAACTAAAATTATAATATTAAATCCAATCAATGATAATGGAGGTAAAAAAAACTCCCACAGAGGGAAAAAAAAACCTTTATACCAAACAGTGGCAAGAAAAAACTCCACTTTAAGAGGAAGAAACCTTGAACAGGACCTGGATCAGATGGAGGGACCTTCCTGATGAAGACCAGCTGGATAAAGAAAGAAAAGAGGGGAGACAGGACAGAGAGAGGATGGAGGACAGAGAGAGGAGAGACACAAATGACTGAATATAATGACCATATAAACATAAACAGATGGAGGTAACAGCACTGGGATGAGATGGCCAGAGGACCAGTTTGCTGATCACCACGCCAGTCAGCACCCAAACACAAGTGGAGGAGAACCCTGCAAAGTTTCTGCGTTGGCCGGGAATCGAACCCGGGTCAACTGCTTGGAAGGCAGCTATGCTAACCACTATACCACCAACGCCTACACCTATAAGTCATGGATAGATTTTGATTGTATTTTCAGGAGTTGTCGGAAATGTGAAAAGGAAGAACTGATTTCATTTTGGTTCTGATCCGGAAGAAATCCTGGATTGTGGATCTTGATCAAATTTTCAATAATTGTTGTCCTTGGTGGAGGTCGGCGCTCTCCCAGTGCTTTTCTAGTTTACCATGTAACACTGTCGTACTGGGCCCGAAGCTCGTTGATTTTCCGCGCTCTCACTTCAGACTTCGGTGGAAAGATTTTGTGAAAAAACTTGTGTTTGGTCTCGTAGTGGTGCTATTCCTGCCTTTGATTGATGCCACTGTTTCACAGCATATCAGGCGTAACGGTTTACCACTGATGGTTGAAACGATAAACTCATACTCGTTCGTCCACTCAGTTTTGAAATGTTGATTTTCAGCATAAACCTTATACACCTTCGAGCGTGCCAAGTCTTCTTCTCTCTCCTTTGTTTCTGAAGTAAATTAATTTTAAGGGCTCTCAGAGCTGTCGGCCGTAAACGGTTGGTGATTGCCACAAATGACTAGTTTACCTGCGCTCACGGTTTTCCCCGGGCACTGGGAAAAAACTTGAGCTATGTATTTTAATGTATTTATGTGGCACTGATTACTGGTCCGGACAGAACCTTTACTTGGTCCGGATCCGGACCGAGGTTCGCCATTTGGTGATCCCTGCTCTACGGGAAATAAAATATCGTTATATATGGCAGAATCGATAAAATCGCTCAGCTCTATCTAGCAGGAGATGTTGGAGATGCTCTCCAGCATCTCTCCACTGGTTCCTGTTAAATGCTCCCGGCTCCTGGAGTTTCCGGCACCAACCATAACGGGCCCCGCCTCCTCCAACCACACTGAGGACCAGACCGATGGCCGCCAATCGACCGAGCTCCTGTGAGCCCAGATCAGGTGCTGCCCGTTTGTTCTTCCTTCACCTGGCTGGTCTTCATCAGGAAGCCCCCCCCCCCGTAATGATCCAGGTCCTGAACAAGGTTTCTTCCCTCTTAAAAGGGGAGTTTTTCCTTGCCGCCATTTGGCTTAAAGGTTTAATCCTACGATCTATAGTTAATATTTGCTCAGGGAGGTCATGATCTGGGTCTCTGAAAAGTGTCTGGAGACGATTTGTGTTGTCACAAATAAACTTGAGTTGGCTTGAACCTGAATCACCTGGGGGGCGTTAAAGAAAGAGTTTAACTTTCCAACCTTCAACAGCAGTTTTATACAATCAGGAGTGAATTTTCATTCTTCGTCTCTCAAGTTTATCGGACGTGAAGCTACTAAACGGAACTTGAATGAGCAGCGCCAACTTAAAAGCCTCCAGATAACACCCCCGGGGAGATTTTTTGTTCTCAGGAATGAACATTACGTCTGAGTATTCCTGTCTCCGCTGAGACGAACTGACTCCCCACTTTCTGTTTTATATTTACTGATGCTCAAACAGCCGTGCATCCTCCCAATCAGTCAATTGTGTGATATTAGACGAGAGTCGCTCTCAGCCGTGAGGAGTTTGTGCTGTTTAAGGACGTTTAAGAGCTCGACGCAGTGTGTCTCCATCACGCACGACTGGCAAGCTGAAAAAAAAAAACGCTATCCGGGAGCTCGTTACTTCCGGCTTATTACCAACCTGAGAAAGTGCACACAGTTCTTGTTGGGGAAAATTGACACTAAGTGTCGAGATTAACTCAGCGACATCGTGACAGACCTGCCTGTTGCTGGGCTGCGTCGCCTGGAAGTGATGGAGTCTGACGGGCTGGAAACATGTCGAGATGGACGATCCTCAAGAAGCACATGAAAGGCCTGATGCCCTTCGTCGATTCTGACGAAGCGAGGAAGACTGCAGTTTCTCGAATGAGCACTAGGGGCCGGCTCTAAAAGCCATATCTACAAGCTGGTACCAAAAAAATTTTACATCAGTGGTTCTGAACTGGTCCGGCTTCAGGACCCACCACCCCCCTCAACGACAAGCCACGACCCAAATCAAGGAACATTTCCAACTTCTCTAATTTATTGAATAAAAAGATCGTGCAGTTTGAATCAGAGATAGTAGAATAGAATATCACAGAATGCCAACACAAAAAAATAAGTTTATTGGTGAACCAAAATGGCAAAAACCAAAATGACTTCAAGTGGGAAATTTTCCCTTTGATGCTCAATTAGCTGCATTTTAATTAAATCCAAAACACTTCACTTCAGTAACTTCAGCCTTTTTTTTAACAGACTCAACATGCACAAACATGAAATAAAAAAGTGCAACCACTGAGCAGTAATTTTAAAAATAACTCAAATATGTAGCATTTGCTGAGTACCCACTTCCTGAATATATAACAATTTCCTATTAAAACTATCTAGTCACTTATTTAAGCATTAATCATAAAGCTGACATAACAATCAGAACATTTCAGTAACAGCCATTTTTAAGACTCAACAGTACTTTTATCCACATAAATGAAATAAAACAGTGCAGCCACTGAGCAGTAGTTTAAAAATATATAGTTTTATCTGAATAACCATCACTGACCTTTGTCTTCAAGATAAGAAAATCCATATCTCATATATTCTTCATTGTATCTGTGTTTCACCCGCTCAACATATGGAAACAAACTCTGCAGGTCTTCTTCTATGGTGTGAACTGGCGGGTGTCAACTCACATTACAGGACATTATCGCCACCTGCTGTTAAGGAGTATGAATGACATGCTTTTTTTTTTTTTTTTTTTTTTTTTCAGCATTTCCTTCCCCAGGCAAAGGCCCACAATCCACGATCCACTTTTGGGTCGCGACCCACCAGTTGAGAACCACTGGTCTACATCACTGACCTCAGTCCAGGAGCTCAATTTTTATGTACATCACTTAAATTTATACTAAATGACAAGTTTGCGTCGAGGGAGGGGTTCCACCGAGTAAACAACGACGTTCTTCTCGCTGCTTCGGCGAGACTAGTGCTGACCTTCACCCGCTCTTCCAGGTTGACTATCCCACTGACCGCTCTACCAGCCGGCAATTTCGTTAACCAAAATAAAATAAAAATGAGAGTTTTTTTAAGCAGCAGTGATGGCTGCGGCAAAAGTTGCGAGAAAGTGTCTCAGTCCTGTTTGGGATTTCTTTGACTATGACTGTGTTAACGATAAAAATAAGTGTCTTGTTGTAGAAGCAGGTGATACAATGTGTGAAATACTTCTGAAGGAGAAAAAACCCACGAATCTGAAAGTCCATTTGAAAAGCTCACACAAGAAGGCTAACCAAGACTAGCTGGATAAGCTAGCCTAAGCTAGCCCCCTGGAAAGAAGGCTAACCAAGACTAGCTGGATAAGCTAGCCTAAGCTAGCCCCCCTGGAAAGAAGGCTAACCAAGACTAGCTGGATAAGCTAGCCTAAGCTAGCCCCCTGGAAAGAAGGCTAACAAAGACTAGCTGGATAAGCTAGCCTAAGCTAGCCCCCTGGAAAGAAGGCTAACCAAGACTAGCTGGATAAGCTAGCCTAAGCTAGCCCCCTGGAAAGAAGGCTAACCAAGACTAGCTGGATAAGCTAGCCTAAGCTAGCCCCCTGGAAAGAGAAGCTACAGCTGCAGTCCAGTCAGCGTTGGGAAGGAACGGGAGAAAACAGCAACTATAATGGACTGTTTCCATGGAGACCAGATAGCTGCTGGTCAGTAAATATGCAGGAACACCACAAGTCGGAAGACGCATTGATAAATATGTTTATTGAGACCAGAATGTAAACACGACTATGTGATTCGATAGCCTTCAAAAAGTTCAGTGCTTCACTTCACAAAATAAAACTAAAACTAACACTGAAACTAATAAAAACTAAACTAAAACCAAGCATTTAAAAACAAAAACGAATAAAAACTAGCAAAACTGCTCTAAAAACGAATTAAAACTAACTGAATTTGGAAAAACTAAACTAAAAACTAAATAAAAACTAAAACTAATGGAAAATCCGAAACTATTATAACCCTGGGTTGGACCTACGCCAGTATTCCTTTCGTCTCAATAGGATATCTGACCTCAGCCCATCTCGGCGCCTCCAGCAGCGGTTGGATCACAGCCGCAGCCTCGACCCTTTCAAGCGGGTCTTAGAAGGTGAACGTGGCTCACCAGGACCAGCTCCACCACAGTGTTCAGCAGATGGACATCCGACTGACACTTCTGACCCTTTAATGGCCTCCTCCCCCAAACCCTTCAAGGCCGGTGGCCTGTTGGTTGGACACCTCGACACGTCGGTCAGTGAAGGTTCGGTCGCTTCACTTCACGGAGGAAAACCTGCTGCAATACTGGCTTCAAAAACGAGCTCATCTGGAAGCGTCGCGGAGGGTTTGTCTCTTCCTTCTCGTGCAGTTTCTGGCCGTGCGTCATGTGGGAAGCAGCCGGAGTGTCTTGCAGGTTCAGACAAAGTCGAAACTACTAAAAGCGCCTTCGGGGAGCCGAGCGAACCGTTTTTATCACCCGTGCCAGCTCACAGGAATGTTTCGTCACCCGACGGTTCTTCGCAGCAGCTTTAAAAGTTGACCTAATTTCTGAGTGACACGCTGTAAACTTTCTGTTTACATGTCTGAGGCTGAAGTGTGAACTCACCTGTGAAATGTCTCATCAGTGGTTGTGTGTGATTTTTTTTTTCTTTCTTAACTATGTGAAAGCCTGTAATTTGTCGTCTCAAGGACCAACTCTCTGAACGCTCAACAGAAATGGTCCTTAATGGCACACGACTCTGTGCCGACCTGAGCTGCTAACAAACAGGGAAAAGGCACTTTCTCCACGAACTAATTACAATCATTTTCCTTCCGTCGTGGCTCTCAGCTCAGCAGACGGAGGAATGAGAAGCAATACAGAGTCATAAATGACAAAAGACCGCCGGCTTCCGACGCGTGACTGAACCCGAGTCGTGCTGTACCGAAATGTGACTGTGAAGAAGACGCAACCTCCGCGTGAAATCCAACGGAAAATCACGTGCGAGTGATGAGCGGCGGCGTAGATCAGCGCAGGTGTTCGCTCGAGCTTCACTCGCCGGCTTTAGGGACGAATGACTGCACCTTTCTGGCAGAGCTCAGAAATCACTTCAGGCCTCAACTAGCTGCCGGAGCCTCGTCGATTCGAGACGAACCGAAAGATCTGACAGCCGTCGTTACGCCGGGAGGCCGCGCAACGCTGGTGGTCAGTCAGGGTTGGGTCTGCCGAGGTCAATAAAGACGTCACGTTAACTTCTGAGGTGTGTCGATGAACTGGAGCGTAAGTGGAAGAAACGTTCTATCAGTTTTAAAGCATAAATGACCAGCTGTGTTGTAGTTCCATCCTTCTTCCAGTAGGAGGTGCTGCAGCTCCACGTGATATCACTTGGTGGCACCTTAAGATCTTTATTTTCCCACCCAAAAAAATGACAACGCAAACTTGAAGTTCACGAAGTTTGGGACTCTTCCGTAGAGCTGAGGGATTTTATCGATTCTGCGATATAAATCGATATTTTATTTCCCCAGAGAGTAACGATTTTTCGGCCGCGGGTATCGATATTCTAAGCTTCTTTCAAAACCCCACCTTTAAAAGCTTCCAAGCAACAATTTGCACTGTTTAAATAAATGAAATTATTTTTCTCAACACATCTTTTATTCATCTTGTCCAGCATTTGCAAGCTGCCTGTCAGCCATATAATGTGTAATTGATGCTTTCAGTTCAATTAATTCAAACAAAGTCATTGGAACACTCACAAGATGTCACCAAAATCACTTTGTTTCTTTAAAATCTTTCAGAAAATGATGTAAATGTATTGTAAGATGAATATCGATATATATCATATCGTGAGCTGAATATCGTGTATCGTATAGTATCGTATCGCGGGATTAGAGTATCGCTACACCCCGACTCTTCCGACGTAAGAGATCCAAGCTTGACAGACATCGGTACCAACAAAACCTAGAGTACAAACGGACCTTTTCAAAGTAGCTGCTGAACAGCCAATCAAATTTCAGGAGTCAGTATCTATAAATGCGAATGTGCAATTATCTTGAAATTTAATGAGATCATTCATGAGGGCATTTGGAAAATTCGTTCCAAATTTGAAACCAATCGGCCAGTAAATGTTGCTTTGATTTGTAAATTAGGCATTAAATGGCGATGGACAAATTCTCCTTATTTATTTTTATTTTTTTTCTCCATCATCAGACGGCAATGAGGCCCGGCCCTTAAACCCAGCCAGCATGTTCATGTGGGCCCCATCTGGATTATTAGATGTATGTGGGGCCCATGAATGAGAATAAGCCAATAAATTGCCAAACTGTGTAGGTAGATAATATAGTTTCAAAGGCATACTTAAAAAATAATTAGATAATAATAAATAGAAAATTAACCAGATAAAAAAAATCCAAATTGATAACAATCAGAGTCCATAAAAGTAAAGGGTCCAAGGCAGGGTCCATGGAACGTGTGGACCCATTTTGGAGTCCAATTTCAGCCAATATGGGGCTCCAAACAGGTGCACAGGTAGACTCTAGGTGATGCTTAAGCTCCTCCCCCTTCGCCACCCAACCTGATAGGTGTCATTTCTGTTGAGCAGCTGTAAAAGTTGGAATCTTCCATCAAAAATTTGGGGCTTTTGCCAAAAAAAAATTGAAGTTCTACAAAAGTTGCAATTTTGTAAAATCTGTGATTTTTAATACAGAAATTTGTGATTGAATGTAAAAATATGTAAGTTTGCAAAATTTTAAATTTCATGAAAAAATTTAATTTTTACAACAAAATTATCACAAAACTGGCAATTTATGAAACAAAAAAAAAAAAAAGGGCTTTTAGGACAGAAGAGCCAATATTTTTTTTAAAAGTTCCAATTTGAAAGCCGCAATATCAATTTTCCAACATAATTTGTGTTTTTATTATCGTTTCTTAAAAAAACTAAACTTTTGCAGAAACAGTCGCAATTTTCTGAGAAAAAGTAATTATTTTTTTTTTCGTTTCAGTCACAATTTTGTAAATTTTGTGATTTAATGACAAAAATTAGTGATTGTTGGACATAAGTTGTCATGTTGTGAAAGTCTATTTTATGACAAAAAGTTCCAATAATAAGTTAAAATTTTGATTTTACAACAACAAAGTCTACAAAAGTCACGTTTTTATGACAAAAAGTTTGAATTTTTTTTTTAAATCGCAGTTTTGTAAATTTGGCGGTTTAATGACAAACAATTGTAATTTAACAAAGGTTAATTAACAATCGCAAGTATTGCAAGTATTGCATTCGTGTTCAATCTCAACATTTGACAAAATAAGTCAAGTTTTTCAAACAAATTCTAGTTGGCTGAATCGATGAATAGACTTAAACAACGAAAATGCTTATTTTCTATTTTCTATATTTAACTGCATTTTTAATCTCTTGGCTAACATTTAACAGATGGGTACAAAAATCATTTATAGCTGTTAAATTCAACATTTCAAGACTTTCTATAAACTCTGCTAATCACGCACGATTAGCAGTCTGGACGTGGAGGGTGAACGTCTGCTACAACTGCAGCTGCGGTGGACTGGGCCACCTGACAGTGCGTCTGGGCGGGGGAGGGGCTCACTGGTGCTACCGCTACTGCTACCGCTACCGATACCGCTACCGATACGAGCTTTCACGTCAAAGTCTCCGAAAGTCTCCAGTAACAGCAGCAAAAGTTGCTGAATTTGTTTCTAGTTGCTTTGTGTGTGCATTGGTGTTAGCGGTGGGCCAAAAGCTCTGTTATTATTTCCTGTTATTGATTAATTAAAATGAACATGCTAACGCTCACGCCCTGTATTATAATGTAAATACGTGAGAGCCCTCACATTTAAATGCTGACAAGGAAGTTCAAATTCAAGGAGAGAAGCTCACCTCAGCTCTTCGTTCCTTCTGGTTCATGTTCTCCTGCCAAACTTTGGTGGCGGAGATGGTTTTAATTTAAATGTTTGTTTATTCACGTCTGCGACAGCTGCACGTACAGGCTGTGATTTTACCGCTGGAGCTGCTGCAGGTTTGCGTCCAGGCTCACGGAAGCTGCGAGTCAACCCGCGCAGCAAATCAGGCGGCGTGTTTCCAAAGGCATTAGATTAATTAAAGCGCACAGATGTGACTTATGCAAATCCATTTCTGCTCGTTTACGTAATTATTTGCTAAGCAGCGAAGGCGGGAGAGGAAACACTTGACGTGATTAAGTTGTAATTTCCGCCGTGTGTCGGCGCTGAGCAGGTGCTAACTGGCGATCTGGCCGCTTCATCCGATGCATCCTCTCAGAGCAACACCGTCAGCTCGAGCCCGTCGACGCCGCGAGGAAGCTGAGCGGTCGACCAAAGACGACCTGAGGTTGACCTCTACAGGCCATGTGTCGTTTACTGAAATGGTGAAAGACATTAAAGTACCAGATCCATTGAAGTACTGCGTTCTCTGGATCAATCGGATCAGAAATGAGGCTACCGGAGGTTTTAGGGTTGGACTTTAGTGTTAGGGTTGGGGTTAGGGTTAGTATTAGAGTAAGGGTTAGGGTTAGGGTTAGCGATAGGGTTAGTGTTAGGGTTAGTGTTAGGGTAAGGGTTAGGGTTAGCATTAGGGTTAGTGTTAGCATTAGGGTTAGGGTTAGCATAAGGGTTAGTGTTAGCGTTAGGGTTAGCATTTGGGTTAGTGTTAGAGTTAGCGTTAGGGTTAGTGTTAGGGTTAGGGTTAGGGTTAGCATTAGGGTTAGTGTTAGAGTTAGCGTTAGGGTTAGGCTTAGCGTTAGGGTTAGGGTAAGGGTTAGGGTTAGCATTAGGGTTAGTGTTAGCATTAGGGTTAGGGTTAGTGTTAGCGTTAGGGTAAGGTTAGCATTAGGGTTAGCGTTAGGGTTAGCGATAGGGTTAGGGTTAGCGTTAGGGTTAGCATTAGGGTTAGTGTTAGAGTTACCATTAGGGTTAGCGTTAGGGTTAGCGTTAGGATTAGGGTATGGGTTAGGGTTAGTGTTAGGGTTAGCGTTAGGGTTAGGGTTAGCATTAGGGTTAGTGTTAGAGTTAGCGTTAGGGTAAGGGTTAGGGTTAGCATTAGGGTTAGTGTTAGCATTAGGGTTAGCATTAGGGTTAGTGTTAGCATTAGGGTTAGCATTAGGGTTAGTGTTAGCGTTAGGGTTAGTGTTAGGGTAAGGGTTAGCGTTAGGGTTAGGGTTAGCAATAGGGTTAGCATTAGGGTTAGTGTTAGAGTTAGCATTAGGGTTAGCGTTAGGGTTAGGGTAAGGGTTAGGGTTAGCATTAGGGTTAGTGTTAGAGTTAGCGTTAGGGTTAGGCCTAGCGTTAGGGTTAGGGTAAGGGTTAGGGTTAGCATTAGGGTTAGTGTTAGCGTTAGGGTTAGGGTTAGCATTAGGGTTAGTGTTAGCATTAGGGTTAGTGTTAGGGTAAGGGTTAGCATTAGGGTTAGCCTTAGGGTTAGGGTTAGCGATAGGGTTAGGGTTAGCAATAGGGTTAGGGTTAGCAATAGGGTTAGGGTTAGCATTATGGTTAGCATTAGGGTTAGTGTTAGAGTTAGCATTAGGGTTAGCGTTAGGGTAAGGGTTAGGGTTAGCATTTGGGTTAGTGTTAGAGTTAGCGTTAGGGTTAGGCTTAGCGTAAGGGTTAGGGTTAGGGTTAGGGTTAGCATTAGGGTTAGTGTTAGCGTTAGGGTTAGGGTTAGCATTAGGGTTAGCGTTAGGGTTAGTGTTAGGGTAAGGGATAGCATTAGGGTTAGCGTTAGGGTTAGGGTTAGCGATAGGGTTAGGGTTAGCATTATGGTTAGCATTAGGGTTAGTGTTAGAGTTAGCATTAGGGTTAGCGTTAGGGTAAGGGTTAGGGTTAGCATTTGGGTTAGTGTTAGAGTTAGCGTTAGGGTTAGGCTTAGCGTTAGGGTGAGGGTAAGGGTTAGGGTGAGCATTAGGGTTAGTGTTAGAGT
>JAGFBZ010002322.1:0-287500 GCA_018398805.1 Hirundichthys speculiger
CTAACTATTATTTATTTTAACTTTTTATTTTTTGCTTGATATTTTTGCTTGATTGTGTTTTTGTCAAACTTTGCCATTTCAGTTGTGTTGTTATGTTATATTGTATTAATTGGTCTTAGATGATTGTGCACTTCTGTTTTTAAATTAAAAGATTTTTGATTGAATGATTTTTCTTGGTGTTTTTGGGGCCGGGAGGGCAAAATGAACGCCTTTTTCAGAGAGGGCAAGGAATTGCCGGCAGATGCAGAGGGCAGCAATTTTCCACATCCCAATGACGGGAAAAATAGATAGGGACTGTTACATATAGCAGCTCAAAAACACCCTATTGTGCCTCCCATGTTTGTTGTTTCTTTTTTGAAGTAGAAAAAAAGTCAACAAGTGCCCTAAATTCAAGAGATGGAGATGTTCTTTGGTTTTGAAGATATAAAACTGACAATTCAAGTTTTCATATAAAGTTTGATATACATGTTTATTTACTGTATTATCAGCTGCAAAGAGAAAATTCTTCAAATTAAAATGCCTAATGTATTCTTCCCTGGTCTATTTTTCCTGCACGTATAAGAATTAAAAAATGTTACGCATAAATCTTAATAATATTAGCAGTCCTTTCATATTTAACTAAAACTTCAGCTGCCATGGAGAGCTAAGATTTTCTCCTCGTATACAATACCTTATTTATTGCATTACACATCACATATTCAAAATAACTGGTGATGTTTAGTGACAAAAAAAATGGCGGTGGTGTAGGGAGGGCCCATCCAACATTATCTTGTCCCGGGCCTAGAGGTCCCGATCCGATATTCGTATCGGATCGGCCGCCGATATGAGCAAAAATGCGGATCGGTATCGGATCGCAAGCCCTAAAAATGCCGATCCAGACTCCCGATCCAGTTTTTTTCTAAATCCGTTCCGGGTTTTCCAGCGCACCGCGCAGCATTATTCAGATAACCCATTCCAGGTCTTGCTCTCTGTTTTCCCTAATATCCGGTCTGCATTTTCCAGCACACCTTCAGCACACGAACATCTCCCTCCCAATCAGTGTTGCCAACTTAGCGACTTTGTTGTATGCTATATCGACTTTCCCCCCCCCTAGCGACTTAATCTGTAAAAGCGACTAGCGACAAATCTAGCGACTTTTTCTGGTGATTTAGCGACTCACGCCACTCAAACCGCTAGGTTTGAAGCCATCACTTGGCTGCTGTCTGCCTCGCGAGCCGCGCTTTTCTCTCTGTTTCTCTCTCTCCTGTTGCCAACTCTCCAATGAGAAAAGTCGCTAGAGGCTGTCCCGGAAGTCGCTAGAAGTCGCTAGATGCGACGGACGGACACAGACGGGGGTGGAGAGGAGCTCGAGTTGTCTCGCGGGGGGCGGGGTGTTTGGTTTGTGGCTGTGCACTGAGCCCGAGAGAGAGAGAGAGAGAGAGAGAGAGAGAGAGAGAGAGAAAGAGAGAGAAGCGCGGCTCACGAGGCAGACAGCAGCCATCAGCGGCCAAGTGATGGCTTCAAACCTATCGGTTTGAGTGCCAGTGAGTCGCTAAATCACCAGAAAAAGTCGCTAGATTTGTCGCTAGTCGCTTTTTACAAATTAAGTCGCTAGGGGGGTCTGGAAAGTCGCTAGATATAGCGACAAAGTCACTAAGTTGGCAACACTGCTCTCTCTCTGTCGGGCACAGTGCACAGCCACAAACACCCCCCCGTTTGGGACGTTTGGGAATCGTGACAAACTGCCACTGAACAGTGTCAAAGCACAGGTACTAATATTAATAGACGGTTAAACTCAGGTTGTGTTTGCTTAATACAATTAACAATATTATCTGCACTTATGGCTTGTAAAGCCGTGGTTTACTGATGCCATTTCTGTTTGTTATTTATCATTTTGTCTATTTTGTGTTTTGTTAAATAAATAGGTCCGTTTCTCGTTACCAACCAATGTGTATTATTCAAATGCACCTAATTCAGCTGGCTAGTTATTATCAGGAGTAAAACCCTATTCAGCATGAGTCTGACAACACAGTAAGTTGGTTTAAATGACTTAAAACTTTAATACATGCTCAGATAGGCCGGTATCGGTATCGGCAGATATCGGTATCGGATCGGAAGTACAAATAAATATCGGATCGGATCGGAAGTTCAAAATGCTCGGGACATCTCTACCGGGCCCCAAGACTGTCAGCTGGCCTGCGGCCAAATGCCGTAAAATGCCCCCCCCCCCCCCCCCCCCAGCCAAGATATCTCTGCAAAGTTATGTAAAAAAAACAACAACAAAAAACCTGGTTCTTGAGGTCCAGGGACCTGGGTCCTTGAGGCTGTACACTTTTACACAGTAGGCTATAGGCCCTGGCCATGAAATTAAACAAGCCACTTTTTATTTACTGTTATCATTCCATTATTATGTATATGAATACAAGGGCACAATAGTGACACATAGGCTACACTATCTTACTATATGAACTATAGTGTATGGAAAAACACTGTAAGCATATGTTTGCTATTCAAAGGTGGTGATGGTGATGACATAAGTCCTGCTGGTACTTCAGGAGAAGCCAGTGCAGAGCAGTTGGCAGGAGGTACACAATCATTTCTAGAGCAACAACATGCAAGTTGCAGACATAACACCAACAGGTACTGACATTTGACATAAATGGCTCTCATTTCTATTAAGTACTACTGTTGAATTCTGCTGTCTGTTGCTGACTTGCTGTTATGTATCCCAGCCCTATATTAGAATATGAGTCAATATTATGTGATTGCTTATTAGGAACTATACTCTCGGACTGTATTATACATTGCGTCTATCAGTGCGTGCATGTTCTGTGAACATGTATTTAAAGGCTGTCCCCTCATAGCTGATTAATTGTTTGATTTGGACTTTGTTGTTGTAACGGACGGCATAAGGATTTTATTGGACTTAGGAAATAAAATGTAAATTTTTAGAGTGCAATATGTTCGGGAGGATTGGGTTGTTTTGGATTTTTTGTATTGTTTGAGTTTGAGATTTGATTATTCGTTTATCCCCTGGCCCCGATGCTGTGCATCCTGAGCATTTAAGGCAGTCCCACTTCCTGTGTGACACGCAGTCATTAGGACAGGTGCAGCAGCGTCCTTTGGAGCTCATGGGAAGTGGGCAGCTGCAACAGCTCAGGCCGGGTAAGGGCTGTTTTTTTTTTTTGGTTTGGCTGATCGTATTTGTTTCTTTGTTTTTGTTTTTTTTTTTTTTCTGTTGTGCCTAACAAGGCGATTTTGCCTTTGTTTGTTTATTTATTAGATTTTGTCGAGGAACATTTTCCTTTTGAGAATCACACATGCAACTAACATTCCTTGGAAGAGCGCAGCGAGGTATGTTAACTGCGTTTTTTGTTTTATTGATGAACTATTGTATATTGAATTGTTTTGTATGTGTTGTTTTTTAGTTTCACGATGCCATGAGACTGCTTGTTAAAATAAAGAACTCAAGCATCAGTCGAGCTCCGCGATTTCCTTCTTAAATTCAAGGACTGTTACAGTTGTCTTTGTTTATTAGGTTATATTGTAGGCTACAAATAAAAATTATGCAAAAGAGGCAGTTGACATTCCACATGACATACCAGCCCCAAACACAAAAGTTACTGTATATTCCTCACTTAGTTTGTACATAGGTCCCATATTTGAACTTCTATTTAGAATGCTGTGTGTGTTCGTGTACATGCGTGCCAATGCATGTAGGTGTGGGCGTGAACGTGCACGTGTGAGCAAGGCCAGGGTGGCCTGGTTACATGACTGACTCCCAGTCCGGCCCTGGACCAGGCTCTGGTCCAGGGCCGGACTGGTGCAGCTGTGCGTCTTGGCGCAGCTGTGCGTCTTGGCGCAGCTGTGCGTCTTGGCGCAGCTGTGAGTCTTGGCGCAGCTGTGCGTCTTGGCGCAAATGTGCTTCTTGGCGCAGCTGTGCGTCTTGGCGCAGCTGTGCGTCTTGGCGCAGCTGTGCGTCTTGACGCAGCTGTGAGTCTTGGTGCAGGTGTGCGTCTTGACGCAGCTGTGCGTCTTGGCGCAGCTGTGAGTCTTGGCGCAGCTGTGCGTCTTGGCGCAGCTGTGCGTCTTGACGCAGCTGTGCGTCTTGGCGCAGTGTGCTTGTGGCGCAGCTGTGCGTCTTGGCGCTGTGAGTCTTGGTCGCAGCTGTGCGTCTTGACGCAGCTGTGCGTCTTGGCGCAGCTGTGCGCGCTGGCGCAGCTGTGCGTCTTGGCGCAGCTGTGAGTCTTGGCGCAGCTGGGCTTGGCAGCGTGCGTTGGCGTGTTCGTCTTGGCGCAGCTGTGCGTCTGGCGCAGCTGGCGTTGACGCAGCTGTGCGGCGCGCAGCTGTGAGTCTTGGCGCAGCTGTGCGTCTTGGCGCAGCTGTGCGTCTTGGCGCAGCTGTGCGTCTTGGCGCAGCTGTGAGTCTTGGCGCAGCTGTGCGTCTTGGCGCAGCTGTGCGTCTTGGCGCAGCTGTGCGTCTTGGCGCAGCTGTGCGTCTTGGCGCAGCTGTGCGTCTTGGCGCAGGTGTGCGTCGTTGTGCGTCTTGGCGCAGCTGTGCGTCTTGGCGCAGCTGTGAGTCTTGGCGCAGCTGTGCGTCTTGGCGCAGCTGTGCGTCTTGCGTCTTGGCGCCGCTGTGCGCTTGTGCGTCTTGCGAGCTGTGAGTCTTGGCGCAGCTGTGCGTCATGGTGCGTCTTGGTGCAGCTGTGCGTCTTGGCCAGCTGTGACGGTCTTGTGAGCTGTGCGTCTTGGCGCAGCTGTGCGTCTTGGTGCAGCTGTGCGTCTTGGCGCAGCTGTGCGTCTTGGCGCAGCTGTGCGTCTTGGTGCGTCTTGGCGCAGCTGTGTGTCTTGGCGCAGCTGTGCGTCTTGGCGCAGCTGTGCGTCTTGGTTCGCTGTGCGTCTTGGCGCAGCTGTGTGTCTTGGTGCAGCTGTGCGTCTTGGCGCAGCTGTGTGTCTTGGTGCAGCTGTGCGTCTTGGCGCAGCTGTGCGTCTTGGTGCGTCTTGGCGCAGCTGTGCGTCTTGGTGCGTCTTGGCGCAGCTGTGCGTCTTGGCGCAGCTGTGCGTCTTGGCGCAGCTGTGCATCTTGGTGCAGCTGAGCGTCTTGGCGCAGCTGTGCGTCCTGGTGCAGCTGTGCGTCTTGGTGCGTCTTGGTGCAGCTGTGCGTCTTGGCGCAGCTGTGCGCACACCCGCTCTATTTTTTTTTTCTATTTCCAAATTTTGATGCCTGTAATTACAAGTTATTGGCTAAAACAAACTTGACAGTAAAGCAACGCTTCTGCGCAGCAGTGGTCTGTAACCTGACAGGATTAATTCCACCCACTGGAGAAGACGAAAAGCTCTCAGTTGTAGGTCTAAGAGTCGACAGTCTGGAGGCAACAGCAGATGGGGGGTACAAACACAAAAATGAATTCTGTATTCACTGCTCTTCCAGATTTACCTCCTCTGCACAGATTCCTCACTGTGCATCTCATCTCCCCCAGTGAGAATGTCCACTGACATTAGGCTTTTAATTTACTCTGCGCCTAAATTTCTCCAACAAGTAAGAAGGATCTCTGTTTCTCTGTCTGTGTGGATTAAACCATCGTCTCGTCTGGTGTTTCTGTAAGCTATAAAACACCATCTTCTGAGTCACACAAATATACTGTGCAAAATGTCTCAAACATGTTCTCTTTCTAAACACTAGAAAAAAAATCCTTGACCACACTTGTGTCCTTTGGCACGAGTCAGTCCTGGAGCTACAACTGATATTTTAAATACCCGACAAAGAAATTCAAATTCATTTGTATCATCTAGGGTTTTTGTTGATGATAAGATAAGAATCTTTATTGTCATTGTACAAAATATACAACAAAATTCTGTTTGGCAGCATCTCTCTTATAGCAGCTTCAGTCACAAGAAATATATATATATATATAAAAAACAAAAAAAACAAAAAAAAAACAGTAAAAACAGTAAAGTGCAGGTAGAAGTTTTATAAACATAAATAGTCTGTGTTGAAGGTGCAGTATTTAAGGTGCAAGAAGTTATTGTCCATTATTGATGATGTCTATTCATTTAGAGGTGGTGATCAACATGTATCTGTTTTCTTTTTTCTGTGTTCTCAAATGTTTTTTTTTTCCTTTACCAGTGAGTTTAAAGAGATAGAAAACACAATTTCTGGCATGTGAATTGAAAAATTAGAATATTATTACCAGTCTCAAATACACTGCCTGGCCAAAAAAAAAAAAGTTGCACCAAAAAAAATTGGTACATCAGCACTCTAATATTTAACTGAACCGCCTTTAGCTTTGATTACATCACACATTCGCTGAGTCATTGTTTCGATTAGCTTCTACAACGTCTCCAGATTTATTTCCATCCAGTGTTGCATTAATTTTTCTCCCAGATCTGTCATTGATGATGGTAGAGTCTGAGTCTCCAGAACATCCCAAAGATTCTGGTTCAGGTCTGGACTCTGGTGGCTGATCCATGAGTAGAAATGATGTCTCCTGCTCCCTGAACTGGTCTTTGAGCCCAATGAATCCTGGCATCGCCATCTTGAATATGACCGTCCAATCAGGGAAGAACAGATCCATAGATGTAATAACCTGGTCATTCAGGTATATTCAGGTAGTCAGCTGACCTCATTCTTTGAGCTCAGACTGTTGCTGAACCTGGACCGGACCAACTGCAGCAACCCCAGATCAGAACACTGCCCCCACAGGCTGGTACAGTAGGCGCTAGGCATGATGGGAGCATCACTCTGGAACAGGGTCAGTCTGGACTCATCAGACCACATGACCCTCTTCCATTGATCCAGAGTCCAACCTTTATGCTCCCTAGCAGACTGAAGCCTTTTTTCCAGTTAGCCTCACTGATTAGTGGTTTTCTTCAGGCTACACAGCTGTTCAGTCCCAATCCCTGGAGTTCCCTTAGCATCGTGAGTTCTACTGTTGTTTTTCTTCCATCTGATCTCACCAAACGTTTCAGTGATCACCGATCACGATCATTGATGATTTTTTTCCTCCTGGAAGACGATGGGTCCCCACTATCCTTCCAGTTTTTAATAATGCGTTGGACAGTTCTGGACCCAGTTCTGGTAGTTTCTGCAACCTCCTTAGATGTTTTATCTGCTTGATGCCAATGATTTGACCCTTCTCAAACAGACTAACATCTTTTCCACGACCACGGATGTGTCGATTAACGTGGTTGTTTAGGAAATGAGAAGCAACTCATTGCACCAGTTGGGATCAATAACTTGTTACCAGTTGAAAGATGATCACACATGTAGTAATTATCCAACAGGAGGCTCAGACCTGTTTGCTTAGTTAAATCCAGGTGGCAACTTTTTTTTAGGCCAGGCAGTGTATTTTTGCCTTTCTGCTTCCAGAGCACTTGCATCCATATAGTCATCTCTATAGGGTACATTAACACATTACATATCAGTCATAATATAAGTACATATAACTCTTAGGGCCCGATCTTCCGCCAGATTCAATTCAATTCAATTCAATTCTATTCAATTTTATTTGTATAAAGTCTGTTACAATGACAGTTGTCTCTAGGCGCTTTACAGAGACCCAGAGCATGACCCCCGAGCAAATATCATTAACTAAGATTATACTAAGATCTGCTAAAGCCGCTATAAAGGGATAGCAGGTAGTGGGAGGGGCATTCTCCCACAAAAAACGCAATCTTCCATCCTTGCTAATCCCGCTATCCCCCCGCGCTACCCGCTACATTATGGATAGGAGCGGTTAGGGCGTTCCACCTGTTAAACTAATCAGTGCGTCAGTAGCTATTGCCTTTAAGAGCAGGTTGCGCTACCCGCTACCCGCTAACCGCCAGATCGGAGCAGCTCGTCTGGGACTCTGCTGTAGAGCTTCCTCCTCTTCCTTCCACCTCCTCCCCCTCTGCACTGATATATACAGATAAATATTTTTACACAGACAATCACAGAGTTAATTCGAGAGGTAGAGCCGTTTGTGCACGTTCACATGTGACCAGGTAGATGCGCATTGATGCCATTTGGACCCGTTCTTGTAGGCGCCGACATGCAGGTTGCCGGTAGCTACCCAGCAACCCTAAACCCGCGATTGCAAGATACCGTGTTTGTGGAAAGGGCAAAAAGACACACATCTACACATCTACTAAGTGAGTAAGGGAGTCGGCATAATGGGTAGCGGCTTTAGCGAGCGGAAGATTGCACCGGCGGTTAGCGGAGGTTCCTATACCCACAATTTCCAGGTAGCGGCTAGTGTTAACGGGTAAGGGGAAGTGTACGATCGAGGCCTTAGTTTTCAACTAGTTGAATAATACTACTAACATATTTTGTCCTATTTTGTAATCTTTGCTGTATATTGCTTTTAACATTAATTTTTGCTCACGGGTCATATTCTTTTGCCAATTTCTCATCATTACATCCCATAGTCTAGAAAGAATATCTATATCAATAATCTAGTGATCTTCCTCAATAATGTTCAGAAAAGAAATGACTTAGCTCATGAGAAAAAGCTGTAGCTGCAGCACTGATGTGGAAACACAGGTATATGCATGCATTACATTTAACTGGTTGAAATAGTGGTAAAAGGTATTTTTTATAAATAGATCTCTCAAATCCTGGAAGAAGACCTTTAAGCATTTCTGTTGGTTGCAAAAAAAATCCCACTTTATCTTCCCACACTACTAAAACAAAAATTACTTTTCATTTAAGAGCCACTTTCTTCCAAATTTCCTTACAAGTATGGAGCATCAAAACTAATGCTGTCACAGGCCATGAAGACCCTGAATCTTGCTTGGGTGGAAAAATGATATTTGGTTTACCTGGCCACAAGATGTCTCCAGAGTTCAGTCTCAGAAACAGTGGACTGACCTCTGCATGAACAAATATTTCCCTAAAATACACTATATTGTCAAAAGTATTCACTCACCTGCCTTGACTCACATATGAGCTTTAGCTCCTCCCATTCCTGATCAATATGACGTGGCTCCACCTTTTACAGCTAGAACAGCTTCAACTGTTCTGGGAAGGTTGTCCACAAGGTTTAGGAGTGTGTTTGGGGATTTTTGACCATTCTTCCAGAAGTGTATTGCACTTGAGATTTGAGAGGGATTTATCTCTCCAGAGAACGCACCTCCACTGCTCTAGAGTCCAGTGCTCTACACATCTGCATCCAACTCTTGCACTTGGTGATGTCTGGCTTGGATGCAGCTGCTCGACCATGGAAACCGACTCCATGAAGCTCTCTGCACACTGTTGTTGAGCTAATCTGAAGGCCACATAAAGTTTGGAGGTCTGTAGTAGAAGTCTTCACTGGTCCACTTTCATAATTGGTATCTTAAAGCCTCTCACATGCACCAATTACGTTGAGCATATAACATGCTCGTTTAGTCATAAAGGGGGTTGTCTTAAGAGATACTTATTAATAACCAGAAAGGTATTAATAAAGTTAATAAATTGAAAAGGGGCACCGGCTGATAAATCAGGAAACATGATTTTCTATGTTCCAGCCTGTGACCAGGGGTGGCGCTATAGAGCAACAGAGAAGATGTGAGTCCGAGCAAAGACCTCTGCAACCAGCAAATGTTACAAAACTGTAAAATAACCACAAACAACTTCTCTCATTAGAATGTATCAGAATTTATTAATACAAGTATTAAAATGAACAAACACTTGAATCAAGATCCTGATATCTACTAACTAAAAGACAACTAGACAAATAAAACATTAAATGGAAAGGAGTGTTGACTTATATACATGTGTGCTGAGGACTGTGTGTGTGTGTGTGTGTGATAAACTAAGATGGCTTAATAGTGTCAGGAGGGGTTCCAAGATGGCGGACGAGGTCACGTGCTGCTCTTGTCCCTTACCAAGATGGCCGCTGACTCACGCGATAAGGCGCTGGCTAAGCGGAGGTGATTCCTAACCACCGATGCTGTGATCGCTCCTAAGAGCTCCACACAGGAGAGAGTGTGAAGCAGACGTAAATATATATATACATAAATACGCACCGGCGGATCACCAGTGGGCTCAATCGTAATAACAGTGTAACAGTAATAAGTGTAATCACGAAAATTAAAACAAACTAAGCTGAGTATCTCTACCCTAGGGTTTCTCAACAGGGGCGGTACCATCAGGACTGAGAGGGGGGCGCGCAGTGCCACGCCTTGAGAACTCTATTTTAAACTTCCGTGGTTTCCCAAAAGTTTTTTTTTATAGTGCAAATCTGCTTAAGTTTCAATAAAATGTTGTGCTCAGATTTCCTTTAAAAAAATAAAGCTGCTGTCTGAGACCAAAACCCAGAGTCTGCTGCTTCCATGACCCATGAAAATCTCCTTTTCTCTCTACTTCACAATCAGACGAGCCGGGCGGGATCGGTCACCATAGTAACGCCCATAAACACACAGCAGCGGAGAAACCCCTTCCCAACACATTTCGCAGGGTTTATTTATTCTGCAACCAATGAAAACAACAACAATCGAGACTACGCAATCACGTTTAATCACAAACATTTATACTACAATCAAAAATGGTGGAAAAAAAGAAAAAGTGCCGCCAGTACTGTGCCGGCTTGTTCACAAACGAGACGAGAGTTCTTTCACTGATGATTAGTGGTTGTATTCTTGAAACTTTGCATATTCCACAATTACATCGTAGAACTGATAAAACACAAAAACAATGTACAAACATTACTTACTTCCTTCATATCATACAAACATACAATTACAAAACATAGAACAACATACCACTTTGGCCTGCATGCGGACAAACTGGTGAACTTCAATGATTATTATGTTGATTGGCTTAATTAACTTCACGGCCGCTATACTAAAGGTTTTCCGAAGTGACGTTCGGGACAGGAAGTGACGTCACCGTCATCTTCAACCAAGCCCATCAAGCTTACTCTTTCAACCTTGCTACAATATTAGTTATTATTTCCTCATTCCTCCAATATATTCTATTAAGATACAAAAAAATAGAAATTAAAACACTCCAAACAAACGTGTAACTCCAACGTTCTCTATGTGGCATGAACAGCACCACAGCTACACCTAGTGGCGATATGTGACAAAAAAAATACCGCAAGTGCAGTTACATTTGTCATCTCTAGAAAATGTTGAAGCCCCCAATTGTCATTATATAATTCGCACTCTACCTAGAGGTCAGATGTTTCAACTGTCTCTTCTTCGATGTGGCGCTTTCAGTAAATCTTCCTCCTCCGCGGCTTCTGTCCTTCTCCAAAAATTTACTCCACAAATGATCTCTGCTAAAAAGGAAAATCCTACTGCGTTACGTATGAGGAACTACGGGGGGAAAAATGTTCATTGTTGTTCAGGTGTTGGATGAGCTGACAGACAGATCTGCTGCTCTACACTGGCCACTCAAGTATTATACTTATAAATAATAATATACTAATAATAATAATAATAATAATAATGATAATACTATAATACTAAAGTATATTATTATAGTATTATTTCCATGTTATTTCCATTATTTCTATTTCCACAAATTAAAATCCATGCTTACACAGATACGGTGTTTTTTTGTTTTTTGTTTTTTTTTTTGGGGGGGGGGGGGGGGGGGGGTTAAGAGCATCATGGTGGCCCATAGGGGCGTTTGTTCAAAAAAGGTTGAGAACCACTGCTCTACCCAGGCACAAGCCTCTTTCTTCTGTTCAGTCGGAGGTATCCTGGAGTCCGGGATCAATGGCTGTTATTGGCAATGGCAGAACCGCTGATTGATTACCCTCCGCGGGTATTATCGTAAGAGCGGCTCCTTTTGTCCTGGTTCTCTCAGCTTCCGTGGGATGTGCAGGTTGCCGTGTATCGACGCAGGCGGGTCCTCCTACGAAAACACATCTGGCGCCACCGTGTCGTCCCGTGGCGCCACCGTGCCTCTTTTCGCCGATACGTGCGCGGGTCACTTCTGGTACTTCTGGGATGCGTTAACCGTCTTTCCTTTTACTGGTGGCTCACTGGAGCGTTACTGGAAAGGCCTCGTGGCTGTTGGCTGAGAGCCGTGGAGGGCCGGAGTAGGCTATTAGGGAATATCTTGAGTTGCGTGGAGAAGGTCCAAGCAGGAGAACCGAGGTCCAGGAAAAGAGAGCGAGCTGATGGGGTTTGGGTATTTATGCTGCAGGGATGCGATCCGCCGTTGTTGGGGATCGATGGAGGTCCTCAGCCAGTAAGAGGCTGTGACATCACTCTCACAGCTTGTAACTCTGAAACTCATGGCGTGTGGCCCAACATCTCGAACACGAATGGACCTGTGAAAATTCGACCTGAAACCGACCCGACCCAAGCTATTATCATAAGTCCGGGATCCAAACCCGAATGACCCACAGTATTTGGACCCGGAACCGACCCGACCTGAGTCTTTAGTTTCCGAGCACGAACCGAACCCGAATAGAACCGAGACAAAACCGAGACAGCCCATAGTTGCTCCTGTTAAAGTTGTCTAGCGTTGAATAAAACTTGATTTTCTTACCTAAAGTTGTCTTCTTCTACCGGTTCAGATGCTACATAGGCTACGTGATGGAAACAACAATAAATCCACGTCGTTATTTTCTTTGCGGTTACAGATGCTATTGGTAGCAACTGCTAACGCTAATAGCCTACACCGGTCAGGATGTGTGGTGAATATGTTCTCTCATCCAGCGTTGTCATGTTGGTGATCCGTTGTGCTTTACAGCTTCTGCGCTAACTGCTAATAACACGCTAATAACACGCTAATAACACGCTACGGCAACACGGTTGTTTCATGACAAACACGCCACGTTAATGAATAATTAATTAAACTGCCCCGAGTCCTGATATATATATATATCACTTTATTACATTTATCACTTTATTACATTATTACATTTTTATTATTACAGTTTTATTATTACTGGTTTTGCACACTGTTTTTGTCTGTTTTGTGCACTGTTTTTAGTCTATTTATTGTTCTGTTTCTGCACACTGTTTTTTTGGTCTATTTATTGCCTATTTAATGTCTATTTAATGTCCTGTCTATTTATGTATATTTTTGTATCTGCTGCAACGAGCCAATTTCCCCTCGGGGATTATTAAAGTATTTTCAATTCAATTCAATTCAATATAGGCTAAACCAAACTACTGTTTGTTTGTTTACTTTTGCTTGACCTTTCACCTGACATGGTGGGGGGGGGGTGGGGGGCTGTATGACAGCTGCCACCGCCAATATACCCGCCTGTCAGAGAGCACCGACCGGACCCGAGACTATCTGTACCGATTCCGGCCAGAACCCGGATTCACGTCTTGTGAACAGACCCGAGACCTGATTCGGGTCGGAGGGTCGGAACCTCGGAACCTCGGGACCTCGGGTTATTGGGTTTTCGGGTTGTTCCAAAGACCTCTAGTCTGTAGTAACTGACTGCAGAAAGTTGCCAACCTCTTTGCACCACGAGCTTCAGCATCCGTCGACCCGTACGGCCCGTTTGAGCGTTACACAGTCCGACCCGAGGATGAACCTTCTGGGACTTTCTGCTGTGATCTTTCTCGTGGTATTTTATGAACTCCGCATAGTTAGAAAATGTCCTCATAAGCCTTTCGTCATAAGAGTTTCAAAATGAGAAGTTCATGAAAATTCTGAACTCAGAAGTTTGATTGATCCACATCATTTAAACTGAAATAACGGCTCCTTGCTTAAATAATTATTTCACAACTCAGTGACTTTGCCTGCCAGTTATAACAATCTGTGCAGTTTGTATGAACCTTTTCTGGATCTCTTAACAAATGTCACAGTTGGGACAAACCCTCTAACGATTATGTTGCTCAAAGTTTCTGATGTAACTGCGAAGTGTTGCATCTTGAGCAATTACTGATTTCTAGCTACTTCCAGCCAAATGTAAGAAAGAGAAGAAAAAAAGCTAAAAGTAACTCAATCATGTGGGTATAACTTCAGTGTTGTAGTAATTGTTGCATGCAGAACTTCAACGAAAAAAATAGCAGAATCTACACGAGCACTTTTTAAAGGCCAAACCCTTCTGGACTTAATGCTGATAATACTCTGGATGGATGGTGTTAATGGTCCGTTTCCATGGAAATACTGAAACACTGACAACAGAGAGATAATAAAAATGCTTATTTTAAATAAAAATGATTATTATCTGTGAGTGTACCTCCGTATCCCAAAGCAACGTATATGACGTATTGATTAAGAGGTTCTTGATGCAGCGTCAGTGTTTCAGGGTCTGGAGATCATAGCTTCAGTTTGTGTCTTTGTACTTTATGCACAGATTTTACTCAACATTTCTTGAAAAGTTTAATATTATGACCAGATAATGGTCACGTTTGACCATTATTAAAAGCACAAACTCCTTTTGATAACAGCTTGAGGACAATACTCTCCAGTAGGGACGGGCATTTGGTCGATCGTCGGGAGAATTAATGATTAATAATCGATTAATCATTAACATTTTTATATTGAAAACTATCACAAATATTCTCGATATTGGCGTGGCGTTTGTTTTCCCCTTTGGCCTGGTTGCTATGGCCTGGTTGCTATGGCCCGCGCATGCCCAGATGTGTTCAGTGAACCGGATGTTTGTGGTCAACAATAATGTGACATTTCCTGTTTCTTTTCTTTAAAAAAAAAACAACGACAATAAAACAAGAGATATCGAGGAGACTACGTAACAAGGACAATTTATATCAAGGCGCCAGTATTACAGGCTTTTTGTTTCTTAAAAAGATGCGCTTGTTGTGTGCTCGATGTGCGCTGCAGCTCCTTCTGGTCCGTGCTAACACCGAGTTGAGGCTAGGCTAGGCTAGGCTAGGCTAGGCTGATGATGAACCACCTCCACCGTCCTTTACAAGGCTTGGATGCGCGTTGTTCAAGTGATACATCATTGTCGTTGTCGATTAATTGTATTTGTAATTAGCATTGCAGTGATTGCAGTACACTCGGTCATTTTCTAAACTAAAATGGTTCAACGCCACACTTCACCGTGACCGCTTCATGATTAGGCGATGACCTACAGAAGCTCGCATGTAACAACTGAGTCCAGCCAGGGTAGGGTGATGGTGAAATGTTGCCCCCTGGTGGCAAATTTCTATCGGTGGCACAGAGAAATGCATTGCATTGTTTGAGGACGTGCACTGATAACCTACATTTAGATTGTTTAAAAAAAAACAAAAAAACATTCGGTTCATCGACGAAAATTAATTTCTTCGACCAAATTCTTAATGAATGAATGAATGAAAATGAATGAAAAATACTTTAATAATCCCCGAGGGGAAATTGGCTCGTTGCAGCAGATACAAAAATATACATAAATAGAAAGGACATTAAATAGACATTAAATAGGCAATAAATAGACTAAAAACAGTGCGCAAAACAAGACACTAAATAAAAAGTAAGTAGACAAAAACAGTGTGCAAAACAGACAAAAACAGTGTGCAAAACTGTAATAATAAAACTGTAATAATGTAATAAAGTGATAATGTGGCATTAACAGAAGGCAGTGGCAGAAGTAATGATGATCAATCATCGATTAATTATGCCCATCCCTACTCTCCAGTATTTGTGCTCAGTGTAAAAGAGCACAGCGAACTAGAAAATAGCGCCAGCAACAGGAGCAAACGTTCAAACACATGTGAAGTGTAACTTCAGTTTTTCTTTTCTTCTCTGGTATTTGCCTGTTTTTTTTTTTTTTTCCAAATACTCACATAAGCTGTAACTTTCCACTGTTCCTTTGATGAAGACACATGACAAATTCAAAAATTGCTTCAAATTTGTAGGTTATTTCCCTTCCCCCTATTTCCCTTCCCCCTGGGTTTACTTCCTGATTGGCAGTAAATTAAAAGCCATGTGTCTCTCTTCCCTTCAACTGTGCTGGTATTCAGACTGAAACACTGTCGGAGGAAGAAACAGATCATCTGTTACTGACAACCTCCTGCTTCAGGTAAGACTGAGAGTACGATTTAGGTAACAATAACTTCAGAAATGTCAACGATTAATCTCTCAAAAGATTGTAATTTCATTTATAGCGTATACCTCAAAAAAGTGTCAAATACAGCAGCTGTAAAATCTGAAGATATTGCTGATAGATAAATTAAGTTCCCACATTAGGTTTGCTTTTGATTCTGACCCATAAGTAGTATAATAATCTTCAAAATTTGATTAATTTAGAATTTCTATATTCTCTGAATGTTACAGTCATGGAAAAAATGATTAGACCACCATTTTTTCTTCAGTTTCTTGTTCATTTTAATACCTGGTACCACTAAACGTCATCATGTGACTAAAACAGACAGAAAAGAAAACACTGAATGCATAAAAGCAGTGTTTTTGGCAGTACAACGCCATAGCTATTGATGTAAAAACTTAAGTGATTTAGGTTATAATCAAGAAAACCATGGAAAATGGTAAGATATCAGCTCTTAAATAAAACTCTTATGAGCAATCTTTGTGCTTATCGTTATGTTTGTCCAAACAAATGTACCTTTAGTTGTACCAGGCATTAAAATGAACAAGAAACTGAAGAAAACAAGGTGGTCTAATAATGTGACTGACTAAAGATGGAAAATGTTGATTAATCTATTATGCAATATCCCTGTCAATGATTAAAGTGTTTGCAAATTTACATGAAGTAACATATTTTGGTAAAAAAAAAATTAAAATAATAAACACTTTTAGTTCCTATCATTACTGTACAGTATGGTATCTTCATGTTAGCTGTACTTCAGACCACATTTTAAATCTAATGCCTTATCCAAATAATCATGCATGAAGTGGACAAAAGAAGTGGGTTAGACCTTGAATATGAGCATAATTTAATAAACCTCCAGCTTGCCTGTTTATTTATCAGCAGTCATCTGGTTTCATCCCTGATCCAGGAATCCAAAATATGCTCAACTAAAGTTTCCTTTTGGGGCACGACAACTTTATATTTACAGTTTACTGGGTGTCTGAAAAGTGCATAGAGACAATATGTATTGTAATAAACTTGAATGGATTTTAATTGAGTTTACAAGTTACAAACATACAAATAGAAAAATCACATTTGGGCATTTTTGTGTTCAGTATTATGAATGTGATGGAGCTCTTCATCTTGAGTTTCTGCTACATGTGAATTTACCTTATTGATCTGGACTTGATTTACTTTTTACAAGCATCCTTCATTGTAAAAAAAATAAGTAGTTACACCAAAGCAGTAAAAATACATATTACATAAAAGCAAAAGTATTGACTGGTCAACTGTTGTGGCAATTTTATTAATTGCACAAATTAAAATTAACAAAATGCAACAGCAGAGCTCAAACTTTCAACCAGGTTTATTTCAGCTGAGCGCACAGCGGGAACACAGTCATGCAGCCTGTCGGCTGGATGATTGTGTTCCCGCCGTAATCCACATTTACATCCCTTATATAGTAGTCTGATAGAACAAAAGGCAATTTACATCTCTTACAGTCAAGGAAGTCTTATTGACCAAATGGCAGGAACTGATTCAATCAATTGACATGTCTTACAGCAAAGAAATCTTTGTTGATCAAAGGCAGGACTGGTTGATCAACATTTCGGTAGTGTGGAGACAGTCTTCCTCTCTGGGAAAGTTGTCACAATACACTGATGAAGGTGTTAGCAACTTTCGTCTGGAAATGTTGATTGAAAAGGGAGCTTTGACACCTAGACAGAAGCATTTTTATATTCAAATTCTACCAGGACACTCTTTCATCTGAGTTCTTTGTTATACTTAGCATTCTGTACTCAAATTTTCCACGACATCAACCTACCGTGTTCTTAAAATCTCAGAGGTTTGCTGATGATTCTGCTGTGAATTTTCCAGAAGTCAAGATGTTCATGTGCTGTTGGTTTGGCTTGGTGGCTCTCATAGCTACATCCTCCGGCGCCAATCCAGGAGTAAAGGTCAAGCTAACAGAAAAAGGCCTTGAATATGGTAACGCTAGCAGCTGAAGCGTCCTCTTTCTAGGAGTTTCATCATCATCAGTTATTTCTCTCTTTCGTTTCCTTTGCTAGGCAGGGTGATGGGCATCACATCCATGCAGCAGAGACTCAAATCCATCAAAGTTCCAGATTTTTCTGGGAAAGTAAGGGTGTCTCCCATCGGCAAGGTCAAGTACAGCTTGTCAAAGTGAGCCACCAGTTAATCCAACACAACTGTAAATTCAGTCGAAGACTGGGAGACCTGATTGTCCTAAACACAATGTCCTTGTGATTCCTGCAGCATTCAGATAGTGAATGTGGGATTACCACAGTCCTCAGTGACTCTTGTGCCGGGGACCGGAGTCAGATTGAGTATTGCTGATGCCTCCATCGGTCTCCGTGGAAACTGGAGGGTTAAGTTCCTTCGAGTGATGTGAGTCAGGGAAATCTTTTTTTTTTTTATTTTAAACAATGCAACTACACTTTGTTCTGCAGCCTGGACTTGAATCTGTCTCTCAACAGAAGGAACAGCGGCTCCTTTGATGTGAATGTCAGCGGGCTTAGAATCAGTACGAGTATTGGCATCAAAGGTGATCCAACGGGCCGACCGGAGGTCAATAATGCTGGCTGTGAAGCCGCCGTTGGCAGCGCTAGAGTCAAGTTCCACGGCGGAGCGAGGTAAGAATCTATATGAGTTTATGTGAGTGTAACGTTCAACTTCTTACTCGTCATGATTGATCTCTCACTGCTCGTTTCAGCTGGCTGTACAATCTCTTCAGTAAATTCATTAACAAGGCTTTACGTAAAGCAATGGAGAAACAGGTGAGGGCTGACCAGCCAATATTTCTGACAAACCTACCTTTCTGGGGTCCCAAATATCATATTATACCTTAAAGTTCCTAATTAGTTAGAGCTTAAGTCTTTTGACATGACTTTAAATTATTCATGCAACAATACATAGAAAAGTCCTGCATTCACAGTATTATCAAAGTGAAAAATAAAATATCCCTTGAATGAAACATATCTCTATTTTCATGACACATGACATTACTAATAATAATTAAGGGGTTTGTGGTTTATTAATCTAAGTCCGCTGATTTGTGGGCAGGAAAAGAAAAAGTACTGTAAACTGCCTTCAACTGGGCATTACATTTGGGAATGTTGGAAAATGCTCAGATTAATTTCTTCTTCTTCTTCTTTTTGGGTTTTCCCTTCCAGGGTCCCTTCCAACATCACCTGCCTCCATCTATCCTTATCCTCTGTTGTTCTCTTCTGTCACACCAACTAACCTTATGTTCTTTTTTTTTACTACATTCATAAATCTTCTCTTGGCAGTAACAACCTCATTATCATTCAGCCAATATATTCTGTTTCCTTCAACTCTGTGCCATATTCTCTAAACCGTACAACATGGCAGGCGTCACCACCATCTTGTATACCTTTCCTTTCATGTCTGCTGAAACTCTTATCACCCCTGATTCCACCCATTCCAACCTACTTGCACACACTTCTTTAACTTCTTCTCCACACTCTCCGTCGCTCTGAACTGTTGACCCTAGTGCTGGGCGATATGACGATACATATCGTGGGGACGATATAAAAGTGTGTATCGTGCCATTTCTCTTCTATCGTTTCTATCGTTTCTAACCTAATTTTATCAATTATTACAGCAAATATGTAATTAAATAACCTGCAACGATAAATTTGATAGAATCATATCTACTTCTACAAAGTAGCCTTTTATGTTTGCACTTTTATTCATGGTTAATGCCTTAAACAGAGTTCTCTTCAACCCTGATGTTTACTTTAGACACTTTATATTGGTTTGCAAACTTTGCACTACAAGGTTACAGATTTCAGAAAGTTGAAAAATAATTTGTGTTTATTTTTTATAGCTGAACTTCAGTATAAAAATGTGTTTTTCCTCTCAGAAACTGTTGTGCACATAAAAAAAAATGTGAAAGCTACTGTACCTCTGTACCTACCTGTTTTTGCTGCACTAAAATGTATGTTTGTGACAGTTCAGCTAAATGTCCTTTCAAAATAAAGTTGAAAAGTAAGCAATGAAATTTTTGTCAAACTTTTCAGAGAATAACTGAAAACATACTTTATTATGGTATATCGTGATATATATCGTTATCGTGATATAGAATAGTCCATAT
Organism: Hirundichthys speculiger; assembly: GCA_018398805.1. Taxonomy (NCBI): domain Eukaryota; kingdom Metazoa; phylum Chordata; class Actinopteri; order Beloniformes; family Exocoetidae; genus Hirundichthys; species Hirundichthys speculiger. Next base: position 20,031 of record JAGFBZ010002322.1, read on the forward strand.
CGTGATATATGATTTTTTCCATATCGCCCAGCACTAGTTGACCCCAAGAACTTAAAATCCTCCACCTTCTTCACCTCTGCTCCCTGTAGCCTCAACGTTCTCATTCACACACATGTACTCTGTCTCGCTACAGCTAACCTTCGTTCCTCCCCTCTCCAGGGCAAACCACCTCCTCTCTAGCGTTTCCTGCTCTCATGACGGATCACAATCAGTGCGTTTACATGGGAAGTTTAATTCCTCTTTAATTCAGAATTAAAGTTAAAGCCGAATAAAAGTTACCATGTAAACACTTAATTCCATATGAAAATGTCAATTCCGAATTAAACTTAATTCCGAAGTAAGTGGCTGGTTTATTCCCATTTTAATTCTGCATTAAATAACTCCGCGGTCATGTTTACACTCATTCCTGTTTAAATTAATTCCCGTCTTTCTGCGCATGCTAGTTCTCTTGCCCGCCTGTCGCCATGACGCTTATATTCCGCTGGGCTTGTTTTCAAAACAAAGTTTTAAAATGGCAGCACGCAGTAAACGGTGTTCAAGAGCAGAGACGATTTATTTAATAAATAGCTTGGAGGAACTGGAAATAATTAAAAGAACAGATGGCAGGAAACATAAAAATTGTGAGCTTTTCAAAGCGGCCAGGTTAAATGAAGGAGGTTTCACAGATAGAGACGCCACCCAGGTCAAAAATAAGTGGAATGTTGTTGCTAACCGAGTTAGCTAAGTTTGTTTTCTTCCGGTAGATGTAAAGACGTCCGCCCCCCCATCCAATCAGAACCCTTCCCAACCCCCAGACCTTAAGAGGAGTTGGATAAAGCCGAACAAATGTGTTTTCCATGTAAACCTCAATTCGGAATTACTATTTCCATGTAAACTCGAAGGAAAATAGTTTAATTGGGAATTATTTAATTCCTAATTTTAATTCCGAATTAAAAAACATCATGTAACCGCAGCCAGTGTCACCTCAAACATCATGTCCATGGAGATTCCTGTCTAACCTCATCTGGTAGTCTGTCCATCACCAGCAAATGAGAAGGGACTCAGAGCTGATCCTTGATGTACTCCCACCTCCACCTTGAACTCCTCTGTCACACCTACCCACTTCTTAACTAAACTTTTTCTCTGTTCATGCTCCTGCGCTTCCTCATTCCACCATCAAGTCTCTTTGTCCATTTTCCTACCAGATGAAACGTCAGGTACTCCTGTACCTGTCTCCCTGATCCCATGAACCGTGGTCGTCCACTCACCTAGGAAAACCTCCTGCCCGTCTCTACTCCTCTCTGAAAGTCACCCGACATCCTTCCTTTTTCAGCTTCCACCACTTTTTCACTAAACTCATTCCCGTCCTTTTCGCAAAGTCAACCACCATCAAACCTTTTGCTTTCCTGTCCATCACTCACTAATCACCTCTGTTACCTTCTCCAACACGACTACTGAAGTCTGCACCAAATCATTACTTTTTCATCTATAGTCTGTATCACTTTATCCACCTGTTATATATTTTGGTACAATATATTACCATGTCAATTTAAAATTTAAGTTTATCAAAACACAACTCCCCTGCATCTGTTGGCTTTTACAATTAGTACAGAGACATTTCATAAGATATTTTTTTAGTTTGTCCAGTTATTTATATGTTTAATGTTCAGTGTGTGTTTCACTGACTTTTTACCAGATGTAAATAATATTGAGGATCAATAACTTGTGGTTCATAAGTCACACTCAAATAGTCACACTCGTATGACTATTTTTTTAAGGTGAAAGGTTTTATGATTAGTGCATCTGGAGAGAAAGATAGAATCATCTACATACAGTAAACTGCACTAGTTACCCTCAGAAATGTCAGTGGAACATGAACAAAGGTTTTTATTCTTATGCTTAAAAGAGGAGGTACTGGTTTGTCACCAGACAAAAGTCACCAGATGGGGAAGAAAATACGTTGTAATGGAGAAGCACCGTGGCTTAACGCTTTTCTAAAACCGTTCAAACTGCAAATGACAGATGCAAATGGTGGAAATAATGCTGCCCTGTTTTTTCCAGATGTGCCCTCTGGTGTCCAAAGCAATCTCCGATTTAAACCCTCAGCTGAAAACTCTTAATGGTATGATGTCCAGTTTTTTGTGAATTATGTCTTACTGATCGTGAGTTAAAGAATAATCTTTCTCTTTTACTGAAACCTATTGCAGTTGTTGCCAAGGTCGACAAATATGCAGAGATTGAATATGCCATGGTGTCATCGCCAACCGTCTCCAAACCTTTTATAGAGCTCAACCTAAAGGTGAACAATTAGAAATCACTACAGATTCTGAAGCGTGTACAGATATAGTTTTGTCATATTTTCTTCTGCTCTCGTTTCTTAGGGTGAATTCTACAACATTGGGAACCATCAGGAGCCTCCATTTTCTCCCGCAGCCTTTTCTCTGCCGCCGCAGGCTAACAGCATGGTGTACATGGGCATATCTGCCTTTACCGCCAACTCAGCAGCATTTGTTTACAACAAAGCCGGAGTCCTCAGCCTGAACATCACAGATGACATGGTCCGCTGTAATTGGTTCTGGAGTACGTCCACATCTATGACATCTATGACATCACACTAACCTACAACCATTCTTTCTGTCACAACAGGTCCCAAAAAGCTCTCCCGTCCGACTCAGTACCAGAACATTTGGAGTCTTCATCCCACAGGTGGCGTTACATTCAGTGATTTATGTATTTTATTTATATTTTTATTTAGTTTTTGAGATACAGGAAGATCAAAAATACTGACAGTTTGTCAGTTACGCATCGCTACTTTTGTTTTTTTCTTGATCAGATTGCCAAGCAGTTCCCTGGTCTGATGATGAAACTTCTGGTTAAAGCAGAGAAAAGTCCTCTCATCACGTTTGAACCCAACAACATCACGGTTCAGACCACCGCCACGGTGACAGCCTACGCCATCCAACCCAACGGCACGCTTTCCCCTCTTTTTGTTCTAAACTTGGTACGTTCAAGAGCGGATACGATAAAGAGTCATTATGATATTAATACAGAGCTTAAACTGTCTCACCGCCGTCTTGGCAGGAGACCAGTGTCACCAGCAACATGGCCGTCAGTGGAATGAAGCTTGCTGGCACTGTCAACCTGAACAAGTACGTAATGAAAAGTAGGGATGTCCGATAATATCGGCCCACTGATAATATCGGCCCGATATTGGAATAAAAATGTAATATCTGTAAATATCGTTATCGTTTTTTTTTTGCTTATAATGAAAACTGATAAAAAATAATGCCTGGATTTCACCGAATAAATGCTGTATATAGGCCTATGGGCTCCCGAGACATTTACCGGCGCGCAAATGATGACCGTATCAGGAAAATGTTTCCTTTTTTTTGCACTTTACCTCAAGCCTAAAGTATTATTTATAGCTCAAAGAAATGTGCACTTTTCAAAATTGTACAGTATAGTTTCCACATTGTGAATTAATTCAATTAAGGTGATTGAGTTTTAGTTAAAGAAACAGTTTTTGAAGCATCCTACAAATGCAGGCTAATTTAACACTGATAAAAAAAAGAGTAGCCTGTCTGTTATTTTAGTTGCTGCTATGCTGCACATAGTTGTACAGGTACAATGTTTTACAATTTGTGAAGAAGTCAAATTTGCCCAATTTGTAGGGAGCATTGTCAAGATTATCTCAGGGAGAGTGTGATCCAAACTGTTGTTTGAGACAATTAAAAAATAAATAAATATGGCACTTTTTCCATAACTGAAGTTGAAGTAGTTTTCTTATTTTGCACAGACAATGTTTACTTTTGGAAAGTCCTTGTTGCCTTTGAAAATGCATCCAGTGGGGCGTCACAATAAAATTAGGCATGTGTTAATTCCACGACAGGAGATATGTGATGTTACCTAAAATTAGTTTTGAGGAAAAATAGCCCACATATATTGGTATCGGTAGATATCGGAATCGGAAATTGAGAGTTGGACAATATCGGCATATCGGATATCGGCAAAAAAGCCACTATCGGACATCCCTAATGAAAAGCACATTTAAACTGGAGATCTTTGTAAGAATGCTCACCTCATAATTCTGTCCAATTTTCAAAGAATGAGTCTCACCCTGGGCAGAAGTTACGTGGGGCAGTTTCAGGTGAGTTCTGTATTTTAATATGTGTGGCTGCACCTGCCTTTCAGTGACAACCTAAAACCGTTATTATCCTCAACTACAGGTCAGATCCCTTGACAACATACTCCAACTGGTCATGAAACTGGTCGTGATACCCAGAGTTAACAGTGAGTTTTTCACATTTATTTCTCTCCATTTAGGATTTTTTAGGATTTTCAAACATAATTTCAAAGACTTAATTTTCCAAAAACTTACAAATTTCCTCCTCTGTATTTATTTATTCTCATTTAAAGCCTATTCTTCAGGTAACTGATAGCCAGAGTAAAGACTTCAGAACAGTAGCGGTGTTGCTCAGGTTTCCCAATTCTTGTTAGAACAGCAGCGTTACATACATTACATTTTATATATCAGCATGGTTTATATTTCTTTTTTCAGAATTTTTGAGTTCATGGTTGAATTTTGATTTTTTTTTTTTTAACCACTATGCTAGGTTTTGCTGAGATTTGCAGTGGCAATCATAACAAATCATGGCCCCCTTTGCTGTAACTCAGGCATACATGGTTTGTTCTGGTCCAAAAATAGTGATTATGATTGTAGTCTGAGCCTGAACACACCGACATGGTAATATTCAGGAACAGTTGTAGCGCCACCTGTTGGCTACAGGACTGTCATTTTGTATCCAGACTCTTAGTGGCCTCAGCATCTGGACATCAGATCTCTGATTCTATATATTTGTTTGAGGTGATAAAAAGCTGTGACAGTGTTGCCAGCTGAGCGACTTTGTCGCTATATCTAGCGACTTTCCAGACCCCCCCTAGCGACTTAATTTGTAAAAAGCGACTAGCGACAAATCTAGCGACTTTTTCTGGTGATTTTGAGACTCACGCGCACTCAGACCGCTAGGTTTGAAGCCATCACTTGGCTGCTGTCTGTCTGTGTGTGGACTGGGCGTGTGTCGCCACATACACAGGCGAGGCAACGCGCGTGCACGCAAACACCCGCCCCCGCGACAACTCGAGCTCCTCTCCACCCACAACAGAACTTTCAAACCCCTTTGCTCGAGTCGGTCGCGTGGTTCCTCCCGTTTTACATCAGATCCTCCTTGCGTGCGTTCACTATGACGCTCCATTCGCTTACTGGTTACTTCGGTCCTGGCGCCATCTAGTGGCGCAGCTGTGTAACGACAATAGAAAAGTCTAGACCTCAATTATAGGACGACCCCCCCCATTTTTGAAAATAAGATTTCGAGAATAAAATCCTATATTCGGGCCAGTACGCTATTTATTTATTGATCTGTAGCTCGACATCAGTTGTACAATATATGCAACAAGCTAATAATTTATATTCATATTTGGCATGACGAATCCCAGATCCAGGAGGAACAATACGGGTTCCGTCCTGGTCCTGGACCACTGGACCAGCTCTATACCCTCACTAGGATCCTGGAGGGATGATGGGAATTTGCCCAACCAGTCCACATGTGTTTTGTGGACTTGGAGAAGACATTTGACCGTGTCCCTCGGGGGGTCCTGTGGGGGGTACTCCAGGAGTATGGGGTCCTGTGGGGGGTACTCCAGGAGTTGGAGGTCCTGTGGGGGGTACTCCAATCAATCAATCAATCAAACTTTATTTATATAGCACTTTTCCTACAAATCATGTTGCAACGCAAAGTGCTGGACAACAAGAAGATTAAAAACACAGAAACACCCCCAAACCCATATACAAATGCCCACACACAACATATATACACACACACACCCACACATACATCCATCCACCGACCCACCCACTGAGCTAAGCACCCACCCACCACCCCTCACCCAACCCCAAAAAAGAGCGACATGACCAGAACAAACTGTGTCTAAAGCATGGCTGAACACTGAGGGACCTACTGAGGAAACACCATCTTTTGGGAGCCGTCCATACCGGAGTAGCAGCACCGCCCGTGGCTACAGATGACGCCGCCAGAGACCACCCCGACCCGTACCGATAGGGGGAAGCCACCACATGGTGCAGGTCCCCCCCCCCAACCCCTCGGGCCTGAGCGATCCCCGAGACGACGGCCCCACGGCAGATCATGTACACCTCCCAGCATGGAGGGCCCCCATGAGGAAACAGGAGTTGGAAACTACAGGAGTATGGGGTCCTGTGGGGGGTACTCCAGGAGTATGGGGTGCTGGGCCCGTTGTTACGGGCTGTCCAGTCCCTGTACAAATGGAGTGGGAGCTTGGTCCGCATTGCCGGTTGTAGGTCGGATTCGTTTTCGGTGGGAGTTGGACTCCACCAGGGCTGATCTTTGTCACCGATTCTGTTCATAACGTTTATGGACAGAATTTCTAGGCGCAGCCAAGGAGCGGAAGGGTTCTGGTTCGCTGGTGTCGGGATCTCGTCTCTGCTGTTTGCAGATGACGTGGTCCTGTTGGCGCCATCGAGTGGGGATCTGCAGCTCTCGCTGGAGCGGTTCACAGCAGGGATGAGAATCAGCACCTCCAAATCTGAGACCATGGTCCTCAGTCGGAAAAGGGTAGAATGCCTCCTCCGGGTCGGGAGTGAGGTTCTGCCTCAAGTGGAGGAGTTTAAGTATCTCGGGGTCTTGTTCACGAGTGATGGGAGAAAGGAGCGGGAGATCGACAGACGGATTGGTGCAGCGTCTGCTGTGGTGGTGACTCTGTACCGGTCCGTTGTGGTGTTGACTCTGTACCGGTCCGTTGTGGTGGTGACTCTGTACCGGTCCGTTGTGGTGGTGACTCTGTACCGGTCCGTTGTGGCGGTGACTCTGTACCGGTCCGTTGTGGTGGTGACTCTGTACCGGTCCGTTGTGGTGAAGAGAGAGCTGAGCCAAAAGGCAAGGCTCTGTTTACCGGTCGATCTTTGTTCCAACCCTCACCTATGGTCATGAACTGTGGGTAGTGACCGAAAGAATGACATCATAGATACAAGCGGCGGAAATGAGTTTCCTCCGCAGGGTGGCTGGACTCTCCCTTAGAGATAAGGTGAGAAGTTCAGTCATTCAGGAGAGACTCAGAGTAGAGCCGCTGCTCCTTCACATCGAGAGGAGCCAGCTGAGGTGGTTCATCTGGTTAGGATGCCCCCCGGACGCCTCCCTGGAGAGGTGTTTCGGGCATGTCCAACTGGGAGAAGACCACGGGGAAGACCCAGGACCCGCTGGAGAGATTATATCTCTCAGCTGGCCTGGGAACTCCTCGGGATTCTCCCAGAGGAGCTGGTGGAGGCGGCCGAGGGGAGGGAGGTTGCTAGATGGATGGATGGCATGACGAGTATCAGAGCTGTTTTCTTTTTTCCAACCATGTGTGCATATGAGACACAACTCTGATGTAATATTTTATATTTCGGCTTCTTTAATTTTTAATCTTAAACTTGCTTTATTTTCAATATTTATCCGTACTTAACTTCATGTAATTTTTGATCTGCGTTGTGTCTATGAACTATGCCACTATATTATATATAGTGTGTTATATATAATATGGAGCTGCTAAACTGATTTTCACAGTTAATGTTGGTAACAATGTGAACAGTGACAATAAAGGATTTTGAATTTTGAATTATTATTATTATTTTTTTTTAATTATATAAGCCTTACTGATCATTCTGATTGATCTAAACTGAATTATTTCTCCTCACAGCTCAGCTTTCTAAGGGTTACCCGCTTCCTACACTCGGAAAGATGAAACTTCTTAACACTCAGTTTCAAGTACTGAAGGTTAGTGACGCCATATTTTTGCACAACTGTAACAATTTTTCATAAGATCAAGTTTTGCACTAGAAATTTCTAACTGAATAATAAAACTTCTCCAAACGTGTATTTTTTCCTGTAGGACTACATTCTGATCGGTACTGATGTCCAGTTCACGGGCTGAAAACTCCAAGTCATGTTTTTCCAGAGGATGGAGGCCAAATCACAGCCAGAGAACAAAAAATAAATGTTAAAAAAATGTTTGATAATTATGTCTACTGAGATAACTTTGGACATCACCTCAGAGATTTTAAATTTTACTTTCCTTGTATTGCTGTTTGTGAATGAGGGAACAATGTTACTCTCGTACTTTCCCAACAGTTGACGTTTCTTGATATGCATTCCCCTTATTCAGAAATAAAATGTTCTTAAGTCTGGGAACTAATTAAATTCTCAAATTTTCTGACTTAACAGAGTGATTCTACAAATGTGTTGATCTGTGTCATTTTTATTGCAGACTGGAGAATCTACAAAAAATAAATATATCATAGTCTCAGAAAAACAAACAAAAAAATCAACATACAGTCAAACCTATACTTATAATTAAATAAATTGTATCCTTTTATCTCATCCAAACCTGATTTGAGTAACACAAGTTGTAACATTTTAAAAATAGTTGGTGCTGACATTAAATATCTTTAACTCTTTAAGTACCGATAGTTAACTGCAGCAGTCTAAGATGAACACAAACAAAACAAAACAAAACAAACAAACACACAAATGACAAAAAACTTTGAAATGTATTATTCCTGGTGTCCATCATGGTTGTATCTGAGACCACGTGTCCTGGTTGTGTCCATCATGGTGTCCATCATGGTTGTATCTGAGACCACGTGTCCTGGTTGTGTCCATCATGGTTGTGTCCCAGACCACGTGTCCTGGTTGTGTCCATCATGGTTGTGTCCCAGAGCACGTGTCCTGGTTGTGTCCATCATGGTTGTATCTGAGACCACGTGTCCTGGTTGTGTCCATCATGGTTGTATCTGAGACCACGTGTCCTGGTTGTGTCCATCATGGTGTCCATCATGGTTGTATCTGAGAGCACGTGTCCTGGTTGTGTCCATCGTGGTGTCCATCATGGTTGTATCTGAGAGCACGTGTCCTGGTTGTGTCCATCATGGTGTCCATCATGGTTGTGTCCCAGACCACGTGTCCTGTTTGTGTCCATCATGGTGTCCATCATGGTTGTGTCCCAGACCACGTGTCCTGGTTGTGTCCATCATGGTGTCCATCATGGTTGTGTCCCAGACCACGTGTCCTGGTTGTGTCCATCATGGTTGTATCTGAGACCACGTGTCCTGGTTGTGTCCATCATGGTGTCCATCATGGTTTGAGACCACGTGTCCTGGTTGTGTCCATCATGGTTGTATCTGAGACCACGTGTCCTGGTTGTGTCCATCATGGTTGTATCTGAGACCACGTGTCCCGGTTGTGTCCATCATGGTGTCCATCATGGTTGTGTCCCAGACCACACTGGTTTACTGATGGTCACACTGGTCGTCTCAGGGAACTGTGGCTGACGGCTCGACCTCTCAAGCTCTGCGAGTTGGCCGACAGGATCTATACCAGATAAAAAAATATAAACAAACGCTTTACTAAATGTAGAAGAGCAACATCAAACCTTAGAGATCTTCACTGCTTAAATTGTTGAAATGACATCAAACCACTAACTGAAAGGAAACTTTAGTATTAGTCGTGGCTCTTTAATGGTCTGAACATGTTTAACATAAAAAAAGGTCTGACATCCTAACATCTGGAGTTAATGCAAAAATGCTTTAACTAAAAATAAATGTATTCAATATTTAAAACACATCAAAAACTTATGACTTAAGAATTTCTTTTTAAGTAACAATGACATTAATATTGAGGATCTAACAGTTTGAATAATACATTAAAGGATGTTTGTCTTTAATAACACAGTAAAGGGATGAAAACATCAAATGTTATGTATCTGTCTGTGATATTAGGTATAAATGATAATTAAACAATGACAAGCTTAGGTTATCTTTTCTAAAACAACTGTAAAAGTGTGATTTGATCCTAAACCAAACAGCCCTTATCAGATTTAGATGTTGCAAAGTTCTGCATTGAAGAAAATGACAACAGTAAATGTTTTGTAATTTTCTCTCTTCTGACCAAACACTTAAGACGTGTAAGAAGAGCAGAAGAAAAAAAAAGAAAGTTAATAAATAGGTCACAGTAAATATGAACAACTCTGCTAACCTCGTCTTCACGTTAAATCAATATACTCAGAAGATATCAAGTCATTAAAACTCGTTATTGAAACCTCAACTTAGCAATTATTCCAAGTAACAACAATCAGTACGTTTACATGGGAAGTTTAATTCCTCTTTAATTCAGAATTAAAGTTAAAGCCGAATAAAAGTTACCATGTAAACACTTAATTCCATATGAAAATGTCAATTCCGAACTAAGTGTCTGGTTTATTCCCATTTTAAATCTGAATTAAATAATTCCGCGGTCATGTTTACACTCATTCCTGTTTAAATTAATTCCCGTCTTTCTGCGCATGCTAGTTCTCTTGCCCGTCTGTCGCGATGACGCTAATATTCCGCGCTGGGCTTGTTTTCAAAATGGCAGCACGCAGTAAACGGTGTTCAAGAGCAGAGACGATTTATTTAATAAATAGCTTGGAGGAACTGGAAATAATTAAAAGAACAGATGGCAGGAAACATAAAAATTGTGAGCTTTTCAAAGCGGCCAGGTTAAATGAAGGAGGTTTCACAGATAGAGACGCCACCCAGGTCAAAAATAAGTGGAATGTTGTTGCTAACCGAGTTAGCTAAGTTTGTTTTCTTCCGGTAGATGTAAAGACGTCCGCCCCCCCATCCAATCAGAAACCTTCCCAACCCCCAGACCTAAAGCGGAGTTGGATAAAGACGAACAAACGTGTTTTCCATGTAAACCTTAATTCGGAATTACTATTTCCATGTAAACTCGAAGGGAAATAGTTTAATTCGGAATTATTTAATTCCTAATTATTAATTCCGAATTTAAAAACATCATGTAACCACAGCCAATGATACAAAATGAGTGCAAACAACCGTAACAAATGTGTTTGTATTTTCCACAAACGCAGAAATACATCCATGTGAACAGTATTGTAGAAATGAGTCAGATATTTCCGTGTGTTTACGTATGAAGTACCTTCACCAGAACATAGTCTCCAGGGTTGATGGGTGCAGCGCTGGAATCAGAAGACTGAACAGCAACGTCTTCTTTGGGGAAGATCACTTTCATGTTACCATCAGTTCTCCCACACAGATCTTCAGCAGATCTTTTACTGTCCTGAATAAACATGAAAACCAGAGTTCAGTGTTGCCTGGTACCAGGTTCAAATAAAAGTACAAACAGGGCTCCTACTTTTACCCATAAGACAGTTCCATTTCTTAATTACAACAGAAATATTAAAGTTCAAATCTTCCTCACCCTTTCTTCAGTGTGTCTACTCTACCTCAGTCTCTAGTCATCTCTGGAAGTAAAAGGGGAAAAAGAAAAGCCCTCCTGTTTGTCATAACACTGGGTTTAATAATATCTACAGCAGATATAAAACCACCTTTATAAAATTGCAGTTTTAAATATGAAGATAGGAAACAGAAATCCAGACTAAAAAAATAAATATTTGATAGTAGGGAATATTTTACATTATTAAAAAAACAAACAAACAAAAAAACCCTATCACGATTGCATAAGACACAACCTTTTCTGAAGGTAAAATGGCACTGAAAGGTACCAACCAGGAGAAGGATATACAATAATTTTGAAGGAACTCCAAATATTATGGAACACTGTTAAAATCATTATCGGTAAGTGGAGAAATAGTGGAACCACAGAGACATTTCAAAAATCTGAACGGCCCTTCAAAGTTGATGAGAGGATGAGGAAAACACTGATCACAAAGGCTATGAAGACGTCTAAGAGATACGGTGGCAAGAGCAAAAAAGAAAATATTAATTCAAAACCTTAATTCAGTCACCACAGACGTCAGAATATGACACAACAATGGTTGTCTTTTTGTCTTTCATTTTAAAAGATATGTTTTGGGCAGAAAGCCAACAACGTCCTAGCAACGTCCTAGCAACAGCATAGCAACAGCATAGCAACAGTGAATCAGTAAGCGAGATCACATCTCTCCCGTGTTAGCCTCCCTCCATTGGCTTCCCGTGAAATTTCGAATTGAGTTTAAAATTCTGCTTCTTGCATATAAGGCCCTTAATGGCCTAGCTCCGCGCTATTTACAAGACTTGATAGCATGTTATGCTCCTAATAGAGCTCTCCGCTCTCAGAGTGCAGGATTACTCGTCGTTCCTAGAATATCTAAAAGTAGATTTGGAGGACGGGCCTTCTGCTACCAGGCACCTTTATTCTGGAACAAGCTACCAGTTTGGGTTAAGGAGGCTGATACTATCTCCATTTTTAAAACTAAATTGAAAACATTTCTGTTTAGTAAAGCCTACAATTAGTCTTAACTATAGTGTGTAGGGGCTAATAGTTATAACTATAGTTGTAGTAGCTCAGACTAGAGTAGCTCGTCTTAATCACAGCTTCGTCATAGCTATGCTGCTATAGGCCTACGCTACAGGGGGACACCAACATGATCTGCTGAGTGGTGTCTCCACTGCTTTTCTTTCCTCTTTGTCTTCCCTTTCCTCCTCCCTTCCTCCTCCTCCAGCTCATAATTATTTGGGAGCACCTTGTTACTGAAACTGTGCCCCATATTCTTTGCTTTCCTGTGTTTGTTGTGCTGGTTTTGCCTCCTTTTTCTTTCTGTGTATTTGCAGGCCAGAGTGTCCTGGGTTTCATGCTGACTTGCAGTTCCATCCTCTGTCCATCCCGGGGTTCACCTCCACTTGTGTTTGGGTGCCGACTGACGTGGTGATCGGCGACCTGGTCCTCTGGCCATCTCACCTCAGTGCTGCTACCTCCATCTGTTTATGTTTATATGGTCATTATATTCAGTCATTTGTGTCTCTCCTCTCTCTGTCCTCCATCTTCTCTCCGTCCTCCATCCTCTCTCTGTCCTGTCTCCCCTCTTTTCTTTCTCTACCCGGCTGGCCTTCGGCAGGAGGGTCCCCCCATATGATCCAGGTCCTGCTCAAGCTTTCTTCCTCTTAAAGTGGAGTTTTTCCTTGCCATTGTTTGGCATTAAGGTTTTTTTTCTCCCTACGTGGGAGTTTTTTACCTGCCATTATCACTGATTGGATTTAATATATAATCTTAGTTAATGATATTTTGCTCGGGGGTCATGCTCTGGGTCTCTGTAAAGCGCCTAGAGACAATTGTCATTGTAACAGACGCTATACAAATAAAATTGAATTGAATTGAATTGAATTGAATCATGGTGGGGGGAGCATTATGGTTTGGGGGTTGCTTTTCTTTCACTGGGGTTCTGTCTTCTGCCAAAAAGCTTAAAATGAAGTGGAATTTCAATTTTACTTTATTTGGATAGTGTCCACTACAAAACTAATGATCTCTAGGTGCTTGTCTGAGACCCAAAGCGTGACCAAAGAGCAAAAATGAACGATAAGAAGCAGAGGCAAGAAAAAACTCCCCAAACCGGGAGAAAACCTTTAAGGTGAACAGTGAAATATTGAAATATTGTCATGTCTGAATGTAAAAGAAGAATATTCACATACACAGACACATAACACACATGTCGGGGGGGGGGGGGGGGGGGGGGGGGGGGAGGGGACCGGCCATACTGTGTCTTTTTTTGTTTTGACCTTTACACTACTTTTGAATTCATTATTTGATTTTTCGTATACATTTGGATTAATCGTGATTAATCAAGGAAATCATGCGATGAATCGCGATTAAATATTTTAATCGTTGCCCAGCCCTATTATTATTATTATTATTATTATTATTATGTTAATATAATATATTATGTATATTATTATTATTATTATTAGGGCCCGAGCGCCGAGGGTGCTAGGACCCTATTGTATTTTTTTTATGTTTATTATTATTATTATTATTATTATTATTATTATTATTATTATTATTATTATGTTAATAATAACAATATTATATAATATTATTATATTATTATTATTAGGGCCCGAGCGCCGAGGGTGCTAGGACCCTATTGTATTTTTGAATGTTTATTATTATTATTATTATTATTATTATTTATGTTAATATATATATAATATTATTATATTATTATTATTAGGGCCCGAGCGCCGAGGGTGCGAGGACCCTATTGTATTTCAAAATGAATATTAGAATAGAATAGAATAGAATAGAATAGAATAGAATAGAATAGAATATAGAACTTTATTTGTCACTGAGCCAGCGTCCCAGTACAACTAAACTGTTACATCCAGTAAATCATCCAGGAAACATACAGAAAACAAACAACATTTAGGAGTCATGATGACTCAGAATTCAGCCCTCTGCGCTGCCGATAACAGATGAAAATGAGATAACGTATGGAAAGAAGGGGGGGACTAAAAAAAGTATCTCTCAACTCGTGTCCTTCAGGGACAAGTTGGGAGATCAGAAAAAAAACACCCCAGCACAAAAATCTGGGCAAATAATGTTGTCAAACCTGATCAATCATTTTTCTGACCACATTTCTTCCCACTTTAAGAGGAGATTTTTCTGGCGCTGTTTGGCTTAAAGGTTTACTCTGGAGGGCGGGGGGGCACTGTTTCCTACCATTAATCTTTGCCTGGGTCTCTGAAAGGTACCCAGAGACAATAATAATTTATCTGTATTAAATGAGTGTTTCGTACTCACTCCTTCTACCAGCACCAGCTGTGAGCTGTGAACCAGAGCAGCGTTGACGCTGGAAGCTTCCTCTCTGAAAACACTGATGGACTCCTGCAGCCTCCGCTGCTTCACCTCTGCAGGTACGTCATCCTTTAACTGGTGGAACGCATGGGTTTTCTGAATAATGATGAACAGAAAGAGCAGTTATTCAGTCGTTCATTTCATTGAAAAATGATGACTAAAATATTCCTGGCACCACCAGAGCTCACCTGTCTCATGCTGTAAGCAAAAAGGAAGCCCAGGTTGAAGCCCACCTGTCTGATCAGCGACAGCGTCTGCTGATGGTCGTCCTCCGTTTCACCACAGAAGCCGGAGATAAAGTCGCTGCTGAGACTCACGTCTGACACACAACATGAATGACGTTAACCAAAATACACAGAAAACATTTCATAACTTTCCTTCCAAGTTTCCCTGTTCTTATCAGAAATAAAATGTAAATGCTAATTTAAGGCAAAACCTAAAACTACTGCGAGAAATACTGTGAATCTTTTTTCTCTCTCCCTTTTCTTTTTTTTTTCCTGACCCACCTCTCTTAAAATACATCTACTTCTATTCTTGTAAAAATAATTATTTCTTAAATTAACTCCAGAGTGCAAATACACTGTGCAGTTTGAGTTTCGGGGCGATGTTGTGCAAACAATCCCAACTCTGTACAACATGAACATGTTTGGGATCTTTGTATTATTGCGTAAATTCAAATGCAACTCAAAATCTGAAAAAAAAAAAAAAAAAAGGGACAATGTGGTAAATGCAAGAGCAAAAAGTAGCTGTGCCTATATTCACTTTGACTTTTATTTCTTTTCAAGAGATTTCATGTTTTTTTTTCCTCATCAGTAAACAAATATTCCAAAAACGTTGGTAGGTGTTACGTTCTTCTAGGAAGGAGGTGAAGGAAAAAAGGGTCACTAATTCACCTTCAATTTAATTGAATGCAATTAAATTCAATAATATTTCTCATGCCTGAAAGTAATTTACTGGATCATTCTAGATGGTTCCGGTGGTGGCTAGAAGGTTGTTGCAGCAGATCTGAAGAAGCCTCTGACTGAAGGTCCTCCTGCTGAAGGAAGATCAGGGTTATCCAGAATGTTTTTGAGGCTCCAGAACGGTTCCCAGAACTAGACCCAGGCTTCTTTATCACTTTGTCCAGTTTTTAAAGTCACTGGCTCTGATGCTGCAGTTTCAACATCTGCTTTTTATCTTCTATTGGGAATAAAATATAACTTTATGAGATTTGCAAATAACCGCACTATGTTTTGATTGATATTTTAGTGTTGTCGTCAGTAACGCGCTCAGTCGGGGCACTGATGTCATCTCCAGGTGGCTCAGAGATGTTAAACCATCTCTGAGGGCTTAACAAAATAAGTGCAACATTTTATTTTCTCTGGTGGAGTTTGGTTGACAAACTGTTGAAATGTTGGAAATGTGGCAGAAAGAGAAGCATGGTGGAAAATGGAAAAAAAAAAAATAATGCACTGGGTTGTTGCTTATGTATCTTAGCAACCCCAGAGCTGATGACATCACACTCAGTCAGTGCGTTTACATGGGAAGTTTAATTCCTCTTTAATTCAGAATTAAAGTTAAAGCCGAATAAAAGTTACCATGTAAACACTTAATTCCATATGAAAATGTCAATTCCGAATTAAACTTAATTCCGAAGTAAGTGGCTGGTTTATTCCCATTTTAATTCCGAATTAAATAATTCCTCAGTCATGTTTACACTCATTCCTGTTTAAATTAATTCCCGTCTTTCTGCGCATGCTTGTTCTCTTACCAGTCTGTCGCGATGACGCTTATATTCCGCGCTGGGCTTGTTTTTGTAAACAAAGTTTCAAAATGGCAGCACGCAGTAAACGTGTTCAAGAGCAGAGACGATTTATTTAATAAATAGCTTGGAGGAACTGGAAATAATTAAAAGAACAGATGGCAGGAAACATAAAAATTGTGAGCTTTTCAAAGTTGTAGCGAATGTAAATGAAGGAAGTTTAGCAGATAGAGACGCCACCCAGGTCAAAAATAAGTGGAATGTTGTTGCTAACCGAGTTAGCTAAGTTTGTTTTCTTCTGGTAGATGTAAAGACGTCCCCCCCCCCCCATCCAATCAGAACCCTTCCCAACCCCCAGACCTAAAGCGGAGTTGGATAAAGCCGAACTAACGTGTTTTTTCATGTAAACCTTAATACGGAATTACTATTTCCATGTAAACTCGAAGGAAAATAGTTTAATTCTGAATTATTTAATTCCTAATTATTAATTCCGAATTAAAAAACATCATGTAACCGCAGCCAGTGTCAGCACCAGCTGATGGTGGGATGAATACTGTAGCTGGTAGACAGCTAACAAATCGATATCTGAGCTGTAGAAATAATGTTTCCCAGTAGCATGAACTGAATTACATCATCTGTTGTTGACGAGCACAACTTTAATTTTATTCTTGCTTTTGCTGGTCCTGTTCATATCTCTATAATACTGCATTGCCAATACTGCCAGTAAATGTAATCTCGTCAGCTCTCTGTGCTATTTCATCATATTTGCGAGAGATCTCATATTCTCCATTATGACTGAGAGAATTGATGGCAAGTAATCAAAACCTGAGAACCAGAGAAAATAAAATGTTACATATAACGTTAACACAATGCAACACAACAAATAAAATGTTTTTTGGTTCAAAGCTCAGACATGAATAACTCCTCTGTGCTACATGGAGATGACATGTGTGAGCGACTCCATAAACACCACCATCCCCACCAGAACAGAGAACTGCTTCCCCAGTAATAAACGTTGGATCACCAGCGACCCGAAAGAGCTCCTCAACAAGGAAACAGAACCTTCAGGGAGACAGCAGACTACTGAGGTCAGTCCAAAAACAGCCATAAACCAAGATTAGAGACAACAAGGACCCAGAGTCCTGGAGGTCAGTGAGAACCAGTTCTGTAAGATTCTACAGAACCTCTTCAACATCAGCCCGAGCCTGGAGAAGGTTCCGGTTCTGTAGATGACATTCTGCCTTGTTCCAGTAAAAAAAAAAAAAGATCTCATCCATCTCTCAATGACAATAAACCAACCGCCATTACATGTCACATTATTAACCCTCATACCGCCGACTGAGGTGAACTTTTTGTCATATCTCAGAGCTGCTTTATTCTATAACTCCAATTTTTCATGACTTTGTCAATCAATTTGTTCCTAATGATGTCATATGATTTTTTTCTGTTTCTGTCTTTATCTGTGCTTTTTAAAAATTCCAATGCATTGTGGTCCAAGAGGACCTCAGTCAAAATCTCTAATTCCACCTGTATTTTTAATAGAGGGAGCCATTTATTGAGTCAATGTTTGCCATGGGTCCTAATTTAAAGTATCTTACTTTTGTATTTTTGACTTTTGTATTAAAATTCAAATAAAATTAAAATGTAGTGACATTTAAATGATTGTGGGTTTATTTAAGTTTTTTATATATATTGGGTTCAAAATGACCTTGGTTGGTTTCACCATATAAATACAACACAAATAATGTTTACTTGAAATTACTGAACACTAAATTATATCAGAATCAAGTCTAACGTGACAACCATAGAGATGGTAATAGAGAGCCTCATTATTTTAACTGATTTGAAACATTTCAATGGATTTGTGCTTAGCTCAGATAGGATCTTAATTGCTGTAAAGGAGATCATAAAATTCCACTGTTGACATTTTTGGGTTAAAGAAAAGTATATTTTCGTTTTATAAAATATGCAAATTAACTATAACTTTCTTAAAATAATAATAATCTGTTGTTGTTTTTTTCCTCAGATGACATTTAATACATCAGTGATAATATTCTGAGAAGAAAAAAGTTGTAATTTTTCTTTGATGGTTGTTTATTACAGTATTTATTCAGTCAGTAATCCATGTATGTGAAATATGTCGGTAGAATGAAGGTTAAAGTCCTGGAGAGACTTTTATTGGCCCACCTGAATAAGCAAACAAGAACCTTCCAGAACCGACTGCAGTTTGATTATTGTCACAGGATTGGAGTTGAAAATGCTACCATACGTGACAGAAGAAACTCCAGGAGACACAGGTGGATGTCTCCACCTGTGTCACCGCGGTTACTGACTACCTGACTAACAGACCACAGCATGTGAGACTGAATCATTGTCTGTCTGAGCAGGTGGTCAGCAGCACAGGAGCATCATGGGAGACTGGGCTCCCACCGGTCCTCTGTACTCTGGACACCTCGGACCTCCAGAACCAGTCAGAGTCCCATCAGCTGCACAAACACTCAGAACCAGTAGAGGACAACAGACAGAGAACCGGTGGGAACAATCGACTTTTAAATGTCAACAAGACAAAGGAGATTCTTCCTGCCCACAACAATAATCATCTACAATTAATCAATAAGAGACTTAAATCATGACAGTTATTTAATTTATATAATTTTTTCACATGCAGTCATAAATTGGCTGCTCAGCAACCAGTCTTGCTCACATTAAGGGGCTCATTTTATTCTCGCATTATTCTGTACAGGATGCATTGTAAAGAGTAGTCATTTTTATTGTTTTTTTAAGCTATTGTAAATTTATCCAATTGTTTTTGCGATTTTATTTTGTTGTATTTTATGTTCTTTGCCTTCTTGTCTTACTGTTTATCTGTGTTAAGGACTACAGATGGAAATTAGCTTGGTGCTAAATCTGGTGCAGCCATCTTTTTAATGCCACTGCACACGGTCCTTTAAATAAATAAATAAATTTCCCTTTGGGGACCAAAGTATTTGAATTGAATTTGAACTTATTTTAATTCTTTCTTTTTTTTTTTTTTTAAATATGAATTTAATTACTATAAATAATTAATCTGTCTGTACTTCTTTTAACTTATTTTAAGATCAAAGGTATGTACTCAGCATCCACACTGGAATGAAAAATAATTCAAAAATCAATGTTTTCAATAAAGGAGCCTATATAGTGAGAAAAAAACTAAAAAAAAAAAAGATGCACAAGCTAGCAAAACAAGCTGGAACAAGCTTCTACCCTGAGCGATGATATTCTAGAGTAAAAGCAATAACCGTGATCTGCTGAGTCTTCAAGAAGCAAAGATAAGCAGGAGTACTGGGAGACCAGTCCAGACAGTGGACTGGTCTCCCAGTACTCCTGATCGGCCCCCAAAATAGAACGTATAGAGAACTTTAAAAGTAAAGCAATGATAAACTACACTGTTGAAGATATTAAAGTGTTTACAAGATGAGTGGGACAAAACTGAAACATTTTGTTGCTTCATGTCCTCAGTGCTAGAATACTTTGTGATAAGGAATGACAGGTTTTTTGGGGTTTTTTTGGATTTATATATCAAATTTATCCATATCCATATTGAACAAACAGTTTTTGACAGGCAGACTGAAATTCATTGTTCGCAATATTATCCTGGAGTTGATTAAATATGGGACACAATGTTAGTTAGTTGCCCACCTGGGATGATTTTCTTAATGTTCTCCACAAGATTAAGGTAGGCTTCCCTGGTGTAACTAGATATGAATGGAAAAGGTTCATTATAACAACAACAACTTACATTTTGAGACATTTCACAGTAGTGCTGGGCGATATGGAAAAAAATCATATATCACGATATGGACTATTTTATATCACGATAACGATATATATCACGATATACCATAATAAAGTATGTTTTCAGTTATTCTCTGAAAAGTTTGACAAAAATTTCATTCCTTACTTTTCAATTTTATTTTGAAAGGACATTTAGCTGAACTGTCACAAACATACATTTTAGTGCAGCAAAAACAGGTAGGTACAGAGGTACAGTAGCTTTCACATTTTTTTTTTAAAGTGCACAACAGTTTTCTGAGAGTAAAAAAACACATTTTTGCTCTGAAGTTCAGCTATAAAAAATAAACACAAATTATTTTTTTAATTTTCTGAAATCTGTAACCTTGTAGTGCAAAGTTTGCAAACCAATATAAAGTGTCTAAAGTAAACATCAGGGTTGAAGAGAACTCTGTTTAAGGCATTAACCATGAATAAAAGTGCAAACATAAAAGGCTACTTTGTAGAAGTAGATATGATTCTATCAAATTTATCGTTGCAGGTTATTTAATTACATATTTGCTGTAATAATTGATAAAATTAGGTTAGAAACGATAGAAGCGATAGAAGAGAAATGGCACGATACACACTTTTCTATCGTCCCCACGATATATATCGTCATATCGCCCAGCACTATTTCACATGGTGACCTTTGAATTTGAATAGCAGGTAGTTAGTTCTTACCCACGGCGCATTGCCTTCAGGACCTGACTGCTTCCACTTTGAGCAGGGAGGTGGATTTGCTTACAAATGTTCCGTCGCTCAGCAATAACCTGCAAAACCTGAATGCAGCAACAAACCAAACATGTTAGGGAGCTCAACAAACTTAATACTGGAGCTTACTATTACAGGTTTTGTTGGTAAATGCCCTTTATGGAAGTATTTCTGTGCCACCTGAGTTTGAATATGAATTTTTAAGATTGAAATTTTTCAGCATCAAAATCAGACTTTGAATTTTAAAAAACATCAGATTTCTAGCACTGAATTTTTTTTGCCTCTGAATTTTATTTTGTTAAAATAAATTCACTGTTTAAAAAAATTGTTGTCTAAAAATATTCAGTTTTTCAAAATTCAACACGCAAAGAAATTCAACACCCCAAAAAAATTCAGGTGATGGTGCTGTGGTGAGTCTGTTTACTTTATTTGCTGTTTAACGTAAGGTAACGTGATTGGCTGGACGTTGGCTGAATTGAGACAGGGATCGATTGCTTCTCCCTGGTGACCCAGATGTTGAGTCTGGTTCTTTTTACACTAAATTTTTTGAGGTTGAATTTTTTTACACTGAATTTTTTTGAGGTTGAATTTTTTTTTACACTGAATTTTTTTTTTTTTTGAGATGTTTTTTTGATTTTTTTTTTTTTTTTTTACACTGAATTTTTTTGGGGTGTTGAATTTCTTTGCTTTGTGTGTTGAATTTTGAAAAACAGAATATTTTAAGACAACAATTTTTTTTTAACACTGAATTTATTTTAACAAAATAAAATTCAGAGGCAAAAAAAAATTCAGTGCTAGAAATCTGATGTTTTTTAAAATTCAAAGTCTGATTTTGATGCTGAAAAATTTCAATCTTAAAAATTCGTATTCAAACTCAGGTGGCACAGAAATACTTCCATAGCCCTTGCTTATATTGTCAGACCAACTAACATAGTGAACATCTGTATTGGTAACCTAATGAAGAAATAAAAAAGAAAAAAGCTAATACTGGACGGAGAGTGATTTTGAAAATGCATTTTCAGCCACATCCTTAAGGTGAATGGCAAACTTGTCACATACCTCATCAGGAAAATCCTTTGGATGAGGGGAGGTAAATCTGATCCTCATGTCAGGATCAATGAGCGACACTTGGTCCAGCAGGTCGGAGAAGCGAAGCCCCCCCCTTTTGTTTCTGTAGAGGGTCTTAAACCCGCGGCTGAGCTGGGTCACATCCGAGCCACAGAACTGCTGTTCAGATGTGTCCCTGTAGCTGTTCACATTTTGACCCAGCAGTGTCACCTCCTTCACACCCTGATGCAAACAAAGAGCAACAGCGTGAAAACTTAGAGTCAAAATTAAAGTAGTATTCCACCTATTTCTAAGTGAAAATAATTAAAAAGAAAAGGGGCATGTTTTGCCTGATTCAGAACCAGAGATATTTCCCATTATTTTGTACAATCTTTCTTCTCGTCACAACCAAAACTGTAGCTCCACCTCCACCCACTGCAACATTTATAAAGCACAGTAATAGACTTTAACATCTGACATTAACATCTGACTTTTCATGATGGCGCCGAGTGATTGGCAGCAGCTCCTGCTCACCATTCAGCTTTTTTTCCTCTTCTTGTTTACTTTCTTGCTTTCATTTTTTCTCTATTGTGGTTATTGTTTGTTCTTATTATTGTTTTTATCGTATTTTATTGTTGTCCATTTTCTTTTTTATTGCTATTTCCACTTGCTGCTGTAATGATGTAAATTTCCCCACTGTGGGAGAAATAAAAGGAATATCTTATAATATCTTATGTTATGTTTATGTCAGATCAGGACGATGTGCTTAAGGTCAAACTGAGCATCGGAATGGGGATGAAATGATATTTAAATTAGGGGTGCACGATAACTATCGGGCCGATAACAGGAAATGATGATGTCATCCCGATAAGTCCGATATCACAACGAATAGCCCCGATAACATTTATATTTCTGTCAACACAGCAGTGTCTCGCTCCCTCTGAGCCTTGAATGACCAGCAGTGAATGTTATGTTCAAGTAACGTTGGCATAATCAGAAAAACGATTACTCAATAAGGAAAATCAAGAATACCCCCTCATGCCAGAAAACAACTTATTAACTCGGTCATAATTTTAGTAGTTGCTGGCTTTAATTGATATTTGCAGTATTTTCCCACATGTTACACATAAAAAAAGAAAAAAAAATAGAAAAGGCTGAAATAACGACTAGCAAACGAGGAAACGTCGGAATTTACGTTACACCTTGAATGCAGCCTGCATGCACAGCGCTGAATTACAAACAAATATGGCGGCGTGGAACTTCGTTAAAGTTTCAGAAGAAGATAGTTTGGTGGTTATTTGTGACGAATCCTCCGAGTGAATTCTACGAGGAGGGAAGCACAAGCTTTAATACGTAAAACCTGATCAGCCACCTACAACATAACAATCACTTCCATGGAGTTTTGGAAATCGCGCGTGAACGGAAGCTAATGCTAACATGCGCTAATCCAGCAGCAGTCTCTCCTCTCCCTCATTCCTCTCATCTAAAGCTTCCATGAGATTAAAAATAAAAACTACTGAACCTTATTTACTTTAATTAAAGGTATTAATTTAAAATGGAACCACAAGCCAAAATCCTTTAAATGTTAATCTTTTTCAGTTAGTAATTCTGATGCATGTATTTCCATCAGTTCAATGAGCCTTTATTTTTATATCAGTCAGTAATGAACCTTATTTAAGTTAATGTGAGATATCAAATAGGTTTGTTTGATAGCTTTATGAAAATGTTTGAGAGGTTTGACAATAGTTTTTCAATGGAAAAATAAATATCTGTTCATGTAAAAAGTCAAAACTATTTTTGATTTTGTTCATAGTATTAATGTAATGATCTTAGGTATATGTGTGTGTGTTATCGGTTATCGGTATCGGTTTTAAAAAACAGTTACCGTGCATCCCTAATTTAAATGACGTTAAATGTGGTATTGTTCTGCCAGACAGCTGGTCACCACAACCATCTCTAGGGTTTACAGAGAACGATCCAAAAAAGAGAAAATATCTGGTGAGTGGCAGTTGTCTGGATGAAAACGCCTTGTTGTCAATGGGCAGACTGGTTTGAGAAGACAGAAAGGCAACAGTCAGTCAAATAACCCCTCGTTACAGCCGAGGTCTGCTGAATAACCTCTCTGAACACACAACACTTGGAACCCTGAAGAAGATGGACTGCAGCAGAAGACCACACCAGGTGCAACTCCTGTTAGCTAAAGACAGGAAACTGACACTACAATTTGCACAGGTTCACCAAAATTGGACAACAGAAGATTGGAAATAACATCGCCTGGTCTGATAAGACTGGATTTCAGATGCAACAGTCAGATGGTTGGGTCAGAAGTTGGCATTAACCAAAACCCATGTCTCTGTTAGTCATCGGACTCTGAGACCTGCCTGGCCCGGTTCAGGAGTTACTGCTCTGAGAGCAGAGGGTTTTCTTTAAACCCCCTGCCTGTGTCTTATGGTGTCCCACAAGGGAGCATTTTAATAATGTTTAATAATAATATTACACTTGCCGCTGGCGACTCTCATATATATACAGTCATGGAAAAAATGATTAGACCACCTTGTTTTCTTCAGTTTCTTGTTCATTTTAATGCCTGGTACAACTAAAGGTACATTTGTTTGGACAAACATAACGATAACCACAAAGATTGCTCATAAGAGTTTTATTTAAGAGCTGATATCTTACCATTTTCCATGGTTTTCTTGATTATAACCTAAATCACTTAAGTTTTTACATCAATAGCTATGGCGTTGTACTGCCAAAAACACTGCTTTTATGCATTCAGTGTTTTCTTTTCTGTCTGTTTTAGTCACATGATGACGTTTAGTGGTACCAGGTATTAAAATGAACAAGAAACTGAAGAAAAAATGGTGGTCTAATAACATGACTGTATATATACACATACATATACATATATATATAACTGGAGGTTGGGATATATATATATATATATATACGTTTCTTATGTTTTGAACTTTTTTTCTCAAAGTTCAAGACATAGAAATGTCCAGAACAGCTGACTATGACAATTATCGGACGTTGCTTTGTGAAAAGATTGTGCAGATGTTGCTGGAGGAGAACCGTACCAGAAATGCTTTTAGAAGTAAAATACAAACACGGTGTGGCAACTATCATTCAGCCAATGTAAAGCTGAACTAATGCATGTCTCTACAGACAGATCTTTTTCTGGGGATACGATCTGTAATTAGTTCATTGTTGCTTTACCCTATTAGACAAACACTTAAGTTAAAGTGCTTTATGAAAGAGGTGACAGCTCAACATCTGGACTGGAGCGTCTCTGTTTACCTGGTCAGAGAGCATCCGAACTTCCTTGAGGATGGAGCTGACTGGTCTACTTCTCTCTCTGCCTCTGGTGAAGGGAACGATGCAGTAGGTGCACATGTTGTCACAGCCTCGCATGATGGACCTAAATACAAAGAGTAACACAGTGTTACCAAATGAGTGAGGGGGGATTATGTTCTTCCAAATACCATCTCATCTTCATGACTTAAAAAAAAAAAAAAAAACATACACAAAAGCACTGTGTCCCTGAGGAGCTCGGTGAACAGGCATGATGTCAGCGTAGGTCTCCTCCAGAGACAGCAGCACGTTGCTCGCCTGCTGACCTCCGTCAGCGGCGGATAAAAGGCGGGGAAGATCCCGGTAAGCATCTGGACCAGCAAGAACATCCACCAGCTTCTCCCGCGCCAGAAGCTCTGTCTTCAGCCTCTCCGGCATGCAACCTGGACAGACGGACTCATTACATCCATGAAACCTCCAGACGATACAACTGTGTCTAAATTGTTTTACTTGCCAAGAATTCCTAGTTTCATCGGTGAGCAGGTCTTTGATCGTTTCTTCTTCATGGCCGTTAGATGTTGTAGTCTCTTCCAGATGGTTTGCTCAGCCTTCTCCCTGTTAAGAAAGAACTTCAACAGGTTTTCATCTCTTTGGTGGTACATTTGTACAAACGAGGAAAAAATAAAACTTTAATGCACATGACAGATCGCGTAGTGAGCAGTTTACTTTTAAAATTGAGAAATGTTCAACACATTGAACACATTATCTCACCTTATAGAACAGGTTACCAAAAGGACAACATCTGCCTGCAAAACACAAAAGCATCAATAAACTTGTAATTGTATCAGTGCTATTGAAGTGGTAATACAAAATACAGGTCAGTTGTACCTCATTTACGTAAACTGTGCGTTGATATCCCTTCTTCTCAAGTATGGACCAGGCTATCTCTGTATCATTCACATTCATTTGACATCCATAGGTTTCAAAATAGACTGCAACAGGAGAAAACAACAGATGAGCATTGCACCAGACCATCCACTTTCACTGAGCAGATAGCTATTCGTTATGTGCACAAACCTTTTCTTGATTTCCCCATCTCCAGGTCTTCAGAGAGATAACTGCGCTCATCTTCTCCATGTTCTTCATCTACAGCACTGGACCTGCTCACTGACACTCCTTTAATGAAATCCTGAAAACCTGGACCAGAGGCTAGCTGACTTTTGAAGCTGTCAGAAACAGCTTTCCTTTTCTCTACTGAAGCGACTGTGTAGTTTGCCAGTTTAGAATATTGTCTGGGTTGGGCAAACACAGGTGCCCAGTACTGAAAGCAGGTAAAGAAGGCATTTCGAGCCCTCATGGTTGGATAATCGCAACTGCCTTGTAACTTCCTGTCGAGTGTAGCTTTAAATTGGCCACCGTGTTAGTTAGTTACTTTTAGTAAGTAAGTGTTAAGTAGCTTTAACCTGAGGTGGATAAGAGACAATACAACAGCAAAGTTGAGCAAATGCTATGTGTGACCAAAATGTTTTGACTCAAAGGTTACCAACTCCCTTTCCAAAACCTCCAAACTGTCTGAAATGAAAAAATACTGCTAAAAAGTTTAATGGAGCAAAATGAGACTTGAATGTTTTACGGTGATTATTATAATAAAGAATATGAATGTGCATGAAATCGACTGAGTTGAACGACAAAAAGAAGGAAGCGGATTTCTTTTACCTTTGGCTATTTAGAAAAATGTCGCTGCTCCCCTATTACAGGTAAAAAGTTAAAGATGAGGTCATCTCGTTGTAATAATTAGAAAAGAGGCAACAAAGCAAAAAGAGCTTTTCAGTACGATAATCTGTTCATAAAAGCTGGCTGAAAACAATTGAGACTATTGACATTTCTCACAGCCCGGACCTGCAAGTGCTTTGTCCGTTCTTATTCACGGTCCGTGCGTAAAACCTGAAGGAAAACATAGTTCCGCCCGACAACGGTTGACGTCACAGGGATTTTAACGAGTAAAAATCCTGGCATTGCTGCTCATATAGTTGTTACATCAGTGCCTCAAAAGTTTTATCCGGTTTCATATATTTCTGGAATACGTTCAGGCGTATTCTAGGTTTTGAAGTGGTCAGGTGTGATGTCGTCTATATTCAAATACACACCATGAGGTTTTTTAGGACAAAATCCTTCCAAATATGTCTACGGTGCATTTATATGTGTTTTGTTTGACTTTATTTACTTGATAGGAAATGTGCTAAATATCAGTGCTGTTATACTATTTGTCAATTGTGGCCAATCTACCAGTTATTTTCTTTCTTTCATAATTTAAATAATATGTTTTGCTTTTATTCCAGTATACATATTAATCAACCATTTGCTGTGTTATTTTCTGACATTAAGAAAATATGACAGACCTGACAAACAGTTTGTGAGAATTGTGTGTCTGACTGAGTGGTCAGTAGCACACAGCTCTGGTGTGGATAAGTGGGTTATATGTAACTTTACAAGACAAACCTCCACACATTAATTTATATACACCACACAAACACCACGTGCACTACCATACTACACACACCATAGTCATTATTGCCTGTTTTGTCTCTTTGTCTTTCCTGTCTTTCCAGCTCCACTGTCAGGGATTTTAGTCCTCTGACAGGATCACCATTTCGGGAGTTAAAAAAAACAAGTTACAACCTGACTTCTGGAATTCAATACATCTTTTTAAATTTTAATAAAAATAAAAACTAAAAGACTTTCAAATCACATAAGCCAATATTTTATTCACAAAGGAACATAGATAACAACAAATGTTTAAAAAGAAATATCACAATTTTATTCACAATATGAGCTCAATTCAAATTTGATGCCTGCTACAGGTGTCATGTTTACGAAGGTGTAGCGTCTCCTCTTCTTTTCAAAACAGTTTGACGACCTCTGGGCATCGAGGTGAGGAGTTTCTGCAGTTTTGGTGTTTCAATTTGGTCCTATTCTTTCCTGACAGAGGTTTCCAGCTGCTTAAGAGTTTGTGCTCATATTTTATGTATTTTTCATTCATTGATCCACCAAATCTTGTCAATAGGTGACAGATCTGGACTGCAGGCAGGTCAGTTCAGCATCTGAAGCCATACTGTTGTAATAATTAATAATGTAATAATCTCTGATCCGAACCCGACTGGTGTTTTATTGGACTTCTGTGCTCGTCACAGTTTTGTCCAGAACAAACACCATGTTCAAACATAAGAGTGTCTATAAATGCACGTACCATCAGGAAACTCTCGGCTGCAGGTCGATGATCGACTTAACAGTTGTATCGTCAGATTTGCGGCCGTATGTTTTGGACAGTTGGGTGAAGAAGGAGCTGAGCGGTCAGCTGATCACCGGTTCCCCCCCCCGTTGGCGGGGCTGCAGCAGGTTAAAAAAAAAAAAAAAAAAACATTGGAAACAAAGGAGAAAAAATGTGGGAGGAGAAATAAATGAAAAAATAAAATGTTTAAAATTTACTATAAATTCTAGTGGTCTGGTTTAATGTTTATTCCAGTATTATTCAGTGGCAGGTCGTGTATTTGGTAGAGCTGGGCGATACTGGGAATTTTGGTATCGATCCGATACCAAGTAAATACAGGGCCAGTATTGCCGATACCGATACCAATACTTTTTCATATTAAGCTTAATCTGTCATTAAACTGCCGACCGTTTGGCGTTTTTCTGATTTTGTCTTCGGATTATTTTGTTAAAACCTAGGATAACATTTCGGCAAACTTTATAGGTGACAATAAAATACTTTATTATCACAATTAACATTTTTGTGTGTAAATATTGATTGGAGTTGAATTGTTGTTCTGTTTTTAATGTTTTTCTAACTAAGTGGGCGGGCCTAGGGGGAGGGGCTAGACCGAGTCTACCTGCATTAGGGCTGTGAAAAAAAAAACGATTTGGCGAATTTTGGCCTCCCAATATAATATCGATTTTTCATCTCCTAATATCGATTTTTTTTTTTAGGAAAATTTTATTCTATTTATATTATTTCATTTATTTATTAAATGTGCAAAAACACTAATAATAAACAATAAACAGGTTGTTTTGAAGCATAGTTTTGACTCAATCTGTCCTCATCATAGCGTCACAGCGACAGCATGTCAGACACAGACTTCAATGAATTCTAAGTGTTGTGGGAGAGAAAAAAAGCTTGAGTATCGATCTTTTTACACGAGTATCATTCGATATCAATACCGCCATTGGTATCGATATTATCGATATTTGGATCGATCCGCCCACCTCTTCAGTGCGGGTTTAACTACTTAATCCACCATGACGTTATAATTATACAAGCCACCAAGACAGAAAACGCAATATAACAAGAAGAGGGCGCTGTGTAATTTAGAGATTACGCATCACCGTATTCCTTGCGTACGTTTTTATTTGCTTGAGGATGTCCGGTCAGCATTGGTGGTGGATATGAGAACAGTCACGGCTAGGGATGGGAATCGAGAACCGGTTCCTGTAGAGAACCGGTTCCGTGTGTTTCAATTCCATGGAATCGTTTGTCAGTTTATCCAGCGATTCTCTTATCGATTCCAGCCAGCATGAATCTCATGTAATTTACACAAGTGACATACAGTCGATTCCGAAAAGCACTTACGTGATTAAGTTACGTCGGTTTAGCACGTTAGCATTGGAGTTGTAAACAACAATGGCGCCCACCAGGTTCAAACGCTCCAAAGTTTGGCTTCACTTCACCAAAGAAAGATGGCAACAAGGCAACTAGCAGTCATTGTAAAGTGGAGATAACAGCGTCGGGAGGGAACACGGCTAACACGCAGAAACATTTGAACACACAACATGCTAACGAGTGTCGTGTTTTTGACGCTTCGGACTGATGGATCTCAACCCAGCAGCAGCAGCCAAGCTAAGATCACCTCTGGTAACTCTGGTTAGTAGCTATCCCGCTGCCTATGTGCTTCTGCAAAAGAATTGTTAATTCTTCATAGTATTTGCAGATTTGTACTATGAACTGTTATGTTGTATTTGATAGTATTTATCTTTCTTTATTATTATTTCTGAGTGATTAGTGAGCTCATATATCCTTTTAAAAGGGAGATTTTTTCATTTCTATTAGGAAATATCTGTTAGTAAAATGTTCCACATTCTTGTGTATTTGCACAGTTACATATTACAACAGTTAACACGTTATCCAGGCTTTGGGCCTCTTCTGACCTCGCTGTTGAGTTTGTAAGGTCGTGACTTCTAAGTAAAAAAAATTGATGCTAATTAAACCGTTTGTTCTCCTTTTTCTCCAAATTAGAATCGATAAGAGAATCGATAAAGAATCGAATCGTTAAATAGTATCGATAATGGAATCGGAATCGGAAAAATCGTATCAATTCCCATCCCTACTCACGGCCAGACACGTCAGTCTGTACAGCTGTGGCAGCTCTCATCCAGATGTCTGCTGTGGAGGAAACCAAGGAGATCTTTAGAACATTTCCCTTCGAAGTCCATCATGGCCGACATCACAGTCACTTCTGTTTTTAAACGGGTCACATCATCAAACAGAGCTCTGGCTCTTTAAATCAGTTCTGTAACTGGCAGATAAGGTTGTCCAGAACACTGTTGTGGAGTTTCTTGTACTGTGCACGTATCCCTCCGTGCACTGGCCCGCTACGTGCACTCTGAGTACCAGAGATGCGCTCAGTTTCTCTGGTGGCAGCATCATGGATGGATGGAGCCAAATACAGGAGCATTCTGGGAGAAAACCTGTTGGAGTCTGCAGAAGACCTGAGACTGGGACGGAGATTTATCTTCCAACAGGACAATGATCCAAAACATGAAGACAAATCTACAATCTAAACGTATCCAGGTGTTAGAACGGCCAAGTCAAAGTCCAGACCTGAATCCAGTCCAGAATCTGTGGAAAGATCTGAAGACTGCTGTTCACAAACGCTCTCCATCCAACCTCACTGAGCTCCAGCTGTTTTACAGGAAGAATGGACCAGAATTTAGTCTCTGGATGAGTTAAACTGATAGAGACAAACCCCAAGAGACTGGAGCTGGAACTGCAGCAGAAGGTGGCGCTACAAAGTGTCTGCATTCATGGTTAGAGGCATCATCTAGCAAAACCATCTCGTATGTATATGCAATTTAATCTTATAGCATATGTTTTTTCTTTGTTTTGTTTTGTTTGAATGTGAAGGGTGAATGTGTCCTTCACCAGTTTTTCTCTGGCAGTAAATCCTAACATCTTTTATTAACATCTTAAATCCTGATTTCATCAGAGAGGACTAAAAAACACCAGCAGTAAAACATTTAAAGACAAGACAGTTAAACAGACACAACAGTGAGGGTGTGGTGCTGGGTTGTGAAGTGTGGGGGGTGTTGTGTAGGGGATTGTATTGTGACAGTGAACAAACTTAATATGTAGGATAATAGGATAAAGATAATATGTAGGAAGCAGAAACTACTAACAAGAAAATTGGGTGAACACCTTCTACCAAGTTATCAACCTGTATATGGAGAATTGATGTGAACATAATCGATTGATTGTGTTGACAGTGGAGGGGGGGGGGGGGGGTGCTGGAGGAGGGGTGTAAAGCATAAATGTGTCCGTGCCCATATACACTCACATGTAAGTTACCAAAGTACCAAGGAAACTGTTACCACTATTATCATCACCACTCTCCTTATCTTAATCCATCTCAAATCTTCCTACGGGTCAGAAAACACCAGCTAACTCCCATCACCCAGGACCACACTGGTCCAAGAGGACCTTTGCCCCCCGACCCAAGAGGTCAAGGAGCAAACACCCCCGAGGCAGTCTGCCCACCCCCTGCCCCCATACCCACTAACCCTAACCCTGACCCTGACCCAGACACCCACCGTGACCCCAGGAGGAGCCCCGCCATCCACCACAAACTGGATGCACCACGGCCTCCGCACCACCCCCAGGCACGGGCCACCGCCCACCACCGCTGCCACCCCGCAGGGAGGCAGCACACAGCAGGCAGTGACCACCCCCACCCCCCCATCCCACCACCAGCGGTCAACAGGTACAAAGTATTAATGCAAGGGAGTGGAATAATACTGCACACCCCACTTTTCAGTTTTTTATTTGTTAAAAAAGTTAAAAATATCCAATAAATTTCGTTCCACTTCACAATTGTGTCCCACTTGATGTTGATTCCGGACAAAAAAATTGAAATTTTATATCTTTATGTTTGAAAGCTGAAATGTGGCAAAAGGTTGAAAAGTTCAAGGGGGCCGAATACTTTCACAAGGCTCTGTAAAAAAGACCGGCTCTGTTCTGGGAACTGTTTCATAGCGTCTGGAGCTGATCGTGCAAAGAAGGATACTTCATAAAATGAAAAACATATCGGACAACTCTGAATATCCTCTTCACAACACAGTGATTTAACAGTGTCAACATGTCTTCAGTCAGCGTCTTCTTCAAACCTTCTACTGGTGGTCCTTCCTGCCCACAGCTATAACCGTCTATAATTCATCTTTGAAGAGACTTAAATAACGACAGTTATTCTCAGTTCAATTCAATTCCCATATGAAAATTAATAGTTACAATAAGGAAACAACGCTGTCATTTGTCTGTATTGTCTGTTTCTGCTAATGATGACAATGAAAATATGAATTTGAACAAGCCAGAGGCAAAGACTGAGAGCACATGCAGACAGTTTAGTTCAAGGAGAGTGATGATGTGTGATGTAGGAGTGATTTAGGAGTGATGTAGGAGTGATGTAGGAGTGATGATGTGTGATGTAGGAGTGATGTAGGAGTGAGGAGTGAGTGGAGTGATGTAGGAGTGATTAGGAGTGATGTAGGAGTGATGTAGGAGTGATTTAGGAGTGATTTAGGAGTGATGTAGGAGTGATGTAGGAGTGATTTAGGAGTGATGTAGGAGTGATTTAGGAGTGATTTAGGAGTGATGTAGGAGTGATGTAGGAGTGATTTAGGAGTGATGTAGGAGTGATTTAGGAGTGATGTAGGAGTGATTTAGGAGTGATGTAGGAGTGATAGGAGTGATGTAGGAGTGATTTAGGAGTGATGTAGGAGTGATGTAGGAGTGATTTAGGAGTGATTTAGGAGTGATGTAGGAGTGATGTAGGAGTGATGTAGGAGTGATGTAGGAGGATGTAGGAGTGATGTAGGCGAGTGAGAGTGATTTAGGAGTGATGTAGGAGTGATTTAGGAGTGATGTAGGAGTGATGTAGTGAGTAGTGAGTGAGGAGTGAGGTGATTTAGGAGTGATGTAGGTGTGATTAGGAGTGATGTTAGGAGTGATTGTAGGATGTGATGTAGGAGTGATGTAGGGGTGGATGTTAGGAGTGATGTAGGAGTGATGTAGGGGTGATGTAGGAGTGATGTAGGAGTTGTAGGAGTGATGTAGGAGTGATTTAGGAGTGATGTAGGGGTGATGTAGGAGTGATGTAGGAGTGATTTAGGAGTGATGTAGGGGTGATGTAGGAGTGATGTAGGAGTGATGTAGGGGTGATGTAGGAGTGATGTAGGAGTGATGTAGGAGTGATGTAGGGGTGATGTAGGAGTGATGTAGGAGTGATGTAGGAGTGACCAGCAGCGCTGGTTTGGTATAAACTGACCATAGATGCAGGAATGAATAACAGAACTATGTCTCTTTGGTCCAGTCTTTCACAGCAGTGAGAGAAGCTGAGAGTGGACTCACAGCAGGGACACTCCCATCAAAACTAGGTAGCTCTGACACACATGCACACGTACATGCACACGTACAGAAATCTAATGTGTAAATGTGTGTGCGTTTCATTTAGATGCTCTTAAGTCTTACCATTTCATATCATAACACACACCTCTGTCTGCTTTAACTTCCGTTTCTTCTGCTGTGTGATGACGTTGGTGATGAGAAACCGTGGCTTCAGCATTTTTCCTTTTTTGCTTTTTTCTTTTCTTAATGCAAAACCTTTGACTCATTTATTTTGGAAGTCCGCTCTTCGACAGGACGAGCTGTGATGATGGAAAAAGCTGCACTGCTGCTGATCTGTTGCCTGGTCGTGTCTTTATCAGGTTCTCCTCTCTACCCGTCCATTAGGTAAGTCCTGACAAATTCACTACATTTCTTCATTTCTTGTTTATGTCTTTCTCGGTCTTGACAGATTTTTTAGGAGTGCTTTTGAAAGTAATGGAAATCATTTGTAACTAAAGCTGTTTTTTATGGAAACAACACTGAACAATCTATCTCACTAATACTTTCAGATTTTTTAACTCTATATGCAATCCATCATGATTGTATTGTAAGATATCATGATTAGTATCTTTACAGAAGAAGATGAATTGTTATTTGTAAATTCAATTCAATAATACTTTATTAATCCCCAAAAAAGGAAATATATATTGCTACTGTTAAAAGTCAGTGAGCATGATAAAAACACGATAAAGAGTTACCTGGTATTGCACGTGTAATAAAATACACAAAACTAATTAAGCTTGAGGATTACAATATTTGAAATCCACTCTGTGTATATTGTATCTCATATTATCAATATTATCACTATTATCATATTATATTATACAATTACAATCATATTATCATATTATATGCATACTGAGTATCTATACTATACTATATCACATTATATATACACTTACATTACCTATACTTATATTATCATTATTATTATATTACACACTGTGACCTACTGTACACTTACTGCATATGCTTGAAATTTTTTCATTGTATATTATGTTGGAATTCTCTACCGTGTAGACTGTATTTTTATCTTATTTTTTTTTACCGGTATTCCGTAGGCGAGTCATAAGCGGTTCTTTCTCCCCGCAAGCATTTCATTGCATCCTTGACCCTGTGTTAACTATGCATATGACAAATAAAGGTCTTTAACATGGCCATAACAAAACAATTTTAATAATATTATGTCCAGAACACTGTACTGTCCTATAATAATATTTTATTTTACTGAATATTCAGTGAGATAATGTTTCCCAGGTTTGGTCAAAGGGACGTATCCATGGAGATGACAGCCTCTATGAAGAATCCAGCCGAGCAGCTGGAACCCAGAGGTTCTCCCTGGAACGGAGCAGAACCGCGGTGCGTTCCTTATTATGGATTTAGTGGTTGATGCAAAATGTAGCCTCAAGGGTCTGTTTATCCAAATTAATGAAAGACAGAAAGAAAGAAGGAATTCCTGAAAAGAGGTGTGAGGGAGTTTCATTGTGGTGCTCAGATCAGATTTTATTAATATTCAATGCACCATATTGCTTTTGTACAAAAGGGTCTCAGAGTAAATTGTAACCTTGACATCGGTATTGAATTATAGATTAACTTGTATGCATTTCAAAAGAACATTCAGTGCGTTTACATGGGAAGTTTAATTCCTCTTTAATTCAGAATTAAAGTTAAAGCCGAATAAAAGTTACCATGTAAACACTTAATTCCATATGAAAATGTCAATTCCGAATTAAACTTAATTCCGAAGTAAGTGGCTGGTTTATTCCCATTTTAATTCCACATTAAATAATTCCGCGATCATGTAAACACTCATTCCTGTTTAAATGAATTCCGATGTTTCTGCGCATGCTAGTTCTCTTGCCCGTCTGTCGCGATGACGCTAATATTCCGCGCTGGGCTTGTTTTCAGAACAAAGTTTCAAGATGGCGGCACGCAGTAAACGGTGTTCAAGAGCTGAGATGATTTATTTAATAAATAGCTTGGAGGAACTGGAAACAATTAAAAGAACAGATGGCAGGAAACATAAAAATTGTGAGCTTTTCAAAGCGGCCAGGTTAAATGAAGGAGGTTTCACAGATAGAGACGCCACCCAGGTCAAAAATAAGTGGAATGTTGTTGCTAACCGAGTTAGCTAAGTTTGTTTTCTTCCGGTAGATGTAAAGACGTCCGTCCCCCCCCCATCCAATCAGAACCCTTCCCAACCCCCAGACCTAAAGCGCAGTTGGATAAAGCCGAACAAACGTGTTTTCCATGTAAACCTTAATTCAGAATTACTATTTCCATGTAAACTCGAATGAAAATAGTTTAATTCGGAATTATTTAATTCCTAATTATTAATTCCAAATTAAAAAACATCATGTAACCACAGCCATTGAAATATGCTACTATATGTCAAAGAGAAATACCATCAAAAAAAGAACAAATAAAAGGAGAGTTATCAGTTAGGTGCAATTGTTATTAGTAAGTTAGATATTAACTGAAAGCTAACCTCTTTAGTGAGACACTTAATCAACATACTGCAGCAAGTGTGGTCAAACGGGCTACCGGAGTACTGCAAAAATGGTATTCTCTAGGTGCCAGCACCAGTCTAAATCAGTTGTTTTGTCTTTTAAAAGCGATGCAAAACTCCAACTTATTTGGAAGGCACTGATTTGTGTAAGGGTAAAGACAAAACAGTTCCTTCAATTCAGCAAGTATAAGATCATCACTGATGGTGATCGTGTCTACTTTTGTCTAGAACTCTGTCATATTCCAGGGAACCCCTGTTGCAGATACATTTTAACACCTCTCCTCATTGTTGCTTCATTGCAGTGCAAGTTACTTTGCGGAGTTATTCAAGAGTGTTTCTTTGCATTCACCAAAACCGACGTAAACCGTCTACTTTTCTGATTTCAGTTCGGAGCGCCATGCTGACGCCATCTTCACAAACAGTTACAGGAAAGTCTTGGGCCAAATCTCTGCCAGAAAATTTCTTCAGACAATCATGGGCAAACGACTTGGGTAGGTAGCGCAGAAGAGATCGCGATGCTTCTGTGTGTGAAAATGGTGATTAAAAAGTGATTGTTGGCGTTTTTTTCTCCACAGAGATGAAAGTGAGAGCTACGTGAAACGTCAGGCAGATATCTTTGAGGGGATCTTTAAAGAAGAAGCTCTTACATCCATCCAGAGGGATCAGCGATACAGAGAGGTGCACGGAAATGTCATGAAGTCCATGTAAGCAAAACATTATTATAGATCTTACTAGCTAGCTCACCATTGGAATGATGCATTAAAAGCTAACTCCTCCAAAACTGCAGAGGTCTTTCACTAACTTGAGTTTTTCCTCTTCACAGGCAGCTGAGTTGAAGACAAACAGAAGACTTATCGGCTTCATTGTAATGTTCGTAACCATCACAGCTTGTTCACAGTGCTTTTATTTCCTCAAACATGTTTTTTCAAAATTACAATAATAACCTTGTTTTTTCCCAAGAATTCAATTTTCATTATTATTATTATTAGGGCTCGAGCACTGAGGGTCCGAGGAGGACCCTATTGTATTTCAAATGTTTTTTATCATTATTATTACTATTATTATTATCTGAAATGAATCGCCTTTTTGGGGGCCTTAACATCTCGAAAACTCACGAGATTTTGCACACACATTCATTGTCTGCGAAATGTACGTATTTTATGGGTGCTGCGCATGAGCACACAAAAGTGGCTCAATAGCGCCACCTTGTTGTTTTAAAACGACGAGCCCCTCGATATGCCTCCACCTACAGACATGAACTTTGTGTGACTGATGTATCATCCTCAGACCTACAAAAAAGTCTCATGGACCCATGCTCTAACTCCCACAGGAAGTCTGCTATTTTTAATAGAACATGCAGTTTTTCCAATATTTCGATCATTTCCAGTTCTCGTACTTTAACGAACTCCTCCCAGAGATTTGGTTGGATTGACTCCAACTTTTTTTGTTCTAATCTAGACACATGGGCGATGAAAGTTTGCGAAGCATATAACTTTTTACCAGAGGGCATGGCTGCAGTGACGCGGCGAAGTTTGATGTCATTTCAAAGACTCGCCATGAAAGAGAAATGGACTGTAACTCGGCCATAAAGTGTTTAATCTGGTCCAAAACGGATCAGTATGATCGTAGTCCGATCCTTAACACATAGCAGCTATCAGATTGAGGAACTGTTGTAGCGCCACCTATTGGCAACAGGAAATGTCAAGTTTTGCATTAGGCATC
The DNA here is from genome assembly GCA_018398805.1 of Hirundichthys speculiger. Taxonomy (NCBI): domain Eukaryota; kingdom Metazoa; phylum Chordata; class Actinopteri; order Beloniformes; family Exocoetidae; genus Hirundichthys; species Hirundichthys speculiger. The sequence goes on from JAGFBZ010002322.1 coordinate 58,250, forward strand.
CCTGCTCCGAGTGTGATGAGCCGACAGACCTCAAACCAGTTCAAATCAGTAGTAAAGACTTTGAAGATGACTGACAGTAAAAACTGTAACTTTTTATCAAAGGGCGTGGCTGTGAGAGTACGGCAAAGTTCGATGTCTCGCCACGAATGGAAAAGTAGTTATAACTTGCACCTGCATTGTCCAATCTGCCCCGAAATCTATATGTCTGATGATTCTTCCACCCTGAAGAAGTGTATATGACAATCTTGGATGAACTCCATAGCGCCACCATCTGGTCATAGGAATATGATTTTGGTCTTATTATGTCCATTATCTACCTCCCTCTTCATCGTATCACCCTGAGAAGCGGTCGGACTCAACTCAGAAGGGTCCTCGTGCATGATGTACAATTTCATGTATGCACATCCAACGGTGCTAGTGCTGTTCATCATAAAACAGGAAGTGCTCTTCTCCAAAAGGTTGTGGAGGAATTCCACCTGGAACTTATGGAAGTTCTCACATAACAATGCAGGCTGAATTGTATTAAAAGCACTTGAGAAATCAAAGAACATGACCTTTAAAGTGCTGCCTGATTGGTCCAGATGAGAGTCATCTATGGAACAGAGGGTAAACCGAGTCCCAAATCAGTTGTGACAATGGTTCCTACTGGAGCAAAAACCACAGTTCACCATGAGCTTCACCACAGAGGGACTGGCCAGTGCCCTGCATTATTATCTAGCTGTTCAGATCATTTAGCATAGCGCCAGTCATATGTGGAATTGTTGCCCGACCCGGCTGCAGGCATTGAGATAACTTACAGTGAAAACCAAGACTTTCTATCAAAGGGCATTATCGTGAGTACAGCAAAGTTCGATGTCTTTCCAAGAATGGAAATGTTCTAAATTGTGCATCTTATCCAATCTTCCCTAAAATTCATACATTTGCTTCCACTCTTATCAAGCGTATATGACAATCTTAGATGAACTCCACCGTTCTTCAATCTGCATTATTCACCCTGAAACAGGAAGTTGGTGGTTCCGCCACACAAAAAGTGAAAAATGTATTATCACACAGGGAGGGGATGACATTTTTAAAATATATTCTGCAGGTAACTGGTATCAAATGTAAGGATCTCATAACAGTAGTAATGTACTCGTGACCTCCACAAAAAGTGATTTTTGAAATGTATGATTTTTATTTACTCTCTTTTTATTAATACACTTGAATGTATCTTATTTTGAGAGAAGAAATTGTGCTACAGGAAATATGATAATCATTTATGTCAAAGCTCATTTTTCAGATGAGGGTGGTGTACTTGCACCGACCAGTAGGGGGCAGTGAGTCTCCGTATCCCTGATGTGGACTTTTTCATAACTGCAGACAGAACTTGGAAGCATCATCACGCTGTTGCCCTGCCTTATCTTTGTTCTCCTGTTTTTCAGGATATTTATCTGTTAACATGTCCTGCGGAACTCGTTACATACTCAGTTTTCCTGGATCTTGAACTCTGGAAATAGTGTTCATCATAATAGTTATACATGAAATTATCTTTCATTGGTGGATTTTACAGTGATTTAAATTTTAATCAGTCACCCATCATGCACCAGTTTGGAGCCTGAACGCCACCAGACTGTTTGTAGGATATATGAGTTGATCAGGAACACCTCGCCACATTACTCAGGCGCATTTAAGCATCCCTTATTATTTGCAAGTTTATCGAATGGAAATTCTTCCTCTTAACCTTTGAAAATTCGTGTTCAGAACCTTTCTCATTCTGCCATTGTCATAGTTTTTTGGTTGCATCATTTTACGCACAAATGTTTACTATCTGAATTGAGAAATTGTTACCATAAGGCTCATGAGTCTACATTAGATTATTTAATGACTAGAAAAGTAGCGATGTCTTTTATATGGCGTCTTTTTGTATATACTGCGAATCACAATTTAAAATCTAAGAACCAAAAGCTTGAATCAGACAAGGAAATGCTGAACTGACGGCAGACTTTTGCATATGGTGGAATACAAATACTTAAGGAAACCATTGTTTGTTGTTTGGGACTTCACTGCATTAAGTTTACACGACAGGCAAAGCCCCAGAAAAGTGCGTACGCCAGATAGTGTCCCTGAACATCTCACGTTCACTTCACTTTTTCTATATCCGAACGTGAAAAGTGACGTATGGAACTTTTTCTGTACAAGGCCCCAAAATCTCAGACTCTTTTGTATTTGTGTTATACATTTGAGGTGGGGAAAAAAAAGCTTTTTTGTTAGTGTTGATGTGATAGCTTAGAACTTTTTTTTTTTGTTTGTTTACATGCCTCTGGATTCAAGGTGGGGAGCAAATTTTATCCTTTCCATTTTATTAGGGATGTCTGATAATATCGGCCCGATATTGGCATAAAAATGTAATATCGGTAAATATCGGTATCAGGGTTTTTTTTTGTTTTGTTTTGCACAATGTGTTAATTCCACGACAGGAGATATGTGATGTTACCTCAAATTAGTTTTGAGGAAAAATAGCCCGCATATATCGGTATCGGTATCGGAAATTGAGAGTTGGACAATATCGGCATATCGGATATCGGCAAAAAAGCCAATATCGGACATCCCTACATTTTTTTGGAGAATTAAATAATTTCTGTGTTGTCTTTATTCACCGAATGGTGTGGGAAGGCGGTGGACACAGGAGGGAGGTGGCGATGCTGCTTTCAGCTTTAACTTTAGTATAGGGATTGTACATTTATCCTTAGTTCACCCTTTCAGGAAATTACCCACCAAAGATTTTCTCAAATCTGCACACAGATTGCACGAGAGAAGATCGCTGTCATTTATTTTAATTTGCAGAATATGTTTAAGTGGCCAGTCTCTCTCTCAAAAAATTAAAAAAAAAACTTTCCCTTTCTGCTTCAATCAGCCAGTCAATGACAGTGACTGCATATAATTTTCCTTTGGGTATTAAAAAAATATTGCTGAAGTAACCCAAAAGACAAGCAAACAGAAGACTAATCTTTATTTCAGCTACTTCATTACAAAAACATGACAATTGCAAACAACCATGTTTAATTATTAATCTTTCTTCAGGGAAATAATCTGTATCAAATAAGAGACAACCAAAGGCAAACACACTGGCATAGTTTCAATGCTACTGCCAGCAGTTTAAAATCAGATGATAAATGAGCTTCTTCTAAGGTTCCATGAGTGCTGAGCAACAACAAAGGTACAAAAGGAAGGTACAAAAAAAAAAAAATGTAATCAAGAAACCACTAGTAAAAACCGATGCTCACTTAGAAAAGGATTGCTGTAATGGACAAATAAAATCACACAGGAAAATGGATTACAATGATCAGTAGCTTTACAGTCCTCTGCGGGAGAATCTGTTGGCCAGTCTCTCCAAGATGCTGTCATGTCTCCATTTGGCAACACGGACAAACTGCATGTTTTAACCACCAAATGGATTGAGAATCCGTGCCTTACCTTTTTTTTTTTTTTTAATAATTGGAAACAAAATGAACTTCGTCTGTGTCTTCTATTAACTTTCTTGCTAGCATTTTTTCTCCATTCTGTTAGGAAAAAAGGACAAAACATTAGTCATTACATCCATTACTTGAATGCTAACTATTCCCAGATTTAATGCACTCATAACTATGTGAGACAGATCATGCATTTAGATGCACACATTTGCAGTTATAAAAGTTCTAAGATGTGGACAATGCAAAAATTTGGCTCTTCAGCACAAAACATGTCTCAAATGTTATGATCCAACCAGAACCACGAGTGGCAAGGCACAACAGAATGACTACTAAGTGCTTGTATGGCTGTGGTTGTGATCAACATGGTGGGATGAGTGAACAGGCAAACCAAGGGGGGAGGGGGGGGGGGCAGCAAATACATTTAAACACTCAATGAGTGCACACCAAAGAGCATGTAAGCTGCCAGACATTATGGAGATGCGGTGTGTAGATGCAATCTGAGGGGATGCCCTTACTTCAGCCTGGAAGTAGAACCGATTCATTTGTAACAAAAGGGGGGGGGGGGGGGGGCTTTAACGAAGGCTCCTATACTTTGCCAATCTACTACTTTGCTCTGCAGCAATCCTGAAAAAAGGAGTAAAGAGACAGCGAGGTGTAGATAGAAGGGTTAAAAAAGAGACAGGAACCAGCTTGAAGGAGACAAAGGGAAAATGTCCTCACTGAGAATATGACAATGACATCATCAAATGTAATCGTCCGTTTGGTAAGAAGCTTTAAATGGGTTGTCGTAAGAGAAAGTGGTAGCCAATTACAAAATGACTTCTCAAGTCAGTGACACAGGTTACAAATTGCTCACTTTAAAAGCTCTACATCTTGATGGTGAAGAAACTGCCCACTCGGACCCTCACTCTAGATCCTATCGCCATACTTCTCTTGTCCAATAGACAAAGCCCTTTTCCGAGCAGAGAGTGGTTCTGAACTCTGATGTCCACTAAGGATACAGTCTATGTATAGAATGGTCTTGTTTTCCTCAATTTTAAGAATTACAATGTGATCTGAGAGCAGCAGAGCCCTCGTCACCTGAAAGGCACTAGGCACTTCCTCTGTGGGAAAAGGACTCTCGAGGAACCATTTACCGCCCGGCGCCATCAACAGACGTACCTCTTCACTGCTTTCTGGGCCAACATGCGGTTTCCGGCGAGGAAAGTCACACCGCCGACGAGAGCGAGGTACTTCAGAGTCTGGAACATGTTCAGGTGGGTCCAGTAGACGTACATCAAACCAAGCATGGCTGAAATTACACAACCAAGACGGTTTAAGCACTAAAATCCACACATCTCAAAGCTGAAACCATGAAAATTCATTTCCCTTACAAAACAATGAAATAACATCAAATAAAAAATTATAATACAACCCCAATCCAAAAAAAGTTGCAAAAAATGTAAGTAAAAACAGAATGCAATGATTTACAAATCTAAATGTGCATATTTTATTACATCATTTTGACTTTGATGCCAGCAACACATTTTAATAATGTTTGAGTGGGAGCAACAAAAGGCTGGAAAAATATTTGGTACAAACCAAATATACACGGGACGAGCATTTGACTACAGGAAGATTAGGTATAAAGAGCCACTTCAGAGCGACAGAGGTTCACCAATCTGCAACAAACTGTGTCCAAATGTATCTAACTAGCGGTGCACGATAACTATCGGGCCGATAACAGGAAATTATGACGTCATCCCGATAGGTCCGATATCACGACGAATAGCCCCGATAACATTTATATTTTTGTCAACACAGCAGTGTCTCGCTCCCTCTGAGCCTTGAATGACCGGCAGTGAATGTTATGTTCAAGTGACGTCGGCATAATCAGAAAAACGATGACTCAATCAGGAAAATCAAGAATACCCCCTCATGCCAGAAAACAACTCGTTAACTCGGTCATAATTTTAGTAGTTGCTGACTTGAATTGATATTCACAGTATTTTCCCTCATGTTACACATAAAAAAGAAAAAAGTAGAAAAGGCTGAAAGAACGACTAGCAAATGAGGAAACGTCAGAATTTACGTAAGACCTTGAATGCAGCCTGCAGCACAGCGCTGATCACAACAAACATGGCGGCGCGGAACTGCGTTTAAGTTTCAGAAGAAGATAGTTTGGTGGTTATTTGTGACGAATCCTCCGAGTGAATTCTACGAGGAGGGAAGCACAAGCTTTAATACGTAAAACCTGATCAGCCACCTACAACAATCGCTTCCATGTAGTTTTGAAATCACGCTAACGTGAGCTAACGGAAGCTAAAGCTAACATTCACAATCCAGCAGCAGTCTCTCCTCCCCCTCATTCCTCTCATCTAAAGCTTCCATGAGATTAAAAAATAAAAACTACTGAACCTCATTTACTTTAATTAAAGGTATTAATTTAAATGGAACCACAAGCCAAAATCCTTTAAATGTTAATCTTTTTCAGTTAGTAATTCTGATGCATGTATTTCCATCAGTTCAAGGAGCCTTTATTTTTTATATCAGTCAGTAATGAACCTTATTTAAGTTAATGTGAGATATCAAATGGGTTTGTTTGATAGCTTTAAGAAAATGTTTGAGAGGCTTGACAATAGTTTTTCATTGGAAAAAATAAATATCTGTTCATTTAAAAAGTCAAAACTATTTTTGGTTTTGTTATAGTATTGATGTAATGATCTTAGGTATATGTGTGTGTTATCGGTATTGGTATCGGCCATTAGGAGCTGAAAGTTATCGGTTATCGGTTTTAAAAAACAGTTATCGTGCATCCCTATATCTAACAATTTCAGAAAAATGTTCCTCAACATAAAATTGCAAAGACCTTTCAAGATACCACCATCTACAGTACATATGAAAAGATTCAAAGAATCAGGAGTCGTGTCTGTTTGCAAGAGACAAAGGTTAAACCTGGATGGGCGTGATCTTAATGTTAACCTTAGATCCTTAAGTCAACTAAATGACTTATTCCCTAGTCTAGTTAGACTAGTTTGGAAACTTGACAGAACTGGTTTGAGTTTTAGAGTCATATCATTATGTCACTTAACATCTCATCTGAGACGTTACTTGAAGCTGCCTTTAGTTTACCCTAAATGTTGTCAAAGAACCCAAGTTGTGCTAGCATGTTCCTTGAATTTCCCCCTTGGGGGATCAATAAAGTATATTTAATTTTAGGCAACAACCCTTCCAGAGAGGCCATACTTGTACAATATTTTTTCTAACTGTACTGTTATGAACATTAATATTTAGCATGCTCACTGAGGCCTGTAGAGTCTGAAATGTAGTTCTCTGGTTTTTGGCTATTTCTCTAAGTATTGCTCAGTCTGACCATGACAAGGACTGGATAATACATCCACTTTGGGAAGATTGGCAACTACCTTGAATGTTTTCCACATGTATATAATCTTTCTTGCAATATATATATTGTGAAAACGGTTGTTTTGTTTGAAAACGCTCTTTTCACATTTTCCAGGTTGACTGGCAGCAACAGTTGCTTCTCAAAGACGCTGTTCCTCTTTGACAGTGTAATAATTTTAACACACTTGCACTCTCCAAACTAGGGATGGGCATAATTAATCGATTAATCGATGATTGATCATTAAGAATTTGGTCGAAGAAATTAATTTTCGTCGATGAACCGAATGTTTTTTTTTTAAAAAACAATCTGAATGTAGGTTATCAGTGCACGTCCTCAAACAATGCGATGCATTTCTCTGTGCCACCGATAGAAATTTGCCACCAGGGGGCAACATTTCACCATCACCCTACCCTGGCTGGACTCAGTTGTTACATGCTAGCTTCTGTAGGTCATCGCCTAATCATGAAGCGGTCGCGGTGAAGTGTGGCGTGGAACCATTTTAGTTTAGAAAATGACCAAGTGTACTGCAATCACTGCAATGCTAATTACAAATACAATTAATTGACAACGATAACGATGTATCACTTGAACAACAAGCATCCAAGCCTTGTAAAGGACGGTGGAGGCGGTTCATCATCAGCCTAGCCTAGCCTAGCCTAGCCTAGCCTGAACTCGGTGTTAGCACGGACCAGAAGGAGCTGCAGCGCACATCGAGCACACAACAAGCGCATCTTTTTAAGAAACAAAAAGCCTGTAATACTGGCGCCTTGATATAAATTGTCCTTGTTAAGTAGTCTCCTCGATATCTCTTCTTTTATTATCGTTGTTTTTTTAAAGAAAAGAAACAGGAAATGTCACGTTATTCTCGACCACAACATCCGGGCCACTGAACACATCTGGGCATGCGCGGGCCATAGCAACCAGGCCATAACAACCAGGCCAAAGGGGAAAACAAACGTCACGCCGATATCGAGATATTTTCAATATAAAAATGTTAATGATTAATCGATTATTAATCATTAATTCTCCCGACGATCGACAAATAAATCTCGACCAAATGCCCATCCCTACTCCAAATCAGCAAACTGCCAAATTCTTTGCTTTTTACAGATGGGTCTGTACTTCTTGATAATCAGTTAAGTGCATTTGAATTACAGTATCTGGCTCCTCAATATCCTGTCAGGTCCAATGGAAACAAAAGGATGTTGCTTGTTATTATTTGAACTGACAGTGTACCATTTCTTTTTTCCATTTGAGGTTGTACGCACCCACCTTTGACAGCTTGTAAACATCTGATTACTTTTTATCGTGCTCTGACATGCAGCTGCTGTCTCCGTAACCCGATTACAAACAAGCAGAAGTTAACGCATGTTTATACTGGAGTGATTTCCTTTTTTGTGTGACTAATAGACTTAGACTTTCTTTATTGTCATTGCACAAAAAAACACACGGCAGTGAGGTTTTTCATCAATGAAATGTCGTTGCTTGGCTTTCCGTATTACAGCTTTAAAAAATTACAATACAATACTGTAGTGCTACAGACCTAAAAAACCTAAAGGTTGTAGTGAGTGCAGCGTAGAGAATAATTTATTATATTATATAATATATATTATATAATTTATTATAATAATTTACTTCTTTAAGCTTTTGCTCAGTTTCAGAAATGCAGGAAGGGCTAGGGAAATCTATTTCAAAGTACATATTTCAAAACGTAATTTTCATGTGTGCATTAGGGTGATTTTGATTGTGCACAGTAGTGCTGGGCGATATGACGATACATATCGTGGGGACGATATAAAAGTGTGTATCGTGCCATTTCTCTTCTATCGTTTCTATCGTTTCTAACCTAATTTTATCAATTATTACAGCAAATATGTAATTAAATAACCTGCAACGATAAATTTGATAGAATCATATCTACTTCTACAAAGTAGCCTTTTATGTTTGCACTTTTATTCATGGTTAATGCCTTAAACAGAGTTCTCTTCAACCCTGATGTTTACTTTAGACACTTTATATTGGTTTGCAAACTTTGCACTACAAGGTTACAGATTTCAGAAAGTTGAAAAATAATTTGTGTTAATTTTTTATAGCTGAACTTCAGTGCAAAAATGTGTTTTTCCTCTCAGAAACTGTTGTGCACTTTAAAAAAAAATGTGAAAGCTACTGTACCTCTGTACCTACCTGTTTTTGCTGCACTAAAATGTATGTTTGTGACAGTTCAGCTAAATGTCCTTTCAAAATAAAGTTGAAACGTAAGCAATGAAATTTTTGTCAAACTTTTCAGAGAATAACTGAAAACATACTTTATTATGGTATATCGTGATATATATCGTTATCGTGATATAAAATAGTCCATATTGTGATATATGATTTTTTCCATATCACCCAGCACTAGTGCACAAGTTAAGGATGAACTCGTGTTCATCATTAACACAATTCGGTTATGCCGAACAGATGAATAGCAAATAAAGAACCTGATAAACAGCTGTGTGTGATAATCGGTGCGTTTCTTTAATGGGATCTGACCTGCGTGACCCACGTGGAACAGGATGGTGCTCGGAGTGAAGCTGAAGCTGGAAATGTTGGCTCCAAGCTTAAACCACTACAGAAGAGAGGGAATATAAGTGAAATGTGTTTACAACCTAATACACAATGAAATAACTACTGCTCAACAATGAACATAGCAGGGAAAAAAAGAAGAAACACTCTACGGCTTTTGTGATTTCAAATTAAAACAACTATTATATTCATGCTCATCCATAGTCTCATTCAATGTGGAGAGCTTTTAAAAAAAGGAAAACAATATTGTGTTTTACGACCAAAATAAAAATGAATGCTCCATTAGAAAAAAGGTTTTGATCAACAATAGAAGCAGAATATTATTTAGATGTTGTAAAATAAGGTTTCTGGATCACTTCTATTCATGTGTCCAACCTCAGATGATGGAAAAAAAAAAAAATAAATAAATAAATACAGTCAAACAATCTGTGTAGGTTTTTTTCAGTTTTACCAGAATGAGCAGAAGCAGGAAGGGAGACAGGACAAGTCCAGTAAAAGTGTTGGAAACTACATTTGGAGGCTTTTTTTCAGGTTCCCTGAACAAGTGCTGCAAAGACACAAAGAGATTTCAAACCAAGGAACAGTTAGCGACTGCTTGCATAACGTCTTTGGTCACGTTAGCGAATCAGTCGAGAGGAAAATGTGAGCGTTACCTGGATCTCTGGTTTGGGTACATAAAGGGTCTTGGACTGAACAGCTGCTGGAGCTTCCTCATCCACAAACTTAAGGACAACATCAGCCTGTCAAAAGAACGGAGCCAAACTTCAACTAGACTTCATAAATCTGTGAAACAACATTACTAAGATAAAGAAGGAAACTCACGACGTTCCACAGGATTGGATTCTCCAGGGTGGCGTCTCCTACGATGAGGTAGAGGGAATAAGGTACCAGAGGTAGAGTCAAACTCTGACTTGCGCTCAGCTGTGTCCAACTCAAACTTATAAAGGTTCTTGCTGTCGGGTTCGGCCACAAACACGACCTCCTGGCCAGTTTTCTGATTGTGCAGTCGGACGAAGGTCTGTGACAGAGACAAAAAGCAAGTCTTAATATCGAATTAACATAATTCACCAATTTTTTTTACTCATTGTAGTGCTGGGCGATATGGAAAAAATCATATATCACGATATGGACTATTTTATATCACGATAACGATATATATCACGATATACCATAATAAAGTATGTTTTCAGTTGTTCTCTGAAAAGTTTGACAAAAATGTCATTGCTTACTTTTCAACTTTATTTTGAAAGGACATTTAGCTGAACTGTCACAAACATACATTTTAGTGCAGCAAAAACAGGTAGGTACAGAGGTACAGTAGCTTTCACATTTTTTTAAAGTGCACAACAGTTTCTGAGAGGAAAAACACATTTTTGCACTGAAGTTCAGCTATAAAAAATACAAAATTATTTTTTCAACTTTCTGAAATCTGTAACCTTGTAGTGCAAAGTTTGCAAACCAATATAAAGTGTCTAAAGTAAACATCAGGGTTGAAGAGAACTCTGTTTAAGGCATTAACCATGAATAAAAGTGCAAACATAAAAGGCTACTTTGTAGAAGTAGATATGATTCTATCAAATTTATCATTGCAGGTTATTTAATTATATATTTGCTGTAATAACTGATAAAATTAGGTTAGAAACGATAGAAACAATAGAAGAGAAATGGCACGATATACACTTTTATATTGTCCCCACGATATGTATCGTCATATCGCCCAGCACTAACTCATTGTTACTTGTCATGATTGACTTGGTCAACCTCGTGTAATAGCAGTCTGGTCACAGATTAAAAGACTTAAACACTACAAAGACTTGAAGAGCAGTTTGTCGTAGATACTCGTTACACCCTAACCTAATAACACACCTGGTGTGGGGTGAGCTCCAGTCCAGTGTTCACATCAACCAACTGGAAGGACATGGCGAAGTTCTGGTGGGTATCTGCTGTGAAGGCGCTCTTAGCTTTGGAGGGATAGTCCACCCTGGAACGTCAAACCAAAATAAGACCATTCATTCTGCATTACAACATGAGAATCCCCAGAATCCCACAGGTGGACGCCTCTACAAATCACCTGAATTAACGACTACCTGACAAACAGTCCAGTTTGTGAGAATGAATAGTTGTGTGTCTGGCCAGATTATCAGAACCACAGGGGACTTTACTCTCACCATTTCTCTTAACTTTGTACACCTTAGAGTCCTGTCATCTGCAGAAATACTCAGATGACTCTGCAGTTGTGGGATATATCAGTGACGGACAACAGACCAATTAATCAGAGCTGCTTTGTGGCTTGGTGTGGGAATACTCATCTCATGAATGTGAACAAGGAAAGGAGGTCATTTTGGATTCTAGAAGATTAAATTTAAAGAGCATTTCCATCGTGGGAGAAGTGGAGGTGGAGGAGAAATATAAACACCTCTGTGTTTACCTTGACAACAAAAAGGACTGGAGATGCAACACTAATACTGTCTACAAGAAGGGACAGAGCAGACTTTATTTCTTGACAAAACTTAAGTCCTTCAGTGTGTGCAGCACGACGCTACATATCTTCTGCAAGTCTGATATGGACAATGCAATCCTCTCATCAGCATCAGAGACAGTGACTTAAAGAAACTGAATAAACTAATTAAGAGGGTGAGTTCTGTTCTTCAGCCTCTTGAGCTGAATGCAAAAGAGGATACGTCAAAATGAATAAAAATAACAGGCCGTCCTGAGTATCATTTTCACAACTCAGTGATTGTAAACATGTTCTTCAGGCAGAGGCTTATTCAGATCCACAGCAACACTCATTTCTACTGGTGATCTTTCCTGTCCACAGCTATAACCATCTCTTATGAATCTTAGAAGAGACTTAACTAATGACAATTACTGTAACAATTTATCAATCTCCAAAAGGAAATTAAGTATCATTGAAATGAATAGGGGAAACCTGAGAACCGCGGAAATGGTATCCACGCTGTGCAAAACCGATCGTTACTGCTGCATTTGGGGCTATTTCTTGTCATTAGGGATGTCCGATATTATCGGCCCGATATTGGCATAAAAATGTAATATCTGTAAATATCGTTATCGGTTTTTTTTGCTTATAATGAAAACCGATAAAAATAATGCCTGGATTTCACCAAATAAATGCTGTATATTTACCGGCGCGCAAATGATGACCTCATCAGGAAAATGTTTCCTTTTTTTGCACTTTACCTCAAGCCTAAAGTATTATTTATAGCTCAAAGAAATGTGCAGTTTTCAAAATTGTACAGTATAGTTTCCACATTGTGAATTAATTCAATTAAGGTGATTGAGTTTTAGTTAAAGAAACAGTTCTTGAAGCATCCTACAAATGCAGGCTAATTTAACACGGAAAAAAAAAAAAAGAGTAGCCTGTCTGTTATTTTAGCTAGCTCTACATGCTGCTATGCTGCACATAGTTGTACAGGTACAATGTTTTACAATTTGTGAAGAAGTCAAATTTGCCCTATTTGTAGGGAGCATTGTCAAGATTATCTCAGGGAGAGTGTGATCCAAACTGTTGTTTGAGACAATTAAAAAAATAAATAAATATGGCACTTTTTCCATAACTTAAGTTGAAGTAGTTTTCTTATTTTGCACAGACAATGTTTACTTTTGGAAAGCCTTGTTGCCTTTGAAAATGCATCCAGTGGGGCGTCACAATAAAATTAGGCATGTGTTAATTCCACGACAGGAGATATGTGATGTTACCTAAAAATTAATTTTGAGGAAAAATAGCCCGCATATATTGGTATCGGTAGATATCGGAATCGGAAATTGAGAGTTGGACAATATCGGCATATCGGATATCGGTAAAAAAGCCACCATCGGACATCTCTACTTGTCATATAAACTTCTGGTTTTGAAGCAACTATGTGACCTGAAATGGGGAAGAATATCAAAACACTGAACCTCACATGAAATTCCAGGCCATGTCCCTGACTATTTAGGAAGAAAGAGGTCAAAATTGAGTGTAATGAGTCTATTTAGACTGGAACAACTGGAGAAAGCTATAGAGACGTCATATTCCCCAGTAGCTGGGTTGCCCCTACTGGTTTCTGACCAGTAGCTGGGTTGCCCCTACTGGTTTCTGACCTGGTAGTCTTCGTGCCGATGCTCTGGTCCTTATCTACCACAGAAAGATCCATGTTGTTAACGGCCACCTCGGTGGACACCTTTACTTTCAGCTGCAAAGAGACATGCAATAAGATGTAATATCTGATTTACTGTAGTCAAGAGACACGGGCAAACTGAAACTTGGTATACTTTTAAATTCATACACATTAATGCCAGATAAACTTGCATAGCAAGGACTTGACAGAAGAAAAGGAATTCCTAAGAAGAATTCTGATGAGTCTCACAGGCATTCACAGTAAGGTCTTAGAAGAGCAAACTTTCAACAATCTAAAACAAGTCAAATGTTAAATTTCATGATGATTTGAGTGATTAGTATTTTGTGAATATTCACCTGCGTCACTTTTGTACATGTGACATAAACTGGGTTTGTGTTGTGTTGTATATTTTGTGTTGCACAGACAAAATGGCAACACAGATATTATGCAGTAAAGAAAATATAGGTTGATTTCAAAGCTGTAAACTATATTACTAACCCACAAAAAAAAGAAAAGCAAAAAGAAATTGCTTGGTTTTTGCATCTTCAGTAATATATCAAGCGTAAACAATCTACCATAGAGGATTTTGAATTTCCAATGCGTGTCTGAGTTGCCTGGATCATTTTAGTAATATGTATTCAAATGTGTCCTGATCACGAAGAAGGAAAAACAACAAACTTTGCAGCATCTGGCATTTGGTCTTCGCAACCAGCGGGGGGGGGGGGGGGGGGGGGGAAGTTAGCTTCTAGTTATATTATTTTTAGGGCTGGGCAAGTTAACGCGTTATTATCGCGTTAACGCATTTATTTATTAACGCCGACAATTATTTTAACGCGCGTTAACGCATGTTGCTCACATGCTTTTGTTTTGAAAAGTCTGTTACTGGCTGCTGCGGAACCGGAAGATAATTGGCAGGTAAACATGCGAAAAAACCTAGAACAGACATGAAGAACGATAAAAATCTGTATACTTAACAGTTCAGGTAGCAACTCAGGTAGCAATATTAACAATTCTGTCTGAAAAAGAAAATTCTGGACCGCAACAAAACTTTCGTGTCATTCCTCCATGTTCCATCAGATCTGCTCACTTACTGGTTACTTCAGTGCGGCTCCATCTAGCGGCACAGATGTGTAATGACAACAGAAAGTCCAGTCATTGATTATAAAAACAAATTCAGTCCTGTGGACCATTTTTTTCATTTCGTATTTTTGATCCAAGTCTAAAATTGAAATATTAAAAAAAAAAAAAACAGGCATTTTTTCCTTTTTTTTTTTTGTTAGATTAAAAAACGAAAAACATATTAAAATGTCACTTTTTAATTTTTGATTTGATTTAAAAGTTTCTGAGAGAGATTACCTGTTTTAATGTTCTGATTCTGCTGAGCCACAATCTTTTTTTTATTTTTCATAAAAACAGGATGACATTAATGCCCTGGCAGTGGCAATAAGCTTTATTTTATTTTACATTTTTTAAGATGAGATTTACACTAAATATGTGTTACTGACAAGTGCTGATGTTAAAAGTGTTTGAACAACAAATGTTATGACACTTTAGTTCATATGGCAGCAGAACATTTAAATAAAAGTGGATTTTACACTACTTTTGAATTCATTATTTGATTTTGCGTATACAATGCGATTAATCGCGATTAATCAGGGAAATAATGCGATTAATCACGATTAAAAATTTTAATCGTTGCCCAGCCCTAATTATTTTACATATTAGCAAATTGAAAATTGAGCCATACTACAGTCTTTTTACCATTACCTCCAGAGCCATTTTCACAATGAAAGTGGCAGCATATATCGTTAAATTTGAGATTTCTCCACTACTAAATAATAATAATAGTAACAATATAAAAACAAGATCAACTATAATAAAATAATCACAAATATCCCAAGTAAATATAGCAACTAAAAACTTGCCTCAACGTGATTGGCAACCAGCTGACTGTCCCCAGTCACGGAAATAGAGAACTGGTAGTATCCACTGGCCGGCTGGCTGGACATGAAGTTTAGCTCAAAGACACCACTGAAATGCAAAAAAGGACAATAACAAAATGCATGTCATTGCTAAATAGAGCAACAACCTTTAAACGAACATGGACTACACAAATAAATTATCAAACAACAAGTGGGTGAATCCAAGAAAGAAACCCATGATTAGTTAATGTCAACCTGATCATAAATTAACTTGTGTTTTTTACCATCTACATTTATTCTGAATTTATATGAACACAAGGAGAATTTTGTAGGCAGAGTAACATAATAATGTGTGATATTAATGTACAGCTAAAGTGCCTACATTTACTTCAGCTCTTGGAATCACTTTCAAATAAGGGTGTCCCGATCCCCCGATCAGATCGAACTTTGATCTTAAAGATTTAAGGTGGATCGGATCGGCCGATCAACCTTATTATAACACGCCGATCTTTTTTTCATTATTTCTTTTCTCAAAAAGTGATTCTGATTAACACAAATTAATAAAGTAATCATATTACACAAACAAAAATATTTTTTAAACTATATACATTTAATAATTTGCACTGAAATGAAGTTTCCCAGCAGCGCTGTCTTGTATCCACCTTAAAAGTTTTAAGACCGGCGGCGTCAGGCTAAACTTTAGCAAAATTACAAAGACTGACGCTTCGACTGCGACTTGAAACATCTGTAAGGTTGATATATCATGATGGGTAAGTAAGAAGAGAGTTTACAACACCACCAATCTAATCAGACACTTAAAAAATCACCATCCTAGCGAGCAGGAACCTTCTGTCAGGCGTCGGCAGCAGCTTTGAAGCTGGATGAACTACAGCAGCAAACGCTCTGTGAAACTTTTAAAAGAAACTCCAGAAAGACTCGGAGAAATACAGAAAAATCACCGAGCTAATCGTGGAATGTATTACTGAGGACGACCAGCACATTTACAAGGCATTTAACCGGCTCATTAATTACCTCGAGCCTCGTTCCCGTCATTACATGAACGACAAAGGACACAAAGGTGCGCGAACATGTGCAGCGGGTCTTGAAAGAAGTTAAGTTAATATTTTATGTTACTTTTATTCTGATGTGATTTCATTGATTGCAAAGACTTCTGCTAGTGTTTTCATCGCCTTAAACTGCTAGCCAAGTTCACCTGCTGCTATTTAAATGGAAGTGCTTTGTTCTTTAGTACTGAGACTGTTGAACAGTCACTGTTCTGTAACTAAATGTGTTTTATAATAATTCTCCCAAACAAAAAAGAAAGAAAGAAGAGTGTTTAAATAAGTTATTGTTTATTTTATGAGATGATAAAAGCTATTAATCTCAGCTTGGATGCAGGCCTATTTATTAATGTACGCAGGAAATATAATGCATGGGAAATTAAACTCAAAAAAAGTGAAATCGGATCGGAAAAAATCGGGAATCGGCCGATCATCAAAAATAAAAGATCGGAATCAGATCGGGACATCCCTAGTTTCAACCCCCAGAAACCCTGAAAGACTACTGTGACACCTACATTTATCTCTCTAATGATACATACTTGTTAAGAGTGAAAGGAGCTTTGTTGAGAACGGTGCTTTTAGAAGCCACAGCGTACGCAGATTCCACCAGCACGTTGACTGAAGCCAGAGGCCGAGACATGATATCAGTAACCAGGAGCTGTGAATCAAAGAGATGGTGAGTTCATTTAAAAAAGAAAAAAAAGAAAGAAAACAACTCTGAGGGCTGCAGTAAGGGCCAATTCCAATTCCTCTCTTAACCCTCAATCTCAACCCTCACCCTTAACCCTCAATTTTTGGCCCTCAATCTTAACCCTTGAAAGTAAGTGTCAGGTCTATCTTGTGACTTAGAAATGGGACGCCCCTCGAGTGCAGTTACGTCATCAGACTGAAATGTATCAGAGCCGTGTTGTCTCTGTATTTCCTGAAATGACTCAGAGATAACATTGAAAAGAGCGCTGTATATTCTCTAAATAATATTAGCAAATAACACAATAGAGGATACATTATTCAGTCCTCTGTCGCTACACAACAAGGTATACAAGTAACGTGAAGCCGACCGGGACCGCTGACGGGACCCGGACCGCTGACGGGACCGGGACCGCTGACGGGACCGGGACCGCCACGGTCGGCGGACCGGTCCCGTCGGCGGTCCGGGTCGGCTTCACGTTACTTTGTTGTGTAGCGACGGAGGACTGAATAATGTACCAGGACAACCGACGAGTACAACGTGAAGCCGACGGGACCGCCGGTCCGGCAGCAAACATCGTAAAGTAAAAAAATAAATGTTACGCAACAACGATGTTAATCCATGAAAAAAGTCTCAAACAAACACAATAAAATGGTTTCGTAACATTTATATCTTTAAGATATATGAAGATACTTACGTTTGTAGCTAGCTTCTGGATAGCCCTTACTTCCAAGGGTGGTGTCAGAAAATCTCAATTTTGAGGGCGATACAGCCCTTAAACTCGTCCCTCAACTTGATGTCCCTTAGAATTGGGACACCACTTGCCCTTAGCGGGAACGCGCATTTTAGAGATTGAGGGTTGAGATTGAGGGTTAAGGGAGGAACTGGAATTCACCCTAAGAATGAAACATGTAAGATGTACTGTACCTGCAGAGTTGGCTGACTGTGGGACACCGTGGCTGGACCCTGAGCACTGACAATCACTGGCACGTGGAAGTGGTTGCTTGACAAAGCAGCTGCAGCACTTGAAACACTGAAGGCTTCAGCCAGAGAGTCCCAGGATTTCTTACTGAAGATAGAATTAACCAGCTGGATGATCTGGTCCTGTGGGGAGAAAATATTTTTGATCATTTTTGAGACAAACGTACATATAAAATGAATTAATGCCACACAGGAAGCATACCTCCTTGAGAGGCGGCTCCACATCAACGTGATCTGACAGGGCATATGCAGCAGTTACAAACATGGCAGTTGTCTCAAGTCCTTCTTCAAACTGGAGGTAGATACCACCAAGATCATCCAGGCGGGCTGTCAGATCCTAAAACAAGGAAACAGTTCACTTCATAAAATTCACCACTCCCACACTGTAACAAATAAAACAATGACACAGCACCATCTAGAGCAGGGGTCTTCAACCTTTTTTAGCCCAGGGACCCCTTGGATGAGAGAAAAACAGAGCAGGGACCCCTGCTTATAATTCTTATCTCCCCCCCCCCTTTTTTTTTATGTGTCACATTTTAAGCCTGGCTTATAAAAACTTTTAGATGTATTTTATTCTGCTTATTTCACCTTATTAACCAATTCCTGACTGGGTTATTAGCCTGCATGTGTTTATGGTTGATAAAACTTTCATGCATATTATTATTATTATTATTATTAGTTGGTATGAGACAATATTTTCTATAATTGTTATTTTCCAACAATGAAACGTTTAACTGCCTGTATATGTGTATATATATATATAGATATATATATATATATAGATAATATATATATATATATTATATATATATTTATATCATATATATATATATATATATCATAATTTATATATATATGCCATATATATATATATATATATATATACATACAGAAAAGAAAACACTGAATGCATAAAAGCAGTGTTTTTGGCAGTACAACGCCATAGCTATTGATGTAAAAACTTAAGTGATTTAGGTTATAATCAAGAAAACCATGGAAAATGGTAAGATATCAGCTCTTAAATAAAACTCTTATGAGCAATCTTTGTGGTTATCGTTATGTTTGTCCAAACAAATGTACCTTTAGTTGTACCAGGCATTAAAATGAACAAGAAACTGAAGAAAACAAGGTGGTCTAATAATTTTTTCCATGACTGTATATATATATATATATATATATATATATATATATATATATATAGATATATATATATATATATATATTATTTATTTTAACTCTCAAATTATTTTGGTTAAAATTGCCTTTATTTCTTTTTAAGTTGGAGGACCCCCTGCAGTACCTCCGCGGCCCCCCTAGGGGTCGCAGACCCCTGGTTGAAGACCACCGGTCTAGAGGAAATTCTTCAACTCACCTCAATTTCCTCCAGTATTCCTCCAAGTTCTGCCTGCTGGGAAAGGCGGGATGCTGTTTGCAGAGCTAAAATTATACTTTCCAAAGAGATGGTACATTTGTTGTAAAATATAATGTTTAAACAAGAACTGCCAAACATTTCGTACAGAATGCTTGTCCTCTACTAAACTACTGTATATAATGCTTACGCTATAACGTTGTCCTCCTTGTTGATGTGAGCGGTCAGGGCACCGATGACTTCTTGAGAAGCAAATGGAAGACCCAGAGAGCTGAGGGCGCTTACAGCCCGATGGATCTGAGTTATGGGCGAATCCTCACTGACTGCTGCCAAGAGGAGATCACGGGTTTCATTGGACACGGGGATCTAAGAAGGTGATAAAGTTACTCAGATTAATGTTGCCAATTTCCAGTATTCTTTTAACCATAAGTAAAACAAATTGCAAAATGGGTTACATAATTTACTATCAAGTATTCCTCTATACCAGTGGTGTGCAAACTGTGGTACAGGAGCGCTCTCTGGTGGTACGTGGGGGAATGTCATGACTTGTCAATGCATGACAAAGCACTATAAATACATTTCAAATGAAATTCAAATAACAATAAATAACCACAATAAGGAATAAACATCTCTCCTGTGTGTTTAAAGGTAATTGAGAAGGCATATATGGCTATATTTTAAAGCTGGTCATCATGGTGGATAGTGCTGGGCGATATGACGATACATATCGTGGAGACGATAGAAAAGTGTGTATCGTGCCATTTCTCTTATATCGTTTCTATCGTTTCTAACCTAATTTTAACAATTATTACAGCAAATATGTAATTAAATAACCTGCAATGATAAATTTGATAGAATCATATCTACTTCTACAAAGTAGCCTTTTATGTTTGCACTTTTATTCATGGTTAATGCCTTAAACAGAGTTCTCTTCAACCCTGATGTTTACTTTAGACACTTTATATTGGTTTGCAAACTTTGCACTACAAGGTTACAGATTTCAGAAAGTTGAAAAATAATTTGTGTTTATTTTTTATAGCTGAACTTCAGTGCAAAAATGTGTTTTTCCTCTCAGAAACTGTTGTGCACTTAAAAAAAAAATGTGAAAGCTACTGTACCTCTGTACCTACCTGTTTTTGCTGCACTAAAATGTATGTTTGTGACAGTTCAGCTAAATGTCCTTTCAAAATAAAGGTGAAAAGTAAGCAATGACATTTTTGTCAAATTTTTCAGAGAATAACTGAAAACATTATTTATTATTGTTTATCGTGATATATATCGTTATCGTGATATAAAATAGTCCATATCGTGATATATGACTTTTTTCCATATCGCCCAGCACTAATGGTGGTACTTGGAGAGCTCAAAGTTTCTTGGGTGGTACGCAGCATTAAAAGTTTGAGAACTGCACAGTATAGAGTTTGTTCTTCTCAGTTGAGAAGGACAAAAAAAGAGCAAAGGGAATATATTTTTGTACCTCACATCCTGAAATGGCCTGGCTAGTTTCAGCAGCAAAGAAGAGTGAGTCAACACTGGTGGGGTCAAGCTGAGATTTCAGGAATTGGCAAACTTCCTGCAAAATAAATATTTATACCAAGAACAATTGGAATCATCATTCGAAGCCTGTACATGCAGGTAATTGATTTTAACTGAATGATTGGCAAACACAATCATACCACCAAAACCAAAGTCTTACTTCTTCATCAGGAACAGCTGCACCAAGTTTGGTCAGACCGACAACAGAATAATATGCGGACTCCAAGTCGGTGAACGGTTGGCTCAGTAAGTTCTGCAGTCGGCTCAGATCAGATAAGGACAGGTAGTGCAACGGTGTGAGCGCGTGAGCTCCGCCCACAGCCAGGCTGAGGAAGAACAAGCCGAGCAACCCTGCGGACACAGAAGCCTAGCTTAACAAGCATCACGGCTGTTATACATAAATATTTTCCATTCCGATTGGACAGAAAAAAATTAAACACACCACCATATTAAGCTTAAATCTGTTTTAGCATTGATTCATTGATTGAAATAAAGCTGCTCGAGAGCATATTGTCGTTTAGCTACAAGGGGGGAAAAGCTAACGTTAAAAGAGAGCAGCACGCTACATGAACAGGCACCATTTTAAACAAGTTATACAACTAGTACTTTAATAATAATATCAAACAGCATAAATAAAATGTAAGAGAAAAATGTGTAAGGTGACGTTTAACATTTATGAACGTGTATACTTACGAGAGGGGTCCATGTCTAGCACTCTAAAGCAGCGTCACCAGAAGCCCACGATTGCTTCCGGTGTCTGACAGAGCAATCTGACGTAGGAGGGATGACTTCCGGCCGGGGGACCATTTTTTTCAAAAGAAAAGCACGTAAATACGTGTAATATTCCCATCCCAGTTTATTTTAAATATACTTCCTTTGTTTTAGATGATAAACATAGTATACCTCTTATGTAAGTTGGGATATTGGCATTATTCACTCGGAAGTTTAAAAAAAAAAAACATAATACTAATAGTCCATGAAATACCAAGGCACATACCTGTCAAGTATCCCGTTTTGGCCGGGAAAGTCCCGTATTTTACTCTTCTCTCCCGCCGTCTTCCTGGTATTTGTATTTTTTTACCATAAATCTCCCGTATTTTAACCTGCGTTATTAAAAAAAATAATAATACCGCATGGGGCCGAGTAAAAAAAAAAAAAAAAAAAAAGACATTGCCAATCTGGGATCTGTCACTTGCCTCGCGATAACTGCCACAACAGCTACTAAGGTGGAAGATGTCGCGATAACTGCCACAGCAGCAGCTACTACAGGTGCTGTAGGTGGTAGATGTCACGAGGTGGTTAGTGTGTGACGTCTGATGAGTGACAGCACGCGAAAAAAAAAAAGAGAGATTGTAACAGAGAATAGGATTGCGCTCTTTTCTCATGTAAAATAAACAATAAACAAGCCATTAAACGCGTAAAGAAAAGTCACGTGAAATGAGATGAAAAACTGAAAGAGCAATATGAAATGTGTGTAATGAATATCAAATGTAAATACAAGAAATGTCAAATGAACAAAACATATGTGAATCCCTTCAAATACTCTTCTTCCCCTTTGTGTTTTCATTTAGGCTTTAATGAATGTTCACATTATATCAATGTGGCTTTATGCACAGCTGCTCTACTTCCTGAACTTCAGCCAGCTGCTTTGTTTCCTGTGTGCCATTAATTAACAAACTGATTAATCCAGGTGTGTCTGACCTCACAGCAATAGTCAGACACACCTGGATTGATCAGTTTGTCCAATAATGGCACACTGGAAACAAAAGAGCTGGCTGAAGTTCAGGAAGTAGTGGAGCTGTGATTTTAACTTTTTTGTACACCAGAAACGTAAGAGATACTGGAGCTGGTTGGGCAGGTGCCAGAAAATTCCCTTATTTTCAAATCCAAAACTTGACAGGTGTGCCAATGCATATCGGACAAACTTTATTATTGCTGTTTCATTACCCATGACAAACTGTCGTACAAGACATTTAATGGCAAATAGCATTATAGCCATGTCATAAATGATCAGTACATATCTCTGCCACCTGGTTATTGCAGAATAAAACAACTTTACACTGGGACCAATCCTTTTTTAATTAATTGATCTTAATTAGTGAGACAACTTTAAATTATTGATGGGTTACTATTACATTTTCCAACATTTCTATTGTTCCCTATTTAGGGATTTTATTAATATGTATTGAGAAATACAATATACTAATGGTCAATATTCTATAAGACAGTCTCTCAAATCATTACTGCTCAACTCTTAACTTGTAACAATTTGAAATGGAGGCGCTGATATTAAAGTTTACAACAGTACAACCAAAAAAAAAAAAAAAATAATCAGTTAAATTCCAGACACATGATGTCATGTAAAACCAGATCTTTCAGTGAAAAATGTAGTCTTGATTTTCCTTCTGTAACACCGAATTAACAACACTAGCCCAACAGATGGCGTGTCCTCTTCTCCCAGTAGAAACGACACCAGTAAGAAAACAACAGTAACATTAAGTTCTGCACGTGCAGCATGTTGGTGTGAAGTGTGAAGACGACTGATCTCAGGACAAAATCAGAGCCCTGTTGGGAGGATGGGACTTCAGTGAGCGAAGGTAGCATCTCGCCTTCTCTGTCATTATGAGCTGGTCTTTAGTTTGTCCACAGACGACCTCCTCCCATTCTTTTGACATCTGGGGGAAAAAAAAAAAAAAACAAAAAAAACTCAACTTCATATATAAAATGACCATGCAAAAATACTTTCTACAGATAATGCTAGGGGTGTAACGGTACACAAAACTCTCGGTTCGGTACGTACCTCGGTTTTGAGGTCACGGTTCGGTTCATTTTCGGTACAGTAAGAAAACAAAATGCAAAATATAAATGTGCTAGTTGTTTATTACACACTTCTGTGCTTTTAAAACAATAAGAACATTAGCCTATACAAAGCTAGAATTCTGCTCAAAAATATAAATACAATATTCTGAAATGTAGATATTTTGAAAAACAAAATAAAAATAATATTGGCTCAGACTTTTTCTTAAAGAAAATATCCATCTGATGTGCAAAATTGAACAGTTGCAACACTGAACAGTTTCAAGTTGTTGCTCAGATTAAATAACATAAATAAGGCTCAGACTGTTTCTTTAAAAACAAATCATTTTATTTTTTCATAAAGTACCGGTATGATTTTCTGGTTAAAATGTGGACGAGAAGGTAATTGATATCGGGGCTCAATTACTTTTATCATGTTTGAAGCCAGCGTTTAGGGTGATTAGGGTCTTAAATCTGCAGCTATAAAACACAACTTCGGCTCCCCGGTGAAATATAAACAGGGACAAAGAGAAGTTGATAAAACCAAAGTGGTTTGCCGACATTGTTCATCCGAGATCGGGTATGTTTCTGGCAACACGTCTAACCTGTTAACTCATTTGAAACGGCACCACCCCAGCATGAACATCGCTACAAAAAGAGAAAGACGACCCGAGTACAAACACAGCTTCCCACCACATTTAACACTATGTCGCGGGAGGCTTATTGCCAATGCTAGCGGCATTAGCATTAGCCACGACGTCCGCTACAACTGCTGTTTGTTGTGCTCCATGCGGCCCTCTACTTAATATGTCCGTGTGGAAACTTGTTCGGTACGCCTCCGTCCCGAACCGACCACAACGTACCGAAACGGTTCAATACAAATACAGGTACCGTTACACCCCTAGATAATGCTTTCCATTTTTTGCAGATTTTACAGGGGGGTGTGGCCTTACAGGAAGTGGGGGTACTGTACTGGGAAAGATGGCGCTGTCACTGGGTCCCAACAGGAAGCCCTGATCCAAAATATTTTCATGCCGCTTGCTGCAGATCAATGAAGACTGAAGTATGACAGGTTCTTCCTGTGGCCAAAGCAGGGAGAAAGAACAAATAATTAGTCCGAGTCAAACCTAAAAACCGTTTTAATAGTTATACACACTTCACCTTGATGGTATTTTTGGTCTCGGTCTTAATGGGTTTGCGTTTGGACGTCACCAGGCAGTCGATGACATCGAGGGCCAAGGATTTCCGCACTTTCTTCATGGGAGGGCGATGCTGATGTTTTAGAAATAAATAAATAGCTTGAGCAGGAAAATCAAAAACAGCGACAATACATAGAGATAGAAATAAAATAAAGGGTTGGGACTGCAGGGTGGCACATGAATAAGACTTCCTCTGCAACTGCATTATATAGTTCATTTTAAAATACAGAAAATGTTGTTGTTCCAATTTTTTTTACATTGGTTCCTAAAAATGCTTAGTCTGGAAATAATTCAATGTTCCCAGGGCCCATTTCCTAAACCTGTCAATTGTTCCTTTGTTTAAACTTATAACACAAATATAAATATCATTTTCAGTCTGACCAGAAGCTTGTTGCACAAAAGTGCAATTAAGAGATGCAGAGTTTTCACGTCTACTAAATCCATCCTGGCTTATTTGATCGTGTTTGAGAAGGTGCGGCTATGTCAAACCAGGTTTAACTAATCCTGGTACATGGACATTTATGGCTTTCATAAGCAGAACGTGAGGTTGATCACATATTTACTGATTCAGAAATGGAAAAAAAAAATGTGTCTCTTATGTTTCACAAAGCAACAGCCTCTAAAGGAAACATGTGAGGTTAAACAGCTAATACATTAAAAGGGGAAGTTACTAAACTCAAAGAGACTGACTGGCAGACTGAATACATAATAGTCCAATTTACAGGTCGCATTTAACAAAATAACTTCTTACTCTGGGTGATGTCAAACTAAAGTTGGGTACCTTTGACAACATTGGATTTTAATTTAATGAGAGCTACAGAGATATAAAACATGAAAATACAGAGTAATAGTGCTGGGCGATATGGAAAAAATCATATATCACGATATGGACTATTTTATATCACGATAACGATATATCACGATATACCATAATAAAGTATGTTTTCAGTTATTCTCTGAAAAGTTTGACAAAAATTTCATTGCTTACTTTTCAACTTTATTTTGAAAGGACATTTAGCTGAACTGTCACAAACATACATTTTAGTGCAGCAAAAACAGGTAGGTACAGAGGTACAGTAGCTTTCACATTTTTTTTAAAGTGTTTCTGAGAGGAAAAACACATTTTTGCACTGAAGTTCAGCTATAAAAAATCAACACAAATTATTTTTCAACTTTCTGAAATCTGTAACCTTGTAGTGCAAAGTTTGCAAACCAATATAAAGTGTCTAAAGTAAACATCAGGGTTGAAGAGAACTCTGTTTAAGGCATTAACCATGAATAAAAGTGCAAACATAAAAGGCTACTTTGTAGAAGTAGATATGATTCTATCAAATTTATCATTGCAGATTATTTAATTACATATTTGCTGTAATAATTGATAAAATTAGGTTAGAAACGATAGAAGAGAAATTGCACGATATACACTTTTATATCGTCCCCATGATATGTATCGTCATATTGCCCAGCACTACAGAGTAATATTATTCTTTAATAATCTTAATAATACTAGTGACATACTTCCATCTTGGTAGGAAGTAAATAGATTTTGTCTAATTATCTACATCTTCTACCCAGCTGATGACTTTCCCTTAACAACAAAACATCCAACAAGAATGTCAGAAACACTGTTTTAAAAATCATCTTCGCCATTCTACATTTAGTTTTGGTTAAACATCTTTGAGAAAATTAAACTGGTAATATTTGCTACTGATATGATGATTTTTCTTTTTTCATTGAAAATGTGTTAAAGTTTCAGGGAAATATATAAGTTGTTTGGTGGAGAAATGTGACCTCAAAAATGAAACTGTATCTTGTTAAATTTTTCCTAATCTGCTAAATACCACATCCACAAATCCCAAACTTTAATCCTGTTACTTCATTTAACATTCACACAGTCTGAAACTCAGAATAAATAAAACATCAAAACTGTATAAAAAACAGTCAAAACCTCCTCAAGCATCAATTTAATTTTAATACCCCAACAACTGTATTTTGTCATCATTTCCCCACTTACAGCTTTGCTCATTTCTGAAGTATCTTATATAAATTCTTGATTAAATACATATAATTTAAATAAAGTGGTCTACTACTGCATCTAAACCATCATTCAAAAACTATCACAACATTGTGAAAGAAACACACGTGACATGAATAGAACTTTAAATGCAGCAGTTACATTGATCACTGACTTTATTCTGATCTTCTTTATAACGTCAGTTGTTTCTAATCATCAGAATAATATTGAAGAGAAATATACGATGACAAGTATCTGAGATCAATAAAATAAGTTATCAAGCTTCCTATAGTAAAGTGAACTAATGACCATAATTCAGAGTTAGAATTTGTTTTGTAAATTTTAACGCAGGCTGATGAAAATAAGGAAACATAGACAGAGAAGTTTGTGAATAACTGTTAGGGTTTAAGGTTAGCTTTTAACCTTCAGTCACTAGTTATTCTGTTTAACTAACCTGGTCAGGACCAGACCAACAAGCAGGATTTCTGAATCCTGGAACTCTGATCTCTTCAGTCAGCTGTCACTCCATTTGGAAATATAAATAATGGTTGTTCGTGATCTTTTGTGTGTATGTTATCTATGGAAGTATTTCTGTGCCACCTGAGTTTGAATACGAATTTTTAAGATTGAAAATTTTCAGCATCAAAATCAAACTTTGAATTTTAAAAAACATCAGATTTCTAGCACTGAATTTTTTTTTGCCTCTGAATTTTATTTTGTTAAAATAAATTCAGTGTTAAAAAAAATTGTTGTCTTAAAATATTCAGTTTTTCAAAATTCAACATGTAAAGAAATTCAACACCCCAAAACATTCAGTGTAAAAAAAAAAAAAAAATCAACATCTCAAAAAAATTCAGTGTAAAAAAATTCAATTTCTAAAAAAAAAAAAAAATCAGTGTAAAAATTCAACCTCAAAAAATTCAGTGTAAAAAGAACCAGACTCAACATCCGGGTCACCAGGGAGAAGCAATCGATCCCTGTCTCAATTCAGCCAACGTCCAGCCAATCACGTTACGCTCCATTGGTCATGTGACACCCACCCAGATAGTAATCACCTGAGTTTGCTGCCATGGCCGACCGGTCCGTCTTACTATCTGGGTGGGTGTCACATGACCAATGGAGCGTAACGTGATTGGCTGGACGTTGGCTGAATTGAGACAGGGATTGATTGCTTCTCCCTGGTGACCCGGATGTTGAGTCTGGTTCTTTTTACACTGAATTTTTTTGAGGTTGAATTTTTTTACACTGATTTTTTTTTTAGAAATTGAATTTTTTTACACTGAATTTTTTTGAGATGTTGATTTTTTTTTTTACACTGAATTTTTTGGGGTGTTGAATTTCTTTGTGTGTTGAATTTTGAAAAACTGAATATTTTAAGACAACAAATTTTTTTAACACTGAATTTATTTTAACAAAATAAAATTCAGAGGCAAAAAAAATTCAGTGCTAGAAATCTGATGTTTTTTAAAATTCAAAGTCTGATTTTGATGCTGAAAAATTTCAATCTTAAAAATTTGTATTCAAACTCAGATGGCACAGAAATACTTCCATAGTTATCTTATTTCCTTTAGTTTGCATTACATTTTAACAAACATATCGTAACTCGGAATTATGGTCATCATTATACACAGTCCATTTAGAGCATAAACATAAATGTGGCAGACTTTAAGAAAACTTATATTTAATATTTTTCTTTACCATGATTTTGCGCCGTTGTCCAGGTGGGGTTGAACGTACGACAACCAAGTCGATCCCTGCATCTCTCTGTATGACCTCATTAATATCGTCTTCAAGGTTTGGCGTCTGAGGCTAAGAAAACATTACAGAAAAATGTCTTGCTTCAAAGAAAACGTAAGGGGAAAAATATTAAAAGAAAAACAAAATCACTAAACAACAAACAGTAACAAATGAACAGTTTTTCACTGGAGGTGCAGACCGAAGCTCACCAGAGGCTGAAGGGGGCCGTATTTCTCCATGGCGTTTTTAAAAGGCGTTGGAGTTCGGGGAGTCATGCACAGCTCAGACTTGTGGTTTGGCGTAACAAATCTAAAGGAAAACAAAAGGAGCACAACAAGCCAAATGTAAAATGTGGAAAAAAGATGCAACATTCAAATCTCTAAACCTGCCATCAACCTTTCTTACAGTACATAAAAAAAGTACATCTAATTAGTGCTGGGCGATATGACGATACATATCGTGGGGACAATATAAAAGTGTGTATCGTGCGATTTCTCTTCTACCGTTTCTAACCTAATTTTATCAATTATTACAGCAAATATGTAATTAAATAACCTGCAATGATAAATTTGATAGAAACATATCTACTTCTACAAAGTAGCCTTTTATGTTTGCACTTTTATTCATGGTTAATGCCTTAAACAGTATGGAGCGATAGGAGTGCCACATTAATAAATAAATAAATAAATAAATGTGGAAATAAAAAGAGAAATAAATAAATAAATAAATGTGGAAATAAAAAGAGAAATAAATAAATAAATAAATAAATGTGGAAATATAAATATAAATAAATAAATAAATATATGTGGAAATATAAAGAGAAATAAATATATAAATAAATATATGTGGAAATATAAAGAGAAATAAATAAATATATGTGGAAATATAAAAGGAAATAAATAAATAAATGTGGAAATATAAAGGGAAATACATAAATAAATAAATGTGGAAATATAAAGAGAAATAAATAAATGAAAAGGAAAATCATCTTTAATTTTCGTATTTCATTTGCTTTTCCTTTTTGGCACTCCTGTGACACAAGGATAAAGCAATGACAAAACGCTTGGTGGACTGAGCTGTCAATCAAATGGCTCTGGGCGGGGCTTGCTGTCCAGGATTAGAGATGCGCGGATGACGTATATTTTAACCCGCAACCGCTTCTTAAAATCTCTATCCGCCCGCTATCCATTTGCAGGAACGTTTTTTCACCAATTTTCAAAACCGAACCGACCCGCCATCCTTTTTAATAATATGTAAAATATTTGTTCTTATTATTATTATTTGAGTGCTTCAACCGCAACCCGCCCGAATTTAATTAAAGTATTATTTTTTGACGAGTCATCCGCCCGATATGCGGATTATCCGCTCCGCCCGCGGGTGCACGGTTCAACCGCGCATCTCTATCCAGGATGGATAGTCGTTCCCTGATCCCTGATTCCCTGATTTAGGGGGGAGGGCCTTTGGGGAGAGGGCCACAGAGAGGGAGGGAGGGTTTTATAGAGGGCCACATATATGTTTCTCTTTAGGGCCACATATATTTATTTATTTATTTACTTATTTATATTTCCACATTTATTTTTATTTATTTATTTATTTCTCTTTTTATTTCCACATTAATTAATTTATTTATTTATTTATTAATGTGGCACTCCTATCGCTCCATAAAACAGAGTTCTCTTCAACCCTGATGTTTACTTTAGACACTTTATATTGGTTTGCAAACTTTGCACTACAAGGTTACAGATTTCAGAAAGTTGAAAAATAATTTGTGTTTATTTTTTATAGCTGAACTTCAGTGCAAAAATGTGTTTTTCCTCTCAGAAACTGTTGTGCACTTTAAAAAAATGTGAAAGCTACTGTACCTCTGTACCTACCTGTTTTTGCTGCACTAAAATGTATGTTTGTGACAGTTCAGCTAAATGTCCTTTCAAAATAAAGTTGAAAAGTAACCAATGAAATTTTTGTCAAACTTTTCAGAGAATAACTGAAAACATATTTTATTATGGTATATCGTGATATATATCGTTATCGTGATATAAAATAGTCCATATCGTGATATATGATTTTTCCATATCGCCCAGCACTACTAACTAGTAACTGTTCGGTGAGTGTAGCCATATTTCCCTTCAACAGTACCAACAGTTCATGAATGCCTCGTGTCTGCAGCGATGCTATACAGATGTTTATGTTTGTTTGGCTGTGTTTCTGGTTTGCTTTTTGTGTGTGTGTTCAAATATTCAAACGTCTGTCTCTTTTTTTTCCACATTGTGTTTCAGTTTCTTAACATGTGGACCAAGCAGGACAGTCATGATCTGGAGAACCCTTCCCTCACATCTACGCCGGTGTGCAGCCAGAAAGCCATTGTTACCACGCCGCTACAGCGGGACAAGACCCCTCTCACACAGAAAGAAAACTCGGTGTAAGTGACCCCAGCTGATGTTGGGTTAGGGTTGCTGGTTCCATTCTGGATCCCTTTTTCAGTTAGTAAAACAAGAGTTTTCATAACTCTGAGAATTTGTAATATTTATTGTTTGTCACTCAACAGCAGGTGTTATGGTTCGTGGGTTGTATCTAAATGTCCTGTAGATTAGATTAGATGTAGTGCTAAGCGATATGGAAAAAATCATATATCACGATATGGACTATTTTATATCACGATAACGATATATATCACGATATACCATAATAAAGTATGTTTTCAGTTATTCTCTGAAAAGTTTGACAAAAATTTAATTGCTTACTTTTCAACTTTATTTTGAAAGGACATTTAGCTGAACTGTCACAAACATACATTTTAGTGCAGCAAAAACAGGTAGGTACAGAGGTACAGTAGCTTTCACATTTTTTTAAAGTGCACAACAGTTTCTGAGAGGAAAAACACATTTTTGCACTGAAGTTCAGCTATAAAAAATAAACACAAATTATTTTTCAACTTTCTGAAATCTGTAACCTTGTAGTGCAAAGTTTGCAAACCAATATAAAGTGTCTAAAGTAAACATCAGGGTTGAAGAGAACTCTGTTTAAGGCATTAACCATGAATAAAAGTGCAAACATAAAAGGCTACTTTGTAGAAGTAGATATGATTCTATCAAATTTATCGTTGCAGGTTATTTAATTACATATTTGCTGTAATAATTGATAAAATTTTATTATTATTTTATCTTATTTTATTTTTTATTCTATTTTTTTTATTTATTTATTTATTTTTTTGGACTAATTTTACATTGTAAGTTGGGCATTTAACTGAATTTTATCTATTTTATTATTTTATTTTTTAGATATTTACCAAATTTTAGGCAATATAGTTATCTTATCAAGTATCTTCTCTCAGGTGTTTCCCCACTTCAAAGTAGCGAGTGTGAGATGGCGTTTCCTCACCATTCTTCCTCACAAATCTTAAATTCTATGTTTTTATATGTGTGTGTTTATTGTTTCCTGTATTGTTTTTATGTAAAGCACTTTGAGCTGCTCCTGTCTGCATGAAAAGTGCTCTATAAATAAAGTATGATTGATTGATTGATTGATTGATAAAATTAGGTTAGAAACGATAGAAGAGAAATGGCACGATACACACTTTTATATTGTCCCCACGATATATATCGTCATATCGCCCAGCACTACTAGTTAGTCATGTAAACATTTCAATTTAACTCAGCCATGACAACCATGCCGTTAGTTATTTTTCCATGACCAATTTTTTTATTTAATTATTATCAGACCATTTCCTGAGACATCAGGAGCAGCCTGCTGTGACTTACCTGTGATGGAGAAAACGGTAGGATTTTGACAGGGGTGCTCTTGGGAGTCATGGAGTGATTGGCATCTGGCGACAGGGTAACACGTCTCCGGCTGCTGCGGGTGAGGATGGAGGGGGGGGTGATGCCTCCTGGGGAAATAGGAATAAGCTCCCCCTTGCTGCCTTTGCTCAGCTCCTGCAACGCGCTGCCCTCCAGACGAAACTGGTGGCGCTCCGGGCTCGGACTGTCCTCGGGAAGGTCAAACGCTGCAAGGTTGCACCAACCATCAAGGTCCTTAGTGCAGAGGAGACATTTTATGTGCTTCTGTACATCTGGTCTATCTTTTGAGGAACTGGAAAGCTTAATTAATGCATACATTAATATATCGAGATTTATTATTTATTCAGTATGAAAATAAAGTTACCCCATCCACCATGTCCAGCACCTCCTTCAGGGCTGGGCCCGTAGGTGAGAGGAAACCAGATTCATCCACGACCCAGTGAGTGCTACTCATCTCTCCCGTGTTGTCAGATTCACTCTTTGAATTTAAACTGTCCTTTGGTGAAGGGACGGCCTTTGTCAGCACCGTTTCAGGGGAGCCGGCTTTACCAGAAGCTGATGTTTCCTGTAAAAAGTGGGAAATCAACAACACCAATGAATGATTACTATTGTGCATCACAGATAATTTGGACTATAAATGGATACAACCGGGCGCTTACGAAAAGATCTGGTTTTCTGCTCCGTGTCTTTCTCTGGTTCATCTTGAGAGCAATTGGCCATCTATTTGTTTTAAAGCAAAGGAAGGGAGAAAAGATTTTTTAAAGAAAGAATTGTAAGTAATTTACAAAACACCAAACAGTTCAAGTATCTTAAAGAACATCGTGAGGAGAAGACAACCCACCAGCACATCTTTATTAACGCGAATCAAAATCTCTTCAAGTTCGTTGGGCCTCAAAACCTCCCCGGCAAAGAAACCCATTTCCAACTTGCGCTTGATGGTCGAATTCCAGTGATTCTTCACAGGCGTTGTCTGTCCTGTGAATAGATATTCATTTACAACACAAAACCAGGCGTGCTTTCAGATTCCTCCTCGAGCCGACCAGCAGGTATCTATTAACCTTCCAGGGAGCAGTTTTGCTATTTCGGCCCAGCGGTTCCCGAGTAAGCAGTGAGCCTTGTAGATGATGAAGTCCTCCTCGGCGGTCCAGGACGACTTCTTCACGCTGGGATTGAGATGGTTGTGCCAGCGCTCCCTGCACTGCTTCCCCAGCCTTCCCTTCAGGTGCTTGGCAACCATCGCCCACTGTTTGTTGCCATAGCGACTCACAAGCTCTATAACCTGTAGGAACATAGTTTTTTTTTATTCAACATATTTTCATTAATCAAACTAAATATTGTGTACTTGAGTAAACAACTAAAGCACCACCCACTTTCTCATCCTCTTCTTTTGTCCAAGGACCTTTAACCAGCTCCGGATCCAAGACCTTAAGCCAGCGATGCTGACACTGGTGATCAGTATGATTCTATACAAAACAAAACATTCAAAGTGTTGTAAAATATGTATTTTAAAATAACATACCCGATAAAGCCTTACATTTCAATACAAACAATCAGACTCACTGGTATATAGCTGGCAATACGTTTCCAGTCACTCAGTCCCATTTTGTGAACCAGTGCTTTAAGCTTGTCATCCTATAAACATAAATCATGTTATCCTTATTGCTGTCCTTCAAAGTCAAGGTTTACTGAGTTTTTTTTTTTTTTTTTTTTTTTTTTTTAATAATTCCTGAGACAAATTACAATAATCACCTCCTCTTGCGTCCATTTCACTTTCACTTTCCCACCGTCTCTGGGCTCTGCCACATCAGAATCAGTATCTTGCTGCATGGCCTCTTCTGCATCCTCTCTGAGAAGAAGAGAAGAAAAAAGAAAAATAAATAGAAAAATAAAGAAAAATGACTACTTTTTTTTTTTTCCCTTTATTAAATTCAACACACAGCCACATACAGTGCAGGGATTGCATCATAAACAAAAAAGTGATAAATACAAACAAAAAAAAACATAAGCCAGGGGGATAACATTTCACTTGAAAATATTAAAGTGAACACAAATATCAGCTGTTTTGATGGCCTTTTGGTTATGGGAGAACTTCCATGTATTGTATGACTTCATTATAAAAAGTAACAAAAGAAGGCTTTCTATGTGTAAATTTGCATTTGTGAATATGGAATCTTGCTAAAATTATAATTAAATTAATAATAAATGTTTCTTTAGGTCTTGCCTTACTTCTATTACAGTCAAAAATTCCAAATAATACATCCTTCCAAAACAAATTGAAGTCAGCTTCAATATGATTATCTATATAGTTACAGATATCAGTCCAGAGGCTTTTTACAAATAAATGAGTAACAGTTTCAGCAGTAGCAGAACAGAACGTGCAATTCAGGTCAATGTCTCTTTTGAATCTTTT
This sequence comes from Hirundichthys speculiger, assembly GCA_018398805.1. NCBI lineage: Eukaryota > Metazoa > Chordata > Actinopteri > Beloniformes > Exocoetidae > Hirundichthys > Hirundichthys speculiger. Next base: position 93,271 of record JAGFBZ010002322.1, read on the forward strand.
AATAATGTGATCATTAGACGGATAATCATTTGACTAGTGTCTGTTAACAGAAAGCATATTGGGGTTAAAACGAAATCCTGAAGCCTGTTTTCGATCCTGGAAAAGGGCGGCAGTCGTGAGTCAGCGCTCAAACAAAGTTAAACACATGACACATTTTACTTTGTCGTCAGTAAATGTCATTAAAGGTTCTCTTATTTAACCGATAAAACAAAAAAACCTGTACAGACACTTCAAAAAGAAACTAAAATGAGCAGATTACCTGCGCAGGGACAAAGACATTTCCCTCTGTTTCTGTTGTTTACGGCCAGATTTTCCCAGAGTTCGTTGCACGTCATGTACATTAATAATAGTTTAATATATATGCTAATACCACTTGTTAAATGTCTTGAAGAACCGGTCAGTGGAAGTGATGAAGGTTCTATGTTCAGATTAAATATTCCAGGTTGTAAACATCTGAGCGCCAGAGCTGACCCGGCCGCGCTCCGGATTTTCTATCTCGCGCCCTTCTTTGCCTTCCCACCACAGTAGTGACGTTCCTGCGCAGTAGATGTGCGCAGAAGATCGGATCCGTAGGCGGAAATCTTCCGGGGGGGACCTTCAAAATAATTTATTTTATTTCCTTTAAGTTTATGCTATACGTTTTTTAAAATAGCGAATCACGAATAATGCTTAATTGTTTTGAAGGACTTAAATTATTTAGGAATGAATGAATACATACAAATAACTAAAAACAAATGTATGTTCATAATTACTTAATTTATCAAATATAAAAACTTTTCTCTTTTTTTGGTTTATTCATTTAAATATTCATATAGTTAGTTCCTTAAATCTGGAATATCACATTCATAGATTTAATTACAAATTCTGTTCAGTTTTTATGTTCATCTTGCAAACATGCGTTTTATTATCATTCCTCGTTTTTGGCAGCTAACCAGTCTTGGAACTGTCCAATGTAGAAGCGCGATTCAAACTAGAGGTGGGTGGATCGATCCAAATATCGATAATATCGATACCAACGCCGGTATTGATATCGAACAATATTCATGTAAAAAGATCGATACTCAAGCTTTTTTTTCTTTTTTCTTTTTAATTTCCAACAGAGAGCATTCAGGTAGATGAGCCTGGTCGTCTTCAGCATTAGTTTCTATCAACTTTCAAATTACATGTTATTTAAGTCATACGTTACTGGAGCCGACTCAAAAAAACATAATTAAGATGTTGAAATAACCCAGTACATGTCATGTATCCCATTGAAAGGTGTTATTTAAGATAAAATAACATTAGATAATCCTTTATTTATCACACAACAGGGACATTTATAGAGTTAAAGCTACAGGAAAGTGCACACAGTGCAAAAAAAAAATACACAAGTATTAAAAGATATAATATTAAAGGTGGACTAGAAAAAAAACACATGAACAGAAATTCAACTCCAATGAATATTTACACAAAATGTTGAAGACATAAAGTTTGAAGAAATTCTATTCTTGGCTTTAACAAAATAATCCAAAGACAAAAATCACAAGAGTTCATGATAGATTAAGCTTAATTTGAAAAAGTATCGGTATCGGTATTGGTATCGATATCGGCGATATTGGCCTTGTATTTACTTGGTATTGGATCGATACCAACGTTCCCAGTATCGCCCAGCTCTAATTCAAACGCCAAAACAGCTGGGGACAGTATTAGAAAGAAGGTTCTATGAACTCTAAGTTAAAAAAAAAAAAAAAAAACTAACTTAGTCAACAAATACTGAGATAAGAAACTGAGTATTAGGTTGCAAAACAACGGTTGAGAGTTGATTCAGTTAACTCTGAGTATGTTGACGTTACCAGTTATTAATTAATTAATTAATTAATCCTCTGATGGATTTACCATTTTGGTGTATGTGAGTAATCTTCTTTGTATTTTTAATTTCAATCACATGGCTTTCTGCAAAAACGTTGCAGAAATTGCATTAATGAAATTGATGAGCTTCTTGGTAGGTCCTAGAAATGAAAGACTATTTGATTATGTATGAAAAGGTTTAGCGCAACGTTCACGTATAAGATATGATTGTAAAAGAACAAGTTTTTTCATCTCAGAATTAATGTGGATATTCCAAATAATGGGAACCCATCCCAGTAACTGGCATTACCATTACCAATGGCTTTTGTTTTTTGAGGATATATAAAAAAGAAAAGCAAAACCTGCATTATGAACCTGTTTGAGGTATTTAAATTAGAGATGTTTCATCATGTAGAATACATAATAAAGTTGCAGATGCAGCTACTTTGGACGAATACTATTTAGAAAAAATGTTGCTGAAAGTATGATGGAACTAGCATAGGTGTAGAAAGTTGTGAACAAAAAGTATATCATGGTGCCAAAAGTCATAGTCCAGGAAAATAAACTGGGTTTATTTAAATTAAATCGACCGCAGTCATGAGGCAAAAATGAATGTAGCTGTTCGTGAGTAAATGTGTTAATGGTTGAATTTTGATTTTTTTTTTTTTTTAAACCACTATACAAGGTTTAGCTGTTAAGAGTATTTTGGCAATTTCCCTGCCTCGTACTTTAACAAACTCCTTCTAGAGATTTGATCAGATTGACTTAAATCTTTTTTTTATACAAATCTAGACATATGGCTCATGCAAATTTGCAAAGCTTATAACTTCCTACCAGAGGGCTGTAGTCATGTGTTGAAGTCTGATGTTATTTTGAAGACTCGCCATAAAAGACAAAGGCCCCGATCGTACACCTCCCGCTAGCTGCTATGCGGTTAGCGGGTAGCTTCCCTGAAGCCGCTATCCGCTTTGCCGACTCCCGTATTCGCATTGTAGGTGTGGCAATGGGCGTGTCTTTTCCGCTCTCCACAAACTCGGTAGCTTGGGATCGCGGGTTTCAGGTAGCAGGTAGCGGGTGGTCAGACTACCCGCCATCGCAACATACCGAGTTTGCGGAAAGCGCAACCCACAAGTCGGCGCGTAAAAGAGCGCGTCCAAATGGCATAAATGTGCAGTATTTTAAAAAGCACATCAGCTGCTCACCGGCTCTTTTTTTTTTCTGAGCAGTTTGTTGAAACTTCTTGGAGTACAAAAAAATGATTAAATCATTTGCTCCACATGAGTTAGAGCTAGTTATGTATAGGCAGAAATCCTGGGGGGGGGACACTTCCCCTGTGTCCCTCCCTTCCATAAAGTTGTCCCCCCCAAAAAATCATTGTAAGCACACAAAAACAATTGAATAATAATATAGTCATGTTCAATAAAAGTACAACACAAGCGCTGCAAATTATAAACGTAAAAACCCTTTTTTTTTAAATTGTTGAAACATTGTGACCCCCCCTATTTCTCAAAGTGGTTTAGCCCACATGCTGTTTCTAATGGGCGGGGCTACCTGCAGCTCCGTGTGTCAGCGAGTGTGTCATTTAAATGTAGAAGGGATTTTTAATTGTATTCTATTTTTGCATTTTTAAGTTGCCATATTTAATTGCGTAGTTGTAATATGTTGTTGTATTTTGTTTGTCAAAAATACAACACTACAATATAATAATACCACCTAATACCATTGTTGATTTTTCAGTTTGAACATTGAAAAACCTGTATACAGGTAGAATACGCACTGATACACAACAATGCTACAACTACTATCTGCTCTGACCTTTCTTGTAGATGTATTCTGTGTTGCATTTCCACTCCAGTCTGTTGTCAAGCTGAACTCCAAGATACTTGTATTCCTCCACCACCTCCACCTCCTTTCCCAGGATGGAAACACTGCTGTGTTGATTCTTGCTCCTCCTGAAGTCGACAATCATCTCCTTAGTTTTGCTGGTATTTAATACGAGATGATTGTTACAGATCAGTTCTTCTTGTCCGTTGCTGATACACCCAACAACTGCAGAGTCATCAGAGTATTTCTGCAGATGACAGGACTCAGAGTTGTACTGGAAGTCAGAGGTGTAGAGCGTGAAGAGAAATGGTGAGAGAACAGTTCCTTGTGGTGCTCCAATGCTGCTGACCTCCATCTCAGACACACAACCTTTCAGTCTCACAAACTGTGGTCTGTTTGTGAGGTCGTCATAAATCCAGGAGGTTGTGGAGGAATCCACCTGGAACTGATGGAGCTTCTCACATAACAACGCAGGCTGAATTGTATTAAAAGCACTTGAGAAATCAAAGAACATGACCCTCAAAGTGCTGCCTGATTGGTCCAGATGAGAGTGGGCTCTGTGAAGCAGGTAGAGGATGGCGTCTTCAACCCCAAGCCCATTACGATATGCAAACTGTAATGGGTCCTGAAAGGTGCTGACCTGCTTGTTGAGGTGGACCAGTAAGAGTCTCTCCAGGACTTTCATGATGTGAAATGTCAGGGCAACTGGTCTGTAGTCGTTAGGTTCAGCTGGTTGTGGTTTTTTAGGCACTGGAACAAGGTAGGATGTTTTCCACAGCACAGGAACTGGTTCCAGTCTCAGACTGGTGTTGAAGAGGTGCTGGAGAATCGGACATAGTTGCAATGAGCAGGTCTGGAGAACTCTGGGACAGACACCGTCATAATCAGCTTACTCCTGGCTTTCCTCCTTTTAGGGAGGTGGGTCCCCCATTCTTTCATTAGTTATTAATAATTACGCAGCAAAACGCTACATTATATAAAAATGCTATATTCAGGATATATACCATTTGTCTGGAGTCTTTTCTTTTACATAGAATATATTTTCATTATAAAACATTTTATACTTAAATAAATGTATGCACGTGAGATTATCTATCTATCTATCTATCTATCTATCTATCTATCTATCTATCTATCTATCTATCTATCTATCTATCTATCTATCTATCTATCTATCTATCTATCTATCTTTGTGTGTGTGTGCTTATGTTTGTGCCTGTGTCTGTGTGTGTGTATGTATGTATATGTGTGTATATGTGTACACTGCAAAAACTCAAAATCTTACCAAGTGTATTTTTCTCATTTCTAGTCAAAAATATCTCATCACACTTAATATAAGACAAAATCACCTAAAGAGTAACATTTCAGTGAGATATAGGAGCTTGTTTTTAGACTTTTTTAGACTGAATTAAGCAAATTTTCACTTGTTCCATTGGCAGATTTTTTTTGCTTATTACAAGCAAAAAATATCTTGTATTAAGTCTGTTTTAACTGCCAATGGAACAAGTGAAAATTCGCTTAATTCAGTCTAAAAAAGTCTAAAAACAAGCTCCTATATCTCACTGAAATGTTACTCTTTAGGTGATTTTGTCTTATATTAAGTGTGATGACATATTTTTGACTAGAAATGAGAAAAATACACTTGGTAAGATTTTGAGTTTTTGCAGTGTATATGTGTGTGTGTGCATTCCCCATGCCCAGATATAAATATAAATATAAATATAAATATAAATATAAATATAAATAATATAAATATAATCTCATAACTGTGCCAGTCTTTCTTTCTCTCAGATAAATATGCTCATATGCTTTTACAGATGTTGTCAGTACATGTGCAAATCCTCTCAGCACCAGAGGCTGGTTCAGAAAAAGGAGGAGGTGATGATTGGTTGTTGCCATAGCAACGAGGGAGGGCCAGTCAGCGACTGCTGAGGTGGGGGGGGGTTGCAGGCTGACTATGAAGCTCTCCCAAGCAACAGTTTCTGCTCCTGAGCTCTCACCACATTAATTCTGGGTCTTTATTGAGTGTTTCCTGTTATCTGCCTGGTGAAGAAGCGGAGCTCCATGGTTCCTCTGGAGGACTAGTGAGGCTGGAAGAGCGAGCCGTCAGACAAACTTGTCAACAGGTTGGTCTGTTTCATCATCAGTTCAGCTGCCTGCATCTTGTGACTCTATCGCTGCTATGAGTGACACCATACATCCATACATGTGACCATCCATCCTCGGTTCGAGTGTGCGTGTATGTGATCTTAGCCCCTCTGTCAGTAATTAGCTTTAGCTCAAGACCTAAAATCCTGCCATGTTGTAATCTTCCCTGAGACATATCCTTTCTCTTGTGATCTGATATAATTTTACACTAATGGTTTGTATGTTTATGCTAGGTTTAACTTGAATCTTTATCATGACGTTGATCTCTTATTCAACTCCTTTATGTAATTAAATTCAAAGGTTATATGATCAGAATGCACTATGCTCCAAAATGGGGCATGCTAAAATTCCATATAATGGTTCCTTCTGGCTATGCATTTAATTTACTTTCTGCTGGTTATCACAAGGTCATACCAAGGTCATGGTTTATTCACAGTTAAGGCAGCCATTACATAATATATAGCAAGTACAGCATGGTAACTGTTCCATGGTAACCCCCAGCCTGCCCTCACAAACCCACTTTCTATCCACCTTTCCTGGATGATAAGCTTCATCCTATAAGTAAATTAAGGGCTTACTCTATTTCATTAAAATCCAACTACAGTGATCCCTTATTTTTCATGGTTAATGGGGACCGGCAGCCCCCCCGTGAAAATCAAAATCCACGAACTGGAGCCGGAGCCGGAGCCCCCCCGAGCCTAAATAATGTGTTTAAAAACTGCAAAAAAGTAGCGAAACAAGACAAAGGCTCAACTGTGGTGTTTCTGTTTCCTTCACAGCCTCTGGTCTCTGAACCGTAGTAAACAAACCGCGCTTTCATCTAACTACATTACCCATAAGGCCACACCATTACCCATAAGGCCACCTTCTTAAAGGGGCCAGGCCGGCTCACAACATTTCTTCACTGCGAGAGAACCCGCACAACATCCTGTGATGTTTCCGCAATTTTTTCTTGATTTTTTTTTTATATGATATATTTCCGAAAAAAATTCGTGAATAACTAAGACAGCGGAACTTAAAGCACGAATTGGCGAGGAATCACCGTATGGCCTCTGTACATACAGCACTGTTTACCCATGAGGGCTTGGATGAGCAATTTAGTAACTAATGTGTGAGCTTATGTGTGCGTGTGCGTGCATGCAAACCTGCTTTTACAATTCAATTTAATACAAAAATACTTCATTCATCGCCGAAGGGAAATTGATTAATGCCACATATAACTGGTATGGTTTGTTGAGTCATTGGGTGCATTTACATGGGAAGTTTAATTCCTCTTTAATTCAGAATTAAAGTTAAAGCCGAATAAAAGTTACCATGTAAACACTTAATTCCATATGAAAATGTCAATTCCGAATTGAACTTAATTCCGAAGTAAGTGACTGGTTTATTCCCATTTTAATTCCGAATTAAATAATTCCGTGGTCATGTTTACACTCATTCCTCTTTAAATTAATTCCCGTCTTTCTGCGCATGCTAGTTCTCTTGCCCGTCTGCCGCGATGATGCTTATATTCCGCGCTGGGCTTGTTTTCAAAATGGCAGCACGCAGTAAACGGTGGTCAAGAGCAGAGACGATTTATTTAATAAATAGCTTGGAGGAACTGGAAATAATTAAAAGAACAGATGGCAGGAAACATAAAAATTGTGAGCTTTTCAAAGCGGCCAGGTTAAATGAAGGAGGTTTCACAGATAGAGACGCCACCCAGGTCAAAAATAAGTGGAATGTTGTTGCTAACCGAGTTAGCTAAGTTTGTTTTCTTCCGGTAGATGTAAAGACGTCCCCCCCCCCCATCCAATCAGAACCCTTCCCAACCCCCAGACCTAAAGCAGAGTTGGATAAAGACGAACTAACGTGTTTTCCATGTAAACCTTAATTCGGAATTACTATTTCCATGTAAACTCGAAGGAAAATAGTTTAATTCGGAATTATTTAATTCCTAATATTAATTCCGACTTAAAAAACATCATGTAACCGCAGCCATTCAGACTATAGTTTACTACCTTGCAAAGCTGATATCACAAAAACAGCTCTAGATGGCAGAGAGAAACTAGACTTCTGTTTAAGGAAGTGTATGGTGAACACAATGCAAGTTTTAGTTATCTTGCTGTTAATTAAAACTGGGTCGTATTGGGTCTAATTAATAGCAGTAATATTTTATCATTAAATAAGCAAGATGACACCATAGTGTAGGACTATGAAGTCAAAAGTGCCCTGGATCATATCAGACACTCATTATGATACCATCATCAGATACTGTGTGTTGGGTGTTTTTGTTTTAATGGTGAATGCAGAACGATATATGAGTGTTTTTGTGATGATGGTTCATGTGTAAATGTGTACGTCTACGTCCGTCTGCAGCAGAAATGGTGTGCTTTCGCTACCTCTCTTTGCACAATTATATGGTTTGTGTTCGCAAAGTTAATTCAAAAGAAACAGCGACCTGAATTGTCAAATTTTGTTCACTATCTACTTGTATGTTCTAATTGTTTCGTGTTCATAACGATACGTGTTCTGATCTTGAATTTGATTTTACCCCTCCTACTGAACATATGTTCCCCTTTCAGCTGTTCACACATTTTCTGAGATTGCTTGATGTTTTACCAGTTTGATTGTTTTGCTAAATTGTCTACAGTTTACAAACTGCTAATTATTGATGAAAAAGGAAGATTTGCACTATTGCATTTTACAAATATAAAATAAATATTTTTCAAATATAATAAAATTGTTTACAAGTAATTATTGCATGAACTGCTATATTTGATTGATTAAGTATAGGATGCATTTTAAAAGGGGTTTTAATTAAGCTGGTTACAAGATATGAGTATTCTATTAATTAATTAATCATAATTGGCAGAATAATTAATACATACAGTCATGGAAAAAATTATTAGACCACCATTTTTTCTTCACTTTCTTGTTCATTTTGGGGTCATCCCTATAGTCCCACAGCCCAATGATCCCACAGCCCTATGTTCCCTCATTTCTAAGATTTTTCTCAAAATGCAACTCTAAGTCAAGTCATCTTTAGTTTTATGTCGCTTTTTAAGAGATGATTCAGAGTAATTTCAACCTAGGGTCTTTTGCACCATGACCTTACCCCACTAATAATGTCTGGAATTTCTGGTCTACTTACAAACTTTCTAACACCTCATTTTATGAGTACTAGCACTATTTGTACTACTGTAGAAGTTTGGTAACATTCTGGACATTATTAGTGGGGTAATATAACATAGCCGTTTGGTAACGTTAGTGCCTGTGTTAAGCCATTAGGTTAATAGTGGTAACACAGCCACTGATTGAGCATGGGAAAACTAGGGCTGAGGGAACATAGGGCTGTGGGGAACATAGGCATGCTCCCGTTCATTTTAATACCTGGTACCACTAAACGTCATCATGTGACTAAAACAACAGACAGAAAAGAAAACACTGAATGCATAAAAGCAGTGTTTTTGGCAGTACAACGCCCATAGCTATTGATGTAAAAACTTAAGTGATTTAGGTTATAATCAAGAAAACCATGGAAAATGGTAAGATATCAGCTCTTAAATAAAACTCTTATGAGCAATCTTTGTGGTTATCGTTATGTTTGTCCAAACAAATGTACCTTTAGTTGTACCAGGCATTAAAATGAACAAGAAACTGAAGAAAACAAGGGGGGTCTAATCATTTTTTCCATGACTGTATGTGTAGTTGAAGTAACACAGAATTGTAATTAATTTGACCCAACATTGGATTATTTCTGGACACAATATTTAACCCTTTTAATTGTAAAATTGACCCAAGGCTGATATTAATTTGACCCAACATTGGATTAAATATGAGGAAAATATTTAACCCTTTCATTTGGTAGATTTGACCCAACAATTCGATTAAATTTGTTAACCCATCCGTTGGGTAAAAAACAGCTAACCCATCTTGTTGGGTTGAATTAACTACCGTTGGGTTGGTCCAATATTGATCCAGGTGTTGGGTTAAAAAATAAACCAAATTGGGTTGTTTTTAACCCATCATTTTTAAGAGTGTACATCTACTGAGGGTCCTCGTATAACTGATGCTTCACATCTGCTATCTCAGAAAATTATTAATGTAATTTCAGTAAGATTAATTCATTCCTGTTGTTATCAGTTATGAAGACTTATGTTTGTTGTTCAGAAAGAGGTTTTTAATTTGATTTTGAGTTTACAACATGTATCTTGTTGTGTTAGCATGCAGCTGCTGAGGCAGAGTAATAATGGTTACAAAAGCAGCTTATTATACCGTCTCTGATTCATCTCAGAGCCTCAGGCCCACTCAGTCATGATAATGTGAAGATAAAGCCTTCAGTATTCAAAAACACTGTTGGCACCTTTACTAAACACCACTTAGAAATCAACATGCAAGCATTTGGTCAAACACACCGAACAGAACGCAGTTTGATTTTCACAAAGAACGAGTTCATTCAGCTCCTTTGATGAAACACTGAAGCATTTAACCAAGCAGGAATATTTTGTAAAAATATATACTGTTTATACTGTATATACTGAAACTGTTCAGCTCCCTGAGTACCACCATGATGACCAGTTTTAGAATATATCCATATATGCCTTCTCAATTTGCTTTAAACACTCGGGAGAGTTTATTCCTTATTATGGTTATTACCTGAATTGTTACTTTACTGAATCAGACATTTACAAATCTGTCCAACAATTCTCACGTACTCATACTCTCATAAAGAGCAAAATAAACACACTCAAAAGTTGTTACATCTGCACTGCAACTGAATATGCAACAAATATTTTTTTTAAAAGACAAAAAATGTTATTATCTCTAGCTACACATTTCTTTGAAATGTTTGTATTTATAATTTGCATTGTATGTTTTGATTTTTGTTTTTTTTTAAGTGAAAATTTGGAAAGTCATGGCGTTCCCCGTGTCCAACCAGAGCGCGCTCATGTACCACCGGCGGTACGAGTACCACAGTTTGCGCACCACTGATATACTGTATTCCTGGGAACAATGGATCTTTACTCTGTCAAGATATTACGAAGGCCAGATTTTAATTGTCTTATAACCAACATACAGAAAAAATATGGTTACACACCATAAAGTCCAACCCAATCTGTGATTGGTTATGGAAATTATAGGGATTATGGGAATAAATTGCAAATAAACTTTATTTTTTTTCTTGACACCTTGACACATTCTTATTTCCGTGGGATAGATTTGTGGTCAAAGAGGACAGGATATGTCACCTGAAAAATCAGAAAAAGATAGAGAGTATGAGAGTGAGTGTGACTGTTGTTAGCAAAGCCACGAACTCTGCAGTCAAACTATCATGTTGATCCTGATATTTTATTATCACAAAACTGTGAAAATATGTTTTCATTCTGGAATACCAGAATATTGATTTAAAATGTTCAAGTGAAACAATCTAGGCTCCATTTTATGCTTTTCCTGACTTTACATAGTTAAAAAATGCAACTATTATATAATATATTTTTATATTTGTGGCATATTCATGTCGTGAAAGTATATTGAAGATGTGAACAGATTATATGGCATAGCCTGATGAATTTAGTTAAAATTGTTCCCATTGTTGTGCACAGTAACATATATACTAGGGATGTCCCGATCACGTTTTTTGGGTCCCGATCCGATTTCCGATCTTTAATTTTGATGATCGGCCGATTCCCGATTTTTCCCGATTCGATTTCACTTTTTTTGAGTGGGCAAACAGAGTTTAATTTCCTATGCATTTTATTTCCTGTGTACATTAATAAATAGGCCTGCATCCAAGCTGAGGTTAATAGCTTTTATCATCTCATAAAATAAACAATAACTTATTTAAACACTCTTCTTTCTTTCTTTTTTGTTTGGGAGAATTATTATAAAACACATTTAGTTACAGAACAGTGACTGTTCAACAGTCTCAGTACTAAAGAACAAAGCACTTCCATTTAAATAGCAGCAGGTGAACTTGGCTAGCAGTTTAAGGCAATGAAAACACTAGCAGAAGTCTTTCCAATCAATGAAATCACATCAGAATAAAAATAACATAAAATATTAACTTCACTTCTTTCAAGACCCGCTGCACATGTTCGCGCACCTTTGTGTCCTTTGTCGTTCAGGTAACGAGGCTCGAGGTAATTAATGAGCCGGTTAAATGCCTTGTAAATGTGCTGGTCGTCCTCAGTAATACATTCCGCGATTAGCTCGGTGATTTTTCTGTATTTCTCCGAGTCTTTCGGGAGTTTGTCCTTTCTTTTAAAAGTTTCACAGAGCGTTTGCTGCTGTAGTTCATCCAGCTTCAGAGCTGCTGCCGACGCCTGACAGAAGGTTCCTGCTCGCTAGGATGGTGATTTTTTAAGTGTCTGATTAAATTGGTGGTGTTGTTAACTCTCTTTTTACTTACCCATCATGATATATCAGCCTTCCACACGTTGCAAGTCGCAGTCGAAGCGTCGGTCTTTGTAATTTTATAGCGCTGCCACACTGCTGACATTTTTGCTAAAGTTTATCCTGACGCCGCCGGTTTTAAAACTTTTAAGGTGGATACAAGACAGCACTGCTGGGAAACTTCATTTCAGTGCAAATTATTAAAGGTATATAGTTTAAAAAATTATTTTTGTTTGTGTAATATGATTACTTTATTAATTTGTGTTAATGAGGATCATTTTTTGAGAAAAAAATAATGAAAAAAAGATCGGCGTGTTAAAATAATGTTGATCGGCCGATCCGATCCACCTTAAATTTTTAAGATCGAAGGCTGATCGGATCAGGGGATCGGGACACCCCTAATATATACATAATCTTATCCATCCATGCATCACAAATTGATTCAAGAATAGCACCGTCCATGGTGTCTCCATCAATTTTTGCAAACATTTTTGCATATTTTGGAGTTTTTGAAGATAGTGATCGAGAAAAACCAGTCACACTTCTTAGGGCCCGAGTACCGAGGGTGCGAGGAATAGAGGGTAGCAGGTGGTCTGACCACCCATTACCCAATACCCAAAATCTGCGAGATACCGGAACCACAAGATACCGAGTTTGTGGAAAGCGCAACTGGCATGTCGGCGCGTAAAAGAGCACGTCCAAATCCTGTCATTGCGCGTCCACCCAGTCACATGTGGACTGCACAACCGGCTCTACCTCTCGATTATGCATCACTGTATTACTTTCATACGTTATTATTCTCTTAAGGGCAGATGATTTCTGTACAGCTGTGGCATGATCTCATCCAGATGTTTGCTGTGGAGGAAACGAGGAGATCACAGAACTCTGTTGTGGAGTTTCTTGTTCTGTGCTCGTATCCCTCTGATCCTCTCCTTGAGCTCGGAGCACCTGAGATGTTCTCAGTGGTAGAAGGTAGATGTCATCATACCTGTTCCTCTGGATCAATGCTCATCCAATGATCAGTTCTGCAGTATTTTAAAAAGCACCGCTTCCAGCGGCTATGCGTCTTGGTGCAGGGGATATGTTCAAGATAACTCAAAAAGTTATGGATGGATTTTGATGACATTTTCAGGAGTTGTCAGAAATGTGAAAAGGAAGAACTGATTTTATTTTGGGTGTGATCCGGAAGAAATCCTGGATTCTGGATCACTTTCAAATTTTTGATAACATTGCGCTTTTAGTTGTTTCTTGAACCCTAAAGCAACCACAATGGAGACAGGAAGGGAGTTCTGGAATTTTAAGAGTTTAATTCTCTCAGATGTAAAAAAGGAGGATTCGAGGGTTGGCAGCCAAACCAACAATCCAGGGGACGACGAATGCAAGGAGGTGGCACTGCGAATGGCTGGATCAGGCGTTTCTGTGGGAAGATCTGGAGACGAGTCTGGTTGAATGATGACTGAATAGGTACAGGTGTGCAGTGCTACACCTGGGCTGCTCGTTGGATGGGAAGGTGAAACAGAGGTGGATCTGAGTGTCTCTGTAGAGGATTGAAGGTGGAGCAGTGGGTTGTGCTCAGGAGCCCCAGAGGTGGAAGGTTGCGGGTTCACAACCCAGCTTGAGACCGTAACATGCGCTCAATGGGGCCGGAAATTTTGTTTCTCAACATCTCTGTTAATTATTGCCCACAGCTCATTAAATTTCACTCAGGTATTGACACTGAAAACCTCTATCAAATTTCAGAGGCTGATCCGGATCTGATCCAGAAGGCGGATTTTATCTCAATCTGTAAATCTCTGTATGGGAGAACTGTTGTGCTTGGCGGAGGTCTGCACTTTCCTGGAAGTTCACTGGCTCTATTTTTTTCTGAGCAGTTTGTTGGAACTTCTTGGAGTACAAAAGAAATGATTATATCATTTGCTCCACATTAGTTAGAGCTAGTTATGTATATATCAGTGCAGAGGAGGAGGAGGAAGGAAGAGGAGGAAGCTCTTCAGCAGAGTCCCAGACCAGCTGCCCATGAGAGCTGCTCTGATCTGGGTGAAAAGACGCTCCATAGCAGTTAGCAGGTAGCGCAACCTGCTCTTAAAGGCAATGGCTGCTGACGCACTGATTGGTTAAACAGGTGGAACGCCCTAACCACTCCCATGCATAATGTAGCATAATATAGCGGTTAGCGCAGGTAATATCACAGGTTTAGGGAGGTGGAAGATTGTGTTCTTTGTGGGGAAACGCCCCTCCTGCTACCTGCTATCCCTTAATAGCAGCTTTAGGAGGTTTGGCGCAAGATCAGGCCCTTAATGTGTCTTTACTAACAGATATGAATATTAGACAAGAACTGAGAGAATCTTTGACTGAGTATTTTTCCATAGATGATGACGGTAACGTCCCCCTTTAACCGTATGGGATGCCAGTAAAGCCACGATGAGAGGGAAGACTATCTCTATAGGATCCAGAATTAAGAAACAAAGGCTTGCTAAATAACAGAGATTGGAAGAAGTCACAAGATTGGAAGATGAAAAAAAAAAAATTTAAATATGAATTTTTTTTTTTTTTGATTACAGCAGAGACCATCCAATATGCCTTTTTCTCTTTACAACATAATTGATTCTTTTTCCATTTTCCATAGCCTGGATCGGTGACATTATGACTCATAAAGGAAGCTGATCTTTCTAATGATATCCTTTTCATATCTACTTTAGTCAATAGTGGGGTCAAATTCAGAACAGAACTTTAGGGCTGAACAGGATAAACATTTATTGAACACACTAAAACGAAATGTTTTTGGAACATAAATATGAATATACACAAACAGAAATATTATTCTAAAATAAACTTAAACCCTAAATAACTTATATTTAATATTTTGCTCTCCATAAAAATATGTTGTTAAATGATACAAGTTAGAAATATGAACAACGTAATATTAAAATAACATTAAAATTCCTTTGCATTTATGTCAATGTATAAAAAAAATAAACTTTTAAATATCCCAAAAGATTTTGCTCTCCTTAATAATACGTCCTGTCAAAATTAGAAATATGAACTTGCTAGAAAACCTGGAAATATACATAAAATGTGTGCTTTTCAGCAATAACAATTCAAACCATTCAGTTTTCTTTGCTCTTATGACATCTGATCGCAGCCGGACACTAGTTCTGGGCGGTATGACCAAAAATTTATATCTGTTTCACGGTATATCACGGTATTTTTTTTTTTTGAAGGCACAACTGGGTGTTAACTACATTTTCTAATCATTTAGAGGAATTGCTGCAGTAAATTGGCTTAGAATGACCTAATTTACTGTCACGAGGAGTGAATATTGTAGATAAACATTCATATCTACACTAGTATTAATACAGGTTTGCATGGCCTCACAAAATGATACTATTTACAAAGAGGTGGCACTCGTTATTCTGATTAAGTGAAGGAATCAGAATGATGACAGTTGCAGTTAAAATACAGAACACTTTTATTTTTCACATTTTGCAAACAACTTGAAAAAACATATTTTGTAAAAAATCAACATTAACTACACAATGTAAACAACGTTCTAAAATTGTAGCCGCGGGAGGCAACACCAGCCTGGTGTTGCCTCCCGCGGCTACAACTTTAGCTCGGCAACATTAGCAGATTATTGTAGTTTGCTGGACGTCGTCTTTTTTAAATCCACGGCTCCTGGTTCAGGAAGAAGTTCCTCAGTCTCATGTTGCCGTTCTGGAGCTTCCACTTCGGGACTTTCTCTGTTAGCAGCCATCACCGTTTAACCAGAAACTAGTAGCGTGTTGTGCCTCAGCGTTCCGCCGCGCGGCGTTCCCAACGTTGTGTACGCTACAGTACAAACTCACCGGTATTATGGTATATGAAAAATTCATATCATAAGAAAAATAAACACCGGTATTCTGTATGAACCGGTATACCGCCCAGCACTACCGGACACCTGGCATCTGTTTTTGGTAACTAGTTGGTTCATGTTTGGGTTAGGGTTGTGGAGATTCTCAGGATGGATGCAGGTGCTCATCAGTGACACGACTCCTCTGTGCTGTTTTGTTCATCTTTATCACTGAGAAGAGCTTCTCACACAGATATGTGCCACCAAACATGAAGACGGAGCTGCAGGGATGGAGGGGAAGAACCCTGCAGTGTCCTTCTTTACCTTCAGTGTCTCGTTACGCTGCAGCTCAATCACCTCCATCTGAATCTGCACAGGTGCAGTTTCAACATTGATGGCAAATGGGTTGCCAAGCAACTCAAGACTCTTTTTTTTTTGTGCTTCAAAGTCACTAAAGCGCCGTGTGAACTCAGCGCGTAGTGAGCTCAGTTTATCAGCAAAGTGCATTTTGGGGAACACAGTTGTGCCGACTTGGTTCGACATTAGTTACATTAGTTACATTAGACATTAGCTAAAGGGGAAAGTGAGGCAAGTTGCATTTGTTTCTCCCATAAAAGCAGCTTCACTGCGTCATACGTGTCAGTGATCATGTGGTGACGTTGTCGTGGAAAATATTATCTGAAGAAGAATCCAGTAGAATAAAAATATAACAACTGCGTTCACAATGTTTTTATTAAGTCAAGTCAAGAATATATCATGCTCATGGAGAGAGAAAAGATTTCTCTCTGGCAAAAGGCAGCGAGACAGAGAGTTTTAAGCAGCACCAGAAGCCCATATATGGTCATGTTGTATTACTGATAGCGAACAAAGAACAAAGAAAGGCTTATTTTATGTTTCGTTAGCCTCATATCTTAGTTATTAGACCTTGCAGGTGTCTGTGAGAACAGGATGATATTCGGTTCACAGTAGCACACGAACTTAACTGATGTGCAGGCGAGTATAAAAGGTTATATGAGTTCAGCAGGTTACATGAGGTTAGCTGCATTTTAGGATATATGGGCCTAAATACCAAAGGTTATATGAGATTAGCTGCATAAATGAAATAAGAGCCTAAATTTAATTTACAACGTCCCTGGAGCTGCACATTGAAGGCGTTAAGATGAGCTGTTATCTCAGCCAGGAATGCGAACTCACACTTCCACTTTTTATCCCTCCAAACGCTGGAGTTTTTTCCTTTACTGTCCATGAACTGACAGATTTCGTTGCTGAGCTCAAAAACGCTCCTCTGTATGATCAGGAATGTCGGCAAACTTATGAATCCATCTCCCGCATGAAGGAACCAACCTGCCGGTGATTTAAGGCTTCAGCTGGATAAAGTTTCTGTGTTCCAGGTCTCATCATGGTCCATCTTCAGGACACATACACTGTTAAAAAAGAATAGTTGAGAAAACTTAAAATTTCAAGGCAACCTTTTGCAGTAAAAGTTTTGAATTGTCTCAATGATTTGCAATGTCATCATCCTAACTCACATTTCATCATTGTACCAGTTACATTTATATTGTTCTGTGAATAGTCACTATTATCAATTCTTCATTGGGCCAATATAAACTTGTTTATTAGCTGAATAGTGTGATTCACAGGAGTACCAAAAGCAAATCAACCCAAAGATTATTTTTAACCACTGGAATTAATAAATAAATGCATTTTAATAATAAAAGTCTGTTCCAACCGTTGCATAGATTTAAATAAAGCCTTGTTGCTCTGTTACATACGCGAGTAAAAAACGCAACTGAGACGCAAATCTTGAGCATGCAGGCTGGTAACGTAGCTAGTTTAACTAGCATTGTTAATTTAGGTACAAGCCAAATAACCAAGTAGCGAATTTACTGTAGTGCATTTGGCAAAGCAGCAAAAAGTTTATCATCATGTCACTCGCTATTATTTAATGTATTATATGTCGATTTGCAGGCAAAATACTTAGTTTCCCCAAGCTTGGTTGAAGGTCTTCATTTGAAATAAATACTCTCTCCATCAAAGCTGAGTTGTTGTCAGTTAGAAGCAAAGAAGCATTTGGACTTGCATTTGCTGTGCATTCTGGGAAACCTTGTCCAACTTTGTTGTCCCAAAAACAAATTACAAATTCAGCTTAATTACATTTACAAATTTAGACACAATGAGGTGCACATGATCGGTCTAATGTGCATTTACAAATTAAGAATGGCTATTTTAATTTTCATGTTCAAACAAATCAGAATACCAGCTCTGCTGAATAGATCGTCGTTTTCTTTTTTACAGTGTAGAGCTTCCTGGTGTCTGATGCAGTGATGTTGTTAACTCAGCAGGACACGTCTCCTCCTGCTTCCTTCCCTCTAGTTCACTTTATTTACTGCTCATAGCCGCTGCTCCATCTGTTGTCAGTCCGATAAGTTTGTCCCAGAACAGTTTGTCCCAGGACAGTTTGTTCCAGGACAGTTTGTCCCAGGACAGTTTCATGTCTGTTACACTTTCACATACGTTTTCAAAAATGTCTTTTCCAGTCGTTGCATCGATTTAATGTCCATTACTTCTTCTGTTACGCGCTAACTGGAGTCCACTCCGCGGATGAAGCTTGAAACTAGACTTGACTGACGCGGGAAGGCCCTGAAGCATTGCATTTTGGGATTTGTTGTTCAGTGCAGTATTGTGTTATCAGCGCTTCATATCAACGGGCCATTAATAACGATAATGTAAAATGATCTCGCGGGCCGGATATGATTACATGGCAGGCCAGATGTGGCCCGCGGGCCTTGACACATGTGGTCTATAGGATCTAACTCGTCCTGTCTTTCTCCATCTTATGATGTGGATGCTACATCCATGCAAGATGATATGCAGTGATACTAATATAACAGGAGGTATTGAATCAAGATGCCACTAGCACAACACTATTATTGTGCACGATCAACAGATAGTTGAAACATTTATTTGACATTATTTCCAACAATAAACAAATACTTTTGTTTAAATTGATTAATTCCATTTTCCTCATTAAACGTGTTTATTATTGCTTAATGTAGAAATATAGACAATTCACTGGTTCACATTCTTTGTTTCTGTGACTATAGCTAGTAAATATCTCCACGCAGAACTACTTCTGTCATGTGAGCATTTCATAAACCAACCATGGTAGCCTGATATACAATGTACTATTATATTCCATCTAATTTATCTAGTTACATTAAATGTATATTCTGCAAACAACAGAGAAGATGGGATCAAATCAAGGAGAATGAGGGATAAGAAAAGTAATGACCATTACGATGTCAAGCAGAGAAACCGAGGGACTGAGATGTGTAAGCATTCAACTGAGGAAATAAGGCTGTGATTGTTGTCTAGTTAGGCCTGACACCAATAAAAGACAAGACACAATAAACAAAAGGTCATCTTTATGACAACTGCTCACAGCAACTGTGGCCAGTATGTGACGTCAAATTTCTAAATGCATGAATTATGTAACATCCTAACCCACTAATCAGTTCAAACTCATCAATAAGCTCCAGATGTTCTTTCGACAAAGTGTTTTATCGAACAAGAATTAAGGAACAAGGGTGCCTTTTTATGTCCTCCTACCCACTATCTGCTCTTCTTCTAAAGGCTCACTGAGATCACATAAAATAAGATACATAAAAACATAAATGTATAAGAGTTTTAAACAGCTTTATGTAGGCAACAGACTTCATCTTTATGAGGGGAGCCTTCAAACATTATCACTATCACTAATACTATCTCCAGAGGGGTGTACTACGAAGCCAGTTGGACACAGCCAGGCTTTCTTTGGGTGAGCTGGCTTAACAAACCTGAAACTCTCCATCAGAGATAACTGGTACCACGACGGTGGTTATCAACTATCTTTGTTAACCGCGGCTTTCTGCTTTCTGCTCTGTGCGCGTTCACATAAAAGGGGGCGTTTTGACGCGTCATTTGACGCCTCTTCCGGATCAAATGGATAGATGGCGGTCCGTATATTTCAGTCAGGAGGAGCAGGTTTTAATAATGCAGGGCTATGAGGATTTCAAAGAAATCTTTACGGCCAAAAGCAACACTGTAGGTGCGAATAAAGCCAGAGAGGAGTGCTGGCAAAAAATTTCAGATCGTGTAAATTCGTAAATTATATTCATTTCACCGATTAATGCACCTTAATTAATCTCCCTCCCTCTTTTAGAGCGCTTAAACTTTAAACTTAATGCAGCAGATTTAAACATTATGTAGGTCTGATTGTCCCATTATGAATGATAAATGAAAATCACTTTAGTTTTTTGCTAAATCTATGTGAAATTAATTTAAGATTTAATATTATCTGTTATACACACTCACCGGCCACTTTAATAGGTACCCTATCACCCTGGGGAATCTTATGAATGAATTATATTATAACATTTCACATGAAATTCCACGTCACACTCACACTGATTATCAATATAATGGACTATTAATTTATGTTACCTGATTTAGTAAAACGCTTCTTTTATTTGAAGCGTGGGCAGATGGCCAGGGAATACTACAAACATATTCAGCAGTTCAGTAAGAACAAGTACAACCTTTATTCCAGTATTCTGGCTCAGATTTTCTGCATCACCAACTGAATGCATGTAGGTTCCCGCGGCAAAGAAACGCAAAGAAACGCACAGCGTTTGCGCTACTGTGAGCGCACGGCTGCGTTTGGTGGCGCTGCCAATATCTGGCTCTAGCAGATTACAAATGTAACGTATTCCCTCAGCTGGAAATCTCTAGCGTTCATAGAGAATATGGTCATGGGAAGCCAGCGGATCAGTCCGGTCTCTGAATACTCTCCCTCCATTGCACATTGATCCTGGCGCTAAAGTCAACAGTCAACAGGATTGGGTGAAAGTGAAAGGGCGGCGCTTTTTAGAGCCGATTTGAGCCTAAACTCTGCACATAACCTGCTCCGGACCAGGATAAGGTTGCAGAGTAAGTTACCATGGTGATCTAGCCAGGTTAAAAGAGAGCCACCTTCGTGGTTCTGGAAATCCTGGCTTTAGACTCAACATACCTCGCTAACCCTCTAATCTCGCTTCGTAGTATACCCCTCAGATGAGCTGTAGTAATATAATAATATGCTGTGATTCTTTTCCATTCACTTATTTTAAGACAGTCTGGCTGCCGCTGGTTCAAGCTACACTTTGAAGTTGCCTCCACTATCAGACCCAAAGAAAACAATAAATACAAAATAAAAGCATTTCAAACCTAAAAATGACACAAAATACTAAATAAAAGTGAATTATCAATGCCAAATGTGAGGATAAGTGTAATTTTTGTTTTGTTTTGTTTTTGTGTTTTTACTCTCAGGTCAGCTTAACTCTCAGACCCCCAAATAACATGCAACATTTTAAATGAAAGCAGAGGCTCAATATTATTCATGAACTCCAAAGAGACTCAGTCATCTTCACATTTATCATTGATCATTTTGAACAGTATACACCTGGTCCTGGATTATAAATATAAAATGATAGAAGTGACTCTTCTGCTCTGTTCTGATCCTGCTTACTTAACTTTTTTTCCTTTTTGTTTTCTCCCATCTGTGATTCCCTCTCTCTCTTCTTCTGTTGTGTTTCTTCCTGTCTATGGTTGTTATGGTTCTTATTGTTCATCTCTTCCTTCTCACTGTCCTGTCCTTCTGTGCTCTGTTTGTGTTCCTTGTGTTGTGCTTATAAGGTGCTCAACATAATCGGTATCTTAAAGCCTCTCACTGTGCACCAAATATGTTGTGCTTATAACGTGCTCGTTTAGTTATGAAGTTTGAAGTTGTTATTACCAACTGTATTAAGAGATAGCTGGTAATAACTAGAAAGGTATCAATAAAGTTGAAAAATTGAAACGGGGCACCACCTGATAAATCAGGAAACAAAGACTAAACGGCACAATCAGTCTCAAAATGGCTGTTGTTCTATGCGTGCCCACCTGTGACCAGGTGTGGCGCTATAGAGCGGATGTGAGTCCGAGCACAGAGCTCTTCAACCAGCAAATGTTACAAAACTGTGTTAAATAATTACAAACAACTTCTCTCATTAGAATGTATCAAAATTTATTTACACAAGTATTAAAATGAACAATACTTGAATCAAGATCCTGATATCTACCAACTAAAGTATAACTAGACTAGCATATGCAAATAAAACATTAAATGAAAAGGATTGTCGACTTATATTTGTGTATGCTAGGAAGCTATGGGTGTGTGAGTGTGTGTAAACGAAGATGGCTTAGTAGTGTGGGAAGGGTTTCAAGATGGCGGACGAGATCACGTGGTGCTCTAGTCCCTTACCAAGATGGCGGACGAGATCACGTGGTGCTCTAGTCCCTTACCAAGATGGCGGACGAGATCACGTGGTGCTCTAGTCCCTTACCAAGATGGAGGACGAGATCATGTGGTGCTCTAGTCCCTTACCAAGATGGAGGACGAGGTAACGCAGAAATCTCGCCCCAAGTGTTAATTTTGACAAGAATTTTTCTTTTTAATTTAGTCTTAGTCACTCACCAAAGGCTTGATTTAGTTAAAGTTACAATTTAGTCTTTTTGTTTTGCTTTGTTTTAATAAAAATTTAGTCACTACATATCAGTTTTAGTTTTAGTTTTATTAAAATTTGACAGTTGTTATACTGTAATAGATTTTGCAAAAGGATGCCAGTCATGGTAGTAAAAACTGCATTGTAGCATACGTTTGATTGAGTTTAGTCATTTAAACTAAGAGTGTACCATATTACGTTACGTTTATTTTCTGAATATTTGTAAAATAAATGAATTCTTTTGATTTTTTTTTTTTTTATCATTCTAGAATGCGCCGCAAGGTGGCTGCAAACTGTAGTTGCTCTCACTTATTTTTCATAATTTTTTCGATTTTATTTTATTTTTTGAAATACAGCCGTCATTTTTATCAATTTTTTGAAGAGGTTATTGCGTCGGTTCGGAGGCTGTGCTGCACGGGAGAGTTTTCAGCATCCTTTTGTCTCTTTTTGGCTGTCTCCGATACTTGTTATGATGTGTCTCCATGGCAACGCTGGACTTGTTTACAGTCGTGATCAGCTGCTAAAACTCTCTAAAATGAGGATTAACAGTGAAATAACACGATAAATCCCGATGGAGTTGAGAAGAAAGAGAAGAGGATGCAGGGCAGGAGTGAAGCAGAGAGAAAAGCGGTGGAGATTTAAACCATTTCTTCCAACTGTTGTGATGGGTAACGTCAGATCGCTAGCTAACAAAACGGACGAGCTTGAGATGCTAACCAGGTCCCAGAGAGAATACAGAGAATGTAGTCTCATGTGTTTCACCGAGACGTGGCTGCATGAACACATCCCGGACTGTAACGTGTCTGTTCGCGGCTTTAAGACGGTCCGTTCAGACCGTTAGCAGTAAGCAACTCAGCGGGAAGCTGAGGGGAGGTGGGATTGCAGTGCTGGTTAACCAGCGTTGGTGTCATCCTGGACACGTCACCGTCAAGGAGAAGATCTGCACGAGGGACCTTGAACTGTTAGCTGTGAGTTTCCGTCCTTATTATTTACCCAGAGAGTTTACCTGTGTTATTCCGGTAGCGGTTTATATTCTACCTGGTACCGCTCCAGACGCAGCCTGTGATGTCATCAGCTCCGTTATTGCAAGGCTGCAAACACAGTATCCAAACTCAGTCATGGCGATCTCTGGAGACTTCAACAATGTCTCCCTCTCTACAGCTTTACCATCATTCCAACAGTTTGTCAGCTGCTCCACCAGAGAAAATAAGACGTTGGACTTGTTTTATGCAAATATTAAAAATGCATACAGCTGCTCTGCCCTGCCACCTTTAGGAAGATCTGACCATCTTCTCACCTCCACCTACAAGCCCATCGTTCAGCAGCAACCAGTGATCACAAAAACTATCAAAACCTGGTCTAATGAAGCTGAAGATGCTCCCCCTTGGGGGGATTTTCCCCCTTGGGGGGGATCAATAAAGTCTATCTTATCTTATCTTCTCTTATCTTTTATCAGTGGTTCTCAAACTTTTAATACTGCATACCATCTGAGAAACTGTTCAGTTCCTGAGTACCACCATGATGACCAGTTTTAAAATATAGCCATATATGCCTTCTCAATTAGCTTTAAACACACAGGAGAGATGTTTATTCCTTATTGTGGTTATTTATCACCTGAATTGTTACTTTACTGAATCAGACATTTACAACTCTGTCCAACAATTCTCACATACTCATACTCTCATACAGAGAAAATAAACACACTCAAAAGTTGTGTTGTGCAATAGAGCGTATAACGTCCTCGTTTAGTCATAAAAAGAGTTATTACCAACTGTCTTGAGAGACAGCTGCTAATAGCCAGAAGGGTATTAACACATTTAATAAATTGAAACGGGGCACCACCTGATAAATCAGGAAAAAAGAACTAAACGG
The DNA here is from genome assembly GCA_018398805.1 of Hirundichthys speculiger. NCBI lineage: Eukaryota > Metazoa > Chordata > Actinopteri > Beloniformes > Exocoetidae > Hirundichthys > Hirundichthys speculiger. The sequence goes on from JAGFBZ010002322.1 coordinate 117,706, forward strand.
CACAATCAGTCTCAAAGTGGCTGTTGGTCTATACGTGCCAGCCTGTGACCAGGGGTGGCGCTATAGAGCAACAGAGAAGGTGTGAGTCCGACCACAGACTTCTTCAACCAGCGAATATTACAGAGCTGTGTAAAATAATCACTAACAACTTCTCTCGTTAAAATGTATCAGAATTTATTAACACAAGTATTAACTAACCAATACTTGAATTGAACCTGTTGTAAATTCCCAAGTGTTACTGTGTTGTTGTTGTGTTGTATAGGAGCAGTTCAGTGCTGAATTTGGTGTTTTACCTCAGGCACTTGGTTGGGCAGCTAAGGGGTCCTTAAAAGAATAATAACAATACTGATCGATTCCTGACATGTGGGTTTATTCTTTTCCCTGTACTTGTATGTCATTCTACGTTTATGACAAAAGTAGCAGCACTAATACAAGGCAGTGCAGACATACCGAGAGATGAAATTTGAGCGGCTAATGAAGGAAGGATGACGTTGTATCAGGATTTAGGTGTGCTGAATCATTAAAGGCTACGTTCACTGTTCAGTTGTGTCCGGCCTGCTCTCTAACCGGAGTGTCTGTGTGGATGAGGTCCTAGCTCTCCATAATAATCCTGATATCTACTACTAAAGAATAACTAAACTAGCATAATCAAACATTAAACGGGAAAAGAGTGTCAATATATCTGCATGTGTGCTGGAAACTATAGATATGTGTGTGTGTGCACTTGAGTGTATGTGCGTGTATGCGAGTGCGGGTGTGTGTGTGTGTGGTAATGTGAGAAGGGTGTCCAAGATGGCGGATGTGATCACATGGTGTTCTCGTCCCCCACCAAGATGGCCGTCGACTCACGTGACAGGGCGTCGCAAGATGGCGGATGGGACCACGCAGTGCCCTGTCCCTCACCAAGATGGTGGACAAAGTCACGTAGTGACCCTGTCCCTCACCAAGATGGCCGCTGACTCTCGTGATGAGGTGCCACAAGACAGCAAACGAAGATTGTTAGTGAGAAAGATAGAAAGGAAAGGCTAAAGGATGTGATTCCTAACCACCGAGGTTGTGATCGCTCCTGAGACTGCAGCGTAGAGAGCGTGGAGGAGACTTCCACACTCTGGTCCTGATTGGTTATTTGGAAATTGGAGCGCAATCAGCCAGTGGTGAGGAAACACGATTGTCACGTGGACAAATGCGCACCGGTGGACTGGCGTGATGTTTTGAAGTGCATGTGAGTTGTCCTTCAAAACAAACCAAAATATAAAATGCAATAGAATAAAAATAAAAAGTTCAATCCAGACTTGTGTCGTTGTCTGGTCTGTGATAACTGCTGGATTGAGAATGAAATGGTGTTAGGTGTTAATGCATGCAGAGTGAGTCCACTTCCCTAACACTACAAGTTACATTCCTGGGGGACTCTGACTTCTTGTGCTTTATGGCAACAGCAGCCAAAGTGGTAGAGTTTGGGTCAGTGTGGGTCGAATACTCTTCCTGCAGAACCCGACAGAGTGCTGAGTAGCAGCATGAACCTGCGGACGCTCCTACCTGTGGTTTTCCAGAGGAGCTTTAATTTCTCACTGGATGAAGCGTGTGGCAAAATTCAACCTCATCAAGATAATCGTCAACGTTTGATTTTGGGTTATCTGGGTTGAAGGGTTCTATGTCCCCTGCCAGGGACTCAAGGTGGTGGTACCTAAGGCCACGCCCACAGGGTTGGACAGGTCCATCAGACTGAGGTATGTTTGTGAACCAACCACCGCGATACGTGTGAGGTGAGGGGTCCCCAGCCAGTGAGAGGGTGTGACATCACTTTTCACACCAAACTGAAATCACCAGGCATGCTGGGAATTTGAGTTTTGTTATTTCGTTTGTCTCAGAAGACCCTGCGGTTTTCTGTAGCACATGGTGTGTGGCCCAACAGTTGTTACATCTGCACTGCAACTGAATATGCAACAAATAGTTATTTAAAAGACACAATTTTAATTATCTCTGCTACACATTGAGTTTGAAACGTATTTATAATGCATTGTATGTTTCCGCTTTTTTATATTTTTTTTTACGTGAAAATGTGGAAAAATGTGGAAAGTCATGACGTGCCCTGTGTACCACTGGTGGTACGCGTACCGCAGTTTGAGCACCACTGTCTAATATGAAAAGGAATACAATATATTTGGAAGCAAACTGCAGGATCATGTGATGTAATTACCCAGGAACTGATTTTTACATCAGCAAGGAACTTCTTCTTTAAAAGGATCTTGTGTAGTCTTTTTAGAGCTGAAGGACCAAAGTCAAACACTGTTCTGTAAAAATGTATATGTATAAATAAATGCCCCTCGCCCCCCAAAAAAACAAACAAAAAAAAAAAATGTATTTACATTAATACTTTTGGTATTATGTAGCAAATATTGTAACTTTGTTTCTCTAATGAATACTATCAAAGAATTTAGGGCTATAAAAGTTATGCTCTTTGCCCCTTGTGCCAGAGTCTTCCTCAACACCATGAACAAGATGAAGAATTTTAAGAGGCGATTTTCTTTGTCAGTCCCTCGAACTGAGACCATTGAGGAGAATGACTTCACTGAGCAGATCAACCAGCTCAACATGACGGACACTCAAGGTAAGAAAACTATTTCCTGAACAATATTGGTTTATTTATCATCAAATTCCTTAATTTTTGTAGATTATCCAGACAGAAAAATATTTCTTGACTATAAAGTTCCTCTGAACTTTAACAAGGATCTTGGCATTGCTCTGATACCAATAAACGAATACAAATGTAATTGATATTTATATTTATGTAATCTGTAATTATCTGACTGGCAGGAAGTTTCTGTTTAAATAATTTTCTACAAGAATATATTTAAAGTCTTTACTATCACACTACACATTGTAGTGTGCTAGTATTATATATATATTCTTTCTACATATAGAAAATATAGACAAAACCTCTCATAACAGAGATTAACAGATTAACAGAGAATTGTCATTGGACAAGCATTATCTTGTCTGCTCATTATTTTATTTCAATTCAAAAGCTCTCATTTAGTTTTGCCCTGTTGCAGCAAAAGGCAGTCATCATAAAAAAAAATAACAACCCCCCCCAAAACTAACTAGCTAACTATGGTGCTATAGGTCTATACACCAACATTAGCTGCTGAGTGGTGTCCTCACCTCATTCTCTTCCCGCTTTAACCTTTATTCTTCTGCTGTATCCATTGTTACATTTTTAATCTCATTGTACTCCCGTATAGCGACAATAAAATGATTTCTATTCATTTTTATTTCTACTTAATTAGGAACATCTCATTAATGTATCTGCACTTCACTGCTCCCATAGTTTTTTGTACTTTCCTGCACCACCCTGCCCCTCTTTTGTTTTTTGTCTTTCTTTCATTTATGTATGTTTGCAAGCCAGAATTTCCACAGTTACATATTTCCTGCACTTCCATCCTCTGACCATCCCAGTGTTTACCTCCACCTGTCTATAGAGATGTTTCTGAGATATCTGGGATAAGTTCTTATATATGAAATGTTTGGTTAAGTGAGAGGTATGTGATCCTTTTGACCTCACGTTCTTAGGACAAACAGGTGATTTTTAATTTTTTTTTTTTTCATTTGCATGCAACAAAATCATCCACTTCCTGTTTTGCGATAAAAAGCACTGGCACCGTGGTGACGTCCATACATGAAATTGTACATCATGCATGAGGACACCTCTGAGTTCATTCTGTCCACTTCTAAAGATGAAGAGCGAGGTAGATAATGCACATTATAAGACCAAAATTATATTCCTATGACCAGAAGGTGGCGCTATGGAGTTTATCCAGAATTGTCATATACACTTGTTCAGGGTGGAAGAATTATGGTAAATAGTAAATGGACTGCGCTTATATACCGCTTTATCCACACCATCAAGGTGCCCTCAAAGCGGTTTACAATGGCCTCTCATTCGACCTTCAAGTGACTGTACGGCCCACTCTACCAACTGAGCTACAACCACCCATTATCAAGTGTATGGATTTTGGGGCAGACTGGACAAAGCCTGTGCAAGTTATAAAAACGTTTTCATTCATGACAAGACATTAAACTTGGCCGTACTCTCATGGTGACGCCTTTTGATAGAAAGTTGCAGTTTTCTTTGTCAGTTATCTTCTATGTCTTAACTACTGATTTGACCTCAACTGGTTTGAGTTGTGTCAGCTCATCCCACTTAGAGCAGGGATGCCTAATGCAAAACATGACATTTTCTATTGCCAATAGGTGTCACTACAGCTGTTCCTGAATATTACAGGTTCTATGTGTTCAGGATGGGACTACGATCATACTCATTCATTTTGGACCAGATTAAACACTGTATGGCCGAGTTACAGCCCATTTCTCTATCATGGCGTATGTGTTCAGGATGGGACTATGATCATACTCATCCGTTATGTACATAAAAAGTTATAAGCTTCACAAACTTTCATCGGCCATGTGTCTAGATTTGAACAAAAAATGTTTGGAGTCTATCCAATCAATTCTCTGGGAGGAGTTTGTTAAAGTACAAGGCCTAGAAATGGCTCAAATATTGGAAAAAACTGCATATTCCATTCATAATAGCGGACTTCCTGTGGAAGTTAGAGCATGGGTTTTAGGCACTTTTTTTGTAGGTCTGAGGCTGATACATCAGTCACACAAAGTTCATGTGTGTAGGTGAAAGCATATGGAGGGGCTCGTCAAATAAAAAAAGAAGGCGACGCTATTGAGTCTTTTTGTTGTGCCCTTGCGCAACATCCATTAAATGGTACATGGTAAACGGACGGCACTTATATACTGCTTTCTCCACACCATCATGTGTCCTTAAAGCAGTTTACACTTGCCTCTCATTCACCACACAGTTCCCGGCTGGGATTGAACTGCCAACCTTACAGTGACTGGACAACCCACTCTACCAACTGAGCTACACCCACCCAAAATACATAAGTCTCACACACAACGAATGTGTGTGGAAAATTTCGTGAGTTTTTGAGTATGTTAAGGCCCCCGAAAAAGGCAATTCATTTTGGTGAATAATAATAATAATAATAATAATAATAATAATAATAATAATAATAATAATAATGGTTAGTGAGCTAAACACCTCTTGAGAGAACTGCTTCACTTCATGGTGGTATTGTGTCACTTCCTGTTGGTGGTTTGAACGGTGTTATGGTCTCTGATTCTTTCAACCTTTAAAAACATTTAAAATTTAACTAAACTTGATTTAGTGATAACTCAACACTGTTGTAAATTGTAACTGAGCTCTTGCAAGTAGTTCCGCTCCGCACATTTTCCCTGGGATTCTCACTTATGTTTGTCAAATTGCCATGTGTATCTTTTGCTGCAAACAAATTTCCCCACGGGGACAATAAACATATATCTATCAATCTATCTATTTAGCTTATTAGCCTACAAGCTTCTTAGCATGGCTTCCTCTGCTCCTTCCATTTCCCCTCCCACTACTCAGTCTGTGAAATGTTTAGTTATTCCTCCATGTCCTTTAGCGAGAATGGTAAATGCATAAAGTGTAGTTTATTCACAGCTTTGGAGGTGAGGCTCAGTGAGCTAGATGCTCTGTTCCGCCAACTAGACCATAGTCCATTAATTGTCCATTAATTGCGACAGGCTAACGTAGCGGCAGAGCAGCCTAGTGTAGCTTCAGCTAGCAGTTCCCCTGTGGCACCCGAGCAGCCGGCCAGTCAGGGCGGCTGGATGACGGTTTGACGGAAGCGTAGCCAAAAACAAAGGCACGTGGATCGCCATCACTCGCTTTACGTGTCAAACAGTTTTTTCCCACTCAGCGACACACCCGTTGAAAAACCCACCCTGCTGATTGGTGACTCTTCTCTGTGGTATGTGTGGCCGACTCCAGCAACCATATTTATGTGTATCCCAGGAGCCAGAGCAGGCGACATCGGGGGAAATTTGAAGCTGCTGGCAAAGAGTAATCGTAAGAACGGTAAAGTTATCATACATGTCGGCGCAGCTACGACAGTCGGAGGTCTCTAAAATTAATATTAAGTCGGTGTGTAATGTTGCAAAGAGCATGTCGGACTCCGTAGTTTTCTCTGGTCCCCTTCCTAATTCGACCCTTGAGTATATGTTTAGCCGCATGTCATTGTTTCATTGCTGATTGTTATGGTCGTGTCCAGCAGACGACGTGGCCTTTATTGACAATTGGAAGACTTTTTGGGGAAAGCCTGGTCTGATTAGAAGAGACGGCATTTATCCCACCTAGCATGGTGCAGCTCTTATTTCTAGCAATTTGGCCGATTTTATTAGACGCTCCTCCTGACAATCCAGGGCAGAGGCCAGGATGCAGAGATGCAGTCTGATACGCTTCTTTGCTGCTTTTCGAGGACCGAACACTAAAAATAGAGAAATCAACCATGTAGCTGCTAATGTTAACATGGTGCCAATCAAAAACATAAAATTGGTATCAAAAGCGTGACGTGATAGTGCTGTTAACCAAAACAACCTGATAAAAATAAACACTGTCAGACATTAGGAACCAAGAGACCTTGTAATTAGATGTGGACTGCTGAATATAAGGTCTCTTGGCTCTAAGTCTTTGTTAATCAATTATCTAATTACTGAGACTAGTTGCGATGTCTTCTGCTTATCAGAAACATGGCTACAAGAGGGAGAGTATGTGAGCTTAAATGAGGCTACGCCACCAGGTTATATTAATTATCATATTCCCCAAAGAATGGGTCGAGGTGGAGGGGTGGCAGCTGTCCACAATTCCAGCCTACAGGTAAAATCAAAACCTAAATACAATTATAATACATTCAAAAGCCTCAGTCTTAGTTTAACCATCCCGAGCTGGAAATCAGAAAAGCCAGTCTTGTTGGTGGTAGAGTACCGGCCACCTGCTGGTGCTTATCTGGAGTTTCTGTCTGAGTTCTTAACCTGCTTAACTGGTTTAGTGCTCAGCTCAGACAGAGTTGTTGTAGTGTATGACTTTAACATTCACATGAATGTTGACAGTGACAGCTTTAAATTAGCCTTTACATGTCATGGGCTGGTTGCCATGGCAGCCCTGTGTGTGTCTGTGTCTGTGTCTGTCAAGTTGGCGTCTCTCTCTGTCTTTAGTGGTTCCTGTTTTACTTTGAAAGGTCTGTCTTGTCTTCATTGTGTTCTGCTTTGCTTCCTCCCTCTTGTTACCTTGATCCCCTGCACCTGCCTCTCGTTTGTTCCTCTGTGTTTTTAAGTCTTGTCGTTTTCCTCTGTTCTCTGTGGCTCCATTTCATCTTCATGGTATGTTGCTGTTTTGCTGTTTCCCCTCTCGTTGTCCTCCCGGAAGGTTAAGTTAAGTTTATATATATATATATATATTTTTTTCCATTTTAGTGTTTTTTTGACTTTTGGTTTTCATGTTTAGGATTTTTGTGTTATAGATTTTTGGATTTTGTGTTTTTTTTTTTTTTTTTTTTGTGAATAAACCCTTTTGTGTTTTTGCAACTCCTGCTCTTGGGTCCTTTTTCCCTAAACTGGCTGCAGAACATGACATTACATCTCTTTTACAGTCATTGGGCGTCTCGCAAAAAGTGAAAGAACCGACTCACTGCTTTAATCACATCCTGGATCTGGTTCTCACCTATGGTATAGAAATTCATCACTTGTTAGCTGAATTCTCTTCTCTCAGACCACTATTTAATTACATTTGAATTCAGCATTTGTGGCGTTAAAACAGAAGAGAAGAGAAGCGCCACTCAGGTGGCGGTAAGCCCTGGGATGGCCAGAGGATGGAACTGCAGGTCAGGATGCAACTCAGGAAACTCTGGCCTGCAAACATACAAACAGAAAAGAGAAAAAAGGGGAGCAAAACAGCACAACAAACTACAGGAAGAAAATGGAGCAGTTACAGCAACAATTTGCTCCTAATTAATTATGGAATGAGCTGGAGAAGGAGAAAAGGAGAAAGAAAGGGAAGGAAAGAAAAGAGCAGGGAGACACCGCTCAGCAGATCAAATTGGCGTCCCCCTGCAGTGTAGGCCTATAACAGCATAGCTATGATTCACATATTCACATGCTGAAGCAGAAAGCACGAATATTGGAAAGGAGGTGGTACTCCTGTAAATCTGTGGACTTGCATCATGCCTGGAAAGAGTTTAACCATCTTACCTTGCCATCTTTCTTTTTTTTTTCAGCACAGCTTCACAAGTGTGACATTACAGTACATTAATACATACTCTGTTATCACGCTGGACCTAACATCATACAAAAAACATGAAAAATTAAGTAGAAAGAAGTTAGATTTTTTTTTTTCTTTGTCTTTTTTCTTTTTTTTTTTTTTTATACCACAAACATGTTTAACAAACCATTTCCATAGCTTGGAATACAAATATATATTTATATTCCGAAAACCTATTTACAAATTTAGAAAGCAACAAAGTTATGTACAACTATTTACATAAAAATGCAGGCAATGCCTCAGGGGTTTTTTGTATAACTATTTAGAAAATTTACAAAACAATCAGGTGTCACAAGAAGATGCTGCACTGGCACAAATGATTTGTGCCACTCCAAAAATAGTTCCTGCCACCACGAGCCTGACACATCCAGGGTGAGTTACTCTACCTGTTGTAGTGCAACATTTGCACTTTCTCCAGCCTTTGGTGCCTTTGGAGCAGTTCAGTTTCTGTCATGGCTATAACACACTCAACCAGCTCTATCTTCTACTAGGGTGGAGCATGACAGTTTTCTCAACCAATATACTTGTGCTTTGTGGACTTAGACATCACATCTGACTGTGTCTGTCTGGGCCTTCTGTTGGGGGGTGCTATCTGAGAAATACTGGCTCCCTACATAAAAAGAGCACGACTGGTCTGCATCGCCCATAATAAGTTGGATTTGTTTCAGGTGGGAGTTCGAATCCATCAGGACTGCCCTTTGTCATAATCATGTTCGTAACTTTTATAGACAGAATTTCTAGGTGCAGCCAAGAGGCAAAGGGGGTCAAGTTTTGTCATTTTAGGATTGAATCTCTAACTTTTGCAAGTGAAGTGGTCTGATGTGGTCTAATGTGATCTCTACGCCGCTGGTCTTCATCAGGAAGGTCCCTCCATATGATCCAGGTCCTGGTCCAGGTTTCTTCCTCTTATAGTGGAGTTTTTTATTGCCTCTGTTTGGCTTAAAGGTTTTTTTCTCCCTCTGTGGGAGTTTTTTACCTGCCGTTATCATTGATTGGATTCAATATTATATTTCTAGTTAATGATATTTGCTCAGGGGTCATGATCTGGGTCTCTGTAAAGCACCTAGAGACAATTGACATTGTAACAGACGCTATATAAATAAAACTGAATTGAATTGAATTGAATGTGATCCTCCTGGCTTCATCAAGACAAGACCTTCAGGTGAGTGTGATCATTGTGGCAACTCCTATAATGTGAAGGAGAGAGATGAGGCAGAAGTAAAGGCTCTCTGTGTGCTTGTCAGTTTATGTTCCTACCTTCAACTGTGGTCATGAATTGTGGGTAATGACTGAAAGAACGAGATCAGCGATAGAAGCTGCTGAATTGAGTTTCCTCCCCAGGGTAGTTCTTTTATTCAGGAAAAACTCAGAGGAAAGCTGCTGCTCCTCTACATGAAGAAGAGCCAGATGAGGTGGTTTGGGCATCTAGATATACGCTTCGCTGGGGACATGTTTCAGGCATTTCCAAATGGGAAGAGGCACACCTAGGAAGCTTGGGAACATCTTGGTATTATCCTGGCTAGATATGGGCTTTCCTGCTTAAGCTGCTGCCCTCACAACCTGAACTTGAATAACCAGTAGTTAATGGATGGATACAAGCTGTCAGGTATACAGCTTTGAAACTGGACTGATCTAGACCAAACAAGGAGGTTTGCTCTTGATGATGTAATGCAGGGGTGTCAAACTCCAGTCCTCGAGGGCCGCTGTCCTGCATAACTTAGATGTTTCCCTGCTTCAGCACACCTGATTCAAATGAATGGATTATCACCACCTTGTCATCCAGGTCTGCACAAGTCTGTTAATGGCCCAGTCATTTGAATCAGGTGTGCTGAAGCGGGGAAACATCTAAAAAATGCAGGACAGTGGCCCTCCAGGACTGGATCTTGACATCCCTGATGTAATGTCAGTTCTGGGTGAATGATGTTAATCCTTCCAAAACCACTCACAACAAACCGCTGCATAGCACAGTTGCTGTATTGATTATGTTTTCCCTCCATCAGACCAGACGCCAGAAAAACTTGGTCCTCCATCTCATGCCGACAGCCCAGTGAGCCCTGAAGCAACCTCACCAGAAGCTCCGTCTCCATCAAACCTGCACCATCACAGCAAGGTCCAACACAGACATTTTTCCACTGAGGTAAGTAAGAAGGCTGATGTTAAACTATGTACATTCAAGTGCATAATAAAAGCACCTTAAAATCTTATAAACAATGAATAATCTGCTCTTGAATAATAATAATAATAATAATAATAATAATAATAATAATAATAATAATAATAATATTTTTGATTTATAAGCACCTTTCATAGCACTCAAGGACATTCTGCATTCACTGCCAGTGATTCCTTTATTAAAATAATTAAACTATATATCTTCATTGTCATGAGTTTTCATGTTTTGACATTTGAATTATAAAGGCTAAATGCAGACAGTAAATTTTGGCCAAGAAAACATGTGTGATACAGTTAAGTGCAATATTTACATTGACTGTTGATTATTCTACTGTAATACATATTTATATTTGGGATCTGTCACCACAAAATGAGTCCGGGTCATACCTGTCAAGTTTTGGATTTGAAAATAAGGGAATTTTCTGGCGCCTGCCGTGAGCAGTCCCTCCATCCCAACCAAGCTCCAGTATCTCTTACGTTTGTGGCGTACAAAAAAGCTAAAATCACAGCTGCACTACTTCCTGAACTTCAGCCAGCTCTTTTGTTTCCTGCGTGCCATTATTGGACAAACTGATTAATCCAGGTGTGTCTGACCATTGCTGTGAGGTCAGACACACCTGGATTAATCAGTTTGTTAATTAATGGCACACAGGAAACAAAGCAGCTGGCTGAAGTTCAGAAAGTAGTGCAGCTGTGCGTAAAACCACATTGATATAATGTGAACATTCATTATAGCCTAAATCAGGGGTGTCACATCCCAGTCCTCGAGGACCGCTGTCCTACACATCTTAGATATTTTCCAGCTTCAGCACACCTGATTCTAATGAATGGATCACCATAGGCTTGTCATCCAGGTCCGCTCAGGTCCGTTAACGACCCGTTCATTTGGATCAGGTGTGCTGAAGCAGGGAAACATCTAAGACATGCAGGACAGCGAGTTTGACCCCCCTGGCCTAAATGAAAACACAAAGGGGGTATATACATAAAGAGTATTTATTTGAAGGGATATTTTTTGTTCACATATTTTTTGTTCATTTTACGTTGCTTGTATTTACATTTACATTTGATTTTCATTCCACACATTGTTTTCATTTCATATTGCTCTTCTTTAACAGTTTTTCATCTCATTTCACGTGACTTTTCTTTACTCTTTTAATGACTTACTCATTTGTTGCAGACTTTTAATTCTTTGTAAGAATCCACGTCTGATTCTCCAGTGTGATTAATTTAATCCATTGAACGAGTAATACCCTCCCCTGCACCAGACTGCCTGCTTGTAACCCCTGAAACTACCCAGTCTGACACGAAACCCCCTTTTTCCAATTGGAAGGGGGGCCGTGAAATGAGAGGATTAAATAAACATTTCTTTGTTTTAGTTTATTGCTTCTCAGATAGCAAGACACAGACGAATCTACTAATGGAAGTCCTCTTTCATCTGAATGAATCTTTACACCAAATGCCTGGGTGTAAAACTCACCAACCAAACGCAGGATGGCAATCTCTGCCAAACCAGACTATTAAAATTTGTGTTGAAATGTACTTAGACAACAGAGGGGTGATAAACTTCCTTGTGAGTCTCCAGAGGAGGTTTCTGAAGGGCGTCATTAAACACCCGAAAAGAGCTGCATTGTTTGTTTTGGTCTCGCCTTTCAAGGTGTGGCCTCTGAATGGGAGCAAACGAATAAAGTTCTCTGACGTAACCAGACGTATGTGGACACAACTTTTGGTATTTTTGTTTGTGATGTTTTGTCTTACCATGTTAACACATTCTGATATTAAGTTTAACTGTTTAGATGCTGTAAAGTGAGGGAATTAAGAGGCTGGCGTTATGTACGGTCACAGAGGGATTTCTCACCCGGCCAGCCCAGACTGACCTCATCTGCATGGAGATCCTGAATATTCAGGGATAGTTAAGAGGATGTCTCCTTTGTTCTTTCTCTTCCTACTTTCTTTTCTTTTCTCCCCGGACAACACGCTTACCTCCTTTGTCACTTCGTTTTTCCTTTTTTCTTAATCTGATTTGTAGTTGGCCCGTTGCCAGCTTTGCGTGTTTTTCCCGTTCTCATTTTTAACAGAAGCTCTGCAGTCTCGCCGTATCACCTGTTTGACAGAACAATCGTTGAATATTTTTGGCAATCCGAAGTAGTTGCAGCAATATTTTCTTTCATAAGTTCTCCTCCACGTGCGACAGAGAGTGTCTGAAGTACTCCCTGATTTTTAACATTTGAAACCCTGAATCCCACGATTAGAACTTTTTAGTCAAGCTGACAAAGTTTTTGATTCCCCTTTTTTTTTTTTTTTTTGCATTTTTGGCTCAATAAACTTCCGTTCAACCGTGAAGTTATTGTGGCCTGCGGCGATCCCTGATGAACCCGGGCGCAGAAAGAAAGTTCGTTGCCTCTTTGGACTTCGAACAATCGATCTCTGTCAACCAGCGCCGTGTCCGGGGACACTAGAAACCGTCTACCCCACCTAGACCTGCCAGATCGGAATCCGGATCCGATTCGAACGCCAGGCGAGAGAAAGCCGGACCATTCGCCCGGGTCACGTGCGACATCCAGAGGTTCTGTGGGCAGAATCTCCCCTCAGCCACCGGCCTAAAGCGGTTTCTGGAGGGAACTATTTTAAACCGACGGCCACGGACCTAAATCGCCAAGACTCCACACAGGGTAAGGCTGAAACGAGGTAGATCGGCGTCTCCCAAGCTTTGTCTACGGCTCAGGCAGATCTGGCACCACGGACCACGTCCGGGCCCTGCGTCCCCATCAGTCGACAGTTAATTAGTTCGAGATTCATCCGATTAGCCATAGCAACCCCGTCAGGACCTGACATTTTGTTTGTTATGATTTTCTTCCTTCCTTCTCCTGTCATGCGCTATAGCCAAGAATTAAGAAACCATTCATATTAATGTGACATCCTATATATAAATGTCTTATATGTGTCTGTCCTTTATGTCTGTGTCTCAATAAATTTCCTAAAACAGTTTGATGTCTGTTTTGATGTAAAACCAGCCAATCCAGCCGAAAAGAACTTACATTCAGATCAGAGATTGATAATAAACGTCCTCCCGGCTTTTCTCTTCCTTTAGGGAGGTGGTGCCCCATCCTTTTATTAGTTATTAATAATTACGAGGCAAAACGCTACAAATTCTTTATGACTGTTTTGAAAGGAGTGTATTTGTGGATTGGTCCACACTAGTTTATTTTACACGAGAGAAGAGCACAAACTAATCTGTTGTCTAACGACATCCTATTTTCTGTAATAATCTTTTTTTTCTTTGGGCGCTGTCACTCATCGGATGTCACACAATAACACTAACTACCTGTAGTAGCTGCTGCTGTGGCAGTTATCGTGACATCTACCACCTACAGCACCTTGCGGTGTTGCAGTGTTATGAGCCCCCCTGACACCTCGACCTGCTTGGCGATCGCATGAATACTTATATCTACAAAATGATACCAACCTGGATGAAATCGGTGCCTTTTTTATGACGCTATTAAAGTTTAAAGAGAAGAAAAAAAAAAGTGAATGTCGGATATAATACTAACTTTACTGCGCCCTGCGATGGTAACTCAATTCACAGCAACAATAATTACAAATAACCTTTCACTTGTCAACAGACCCATCTGGCAGCACCTTAAAGCTAACCTTGCCGTTCATAAGACCCTTTTCTGTCTCACACTTTGACTGTAAATACACTTATTGGCCGAGGGTCATATTTACTTGTAACGCACGTGTGTGCGTTAAACTCGCGTTTAAAGAAAACTGGAGTTAAACAGAATTTGTGTTAATGCATTATTAACACGTTACCTTTGACAGCCCTATTTAAAACACATGTATTTAACAAATGTGCTTCTGTCTGCCACAGAGCTGGGATTAACTAAACTTCTGTTCACCAGTAATAGATTCCATTTCATATACCAGTTATGGGAATCATATTCAAACAAATGGCCAGCTAAACTATGTTGTGACCACTTTGTCTTGTGATTTCTTTCAGGATATAAATAAGGACATGTCTCTGCCCATGGACATCCACCTACCGCTAGAGTTTGACACAAAGCTGCAGCTGGAATGTGAAGATGTACCTCTCTGCAAACCTCTCAGTCGCATGTCGCGACGTGCTTCACTCGTCAGTAATCTCTTTGTTTATATAACTACCTGTTTGAAAACTTAGTTTTAATCCAGTGAATGCCTCAACTCATATTACAGAGCCTAACATACTCTTATTCCTCTCAGCTAATTATCAATTCATCTTACCTTTCATCTGTTTATCTTACCTCCTTATTGTTGTTGTATTTGTACCTTTTTATATGAATAATAATGAGTTATGTATTTATGATTTGATAAAGCATAGAAGACAACATAGACACCCTTTCTACATTTAGGATTTGTCTTAACACATTTGTTTATTATATTGCTTATATTAGAGATGGTTTGGATGCACTGAAACAGTTCAATTCATTTTGTCAATCAAATGTATGAGGCCATGAGGAGATTGTTGGTTATTCAATTCAATTCTACTTGTATAGTGCCAATTCACAACAAAAGTAATCTTAATATGCTTTACACAGAAAACAGGTTCCAAAAGGTTAAATCAAAAACATTTCAGTTCAGTTAAATTATATTCTGGTTCAATCCAGTTCATCGCAATAGATTCCAATATCAAAGGGAATAATAATAATACATTTTATTTAGGGCTGGTTAATGATAACAATTTTTAATTGTGATTAATTGTATTATTTTCCTAATTAATCACGATTAATCACATTGTATATGCAAAATCAAATAATGAATTTAAAAGTAGTGTAAAGTAACTAAAGTGTCATAACTTTTGTTGTTCAAACACTTTTAACATCAGTACTTGTCAGTAACACATATTTAGTGTAAATCTCATCTTAAAAAATGTAAAATAAAAAAAAGCTCATTGCCACTGCCAGGGCATTAATGTCATACTGTTTTTTTCTGAAAAATAAAAAAAAAAAGTCTCCAAACAAAATTCTGAGCCACAATCAGAACATTAAAACAGGTAATTTCTGAGGTAACAGCAGAAACTTTTAACGGCGAGTTCAACTTGTCAGTTGTTACAAATAACCTTGTTTCTGTTGAATCCGCCGTCTGGGAGAACTTTAAAATGAAAATGTCCACGTTAAAGTTCTGTAACTTTACTGTCTCCATGTCTGTTTTAGCTTTTCCGCATGTTTTTCCACCAATTCTCTTCCGGTTCCGCAGCAGCGTGAGTAACAGACTTTTCAAAACAAAAGCATGTGAGCAGCATGCGTTAATGCGCTATAAAATAAATGTCAGCGTTAATAAATTAATGAGTTAACGCGTTATTTTGCCCAGCCCTAAATGTATTTAATTGCTCCTTTCAAAAAACTCAAGGTCGCTGTACAGAGCAGATGAAAAACAATGACTAAAATAATACAAATGAAACAAGGTCATATAAAGGTCATATTGAACAAAAAAAAAGGACCCCTAACACTTTTTATTGGATCTTCACTTTGGTGCAGTCGTCCTTCCTGAGCAAGCACAAGGTGACAGTGGAGCCACCTTAACTCTATAAACTGCTCCAGCCAGGTACAAAGGCAGTATTGTAATGGAATATGTGCTTCGGTCATATCTGAATAGTTTGATTTAAAATTTCAAACTCTGTAGTAAATGGGTATATTTACTACAGAAGTAGTACATGAAGTAGTAAATCAAGTAAAAATGTGCCTTTGTCCAAAACGTTATAGCGGACACAGTAGACATTGATGTATCATGTATCTGCAGTATGTATATGATTAGTCTTCTGTTTCCTGTCATGGTCTCAGCTCACTTCCTGTGCTGACAGGATACGGTTCACTACTTGTCTGAGTCTTCCTCCCTATTCGATCAGCTCACTAATCTCTGATCAGTCACACCTGTCCTCTCCCTTTCTTAAGAAGGTCTGCAGCTCTCTCCCTTTGCCAGATTGGGCCCTTTTTTTTAGACCCTTCCCAGCCCTGACTTCGGGTACTTTGTGATTTGACCAGTGTATCAGACCTTGGACCTGTATTGGACCCAGAACTCTGAACAGATTTGTAAGCCTGACCAGTCTGCCGGTCTTGTTTTGATCAGTGCATTGGATTTACATCTAAGACTGTTTGGAACTCTTGAACTTGACCACGGACCGTACCTGGATTCTGATCTCAGCCTGCATCCTCAATGTTGTTACTAATTTTGGATTTTCCCAAGTGTGTGAATTTCCACCAGGCCAGTCTGTACTCACCTACTTGGATAAAGGACTTTCTAATATGGTTCACCTTCAGATCCTCCTCTCCTGCCTAACTACCTGCATCCTTCTCTGCTCCAGCTTCCCCAGAGATATTCACCTGTTCTCCAGTTTTCCCTTCACACTCCACTGCAAGTTTCAATAAACCTTTTAACTCAACATCTGTCAACCATTTTCTGAGCCCAACCACAATACTGCTCATTTCAGGGATTTTCAGAAATAGAATCCTGAAATAGACCCTGCAGCTGACCCAAGGCGCTGGAGGAGGCGCGTCAGGCAGTTTTGCCCAGCAGATATACCATACCTGTACAATCAATATATATTCAAAATAATAGCAGTGTGTTTAAGAAAGTTAGTAAGGCTCAAAATTCTTATATTATTTCCATACACACTAAAGCATTGGGAACGCCTCATTCTATTCCATATCAAAATATGAAGAAAAATGCTTCAAATTTGTTATTAATTTACCTAAAGAGAGGATTAAAAGAAGATTGGGCTGTTCAAAAACTTAGCAGTGTGGAGTTCATTTCATGAGTTCATTCGTTCTGTGAAAATAACAGGTGCCAAAGTGGTGGCAGCAAATGTATGTGCTGGTTAAAGTGCATTTCTCTCTAAAAATCTGAGCAAAATGGGTCATTCCAGATGCTGAAGTGGAAGATGGGTAAGTGGTGGAGGAGTATAAAAACCTCTTTATAAGACGGGACAAAGCAGACTACACTTCTTGATAAAGCTTAGATCCTTCAGTGTTCACAACAGACTTATAAAAGAAATACATGTTGTTGCAAAGAGCTCAGTCCTACCTGCAGTCATCTGGTGGAGAGCAGCATCAGTGACTTCAAAAGACTAAACAAACTAATAAATAAGGCTGGCTCTGTTCAGGGAGCAGAGCTAATGGAGCTAATGGAGCTAATGGAGCTAATGGAGCTAATGGAGCTAATGGAGCAAATGGAGCTAATGGAGCTAATGGTGCGAAGGAGATGATGATGATGATGAAAAATACTTTATTTATCCCATAAAGGGAAAACACTGTAGCAAGGGCTCTCTCTCTCTCTTTTTTTTTTTAAACAACAACAACAGAGAAACAACAGCAAAAATAATAATATTACAGCAATAATAATAATATTATTTGATAATAATAATAATAATAATAGTAGGTTTTATGTCTTGTTGTGGAGGCTGATAGCTGCTGGCAGGAATGATCTTCTGGATCTTTCCGTCTTGCAACGGACCTGAAGAAGCCTCTCACTGAAGGATACTTCATAAAAGTTTATCATGTACAAACTTTGGCATTCTCTACACAATCATGACACGTGATTCAGCAACAGTGTCTTCAGTCAGAGGCTTCTTCTTCCTGCCCCTAGCAATAACCATCTATAATGAATTTTTGAGGAGACTTAAATCATGACAACTTCATTCCCTTCAGGGATGAACAACGTATTTTTGAATTTAATTAAACTGAATTTAATCGTTCAAAAGAACAGTGTACTTTGATCAAAAAGTCGATTTGACAGGAGAAAACATATAAAGAAGTGCCAAAAATGATGCCCAGCTAAAATCATCTGAAATACTTCAAATTGGTAACCAAAGGTGTAAAAAAACAAAGCAGAAAAAAAATCAGAAAACTACCATTTGAATTGATGGAAGAATAGCAAAATGGCAAAGACTCAGCAAATGATCAGCTCCAGGCTGATCAAAGAAGTTCTAAAGTTACCTGTCAATACTGTAAGAATTAGAAAATGCTTATGTGAAGCCAAGCTAAAGCAAAGCAAAAAACCAGAATTACTGTCCGACCAGATATCACGATAAACAAATTCACCAAACACCCACATCAGATATAAAACCCAATTAAGGTGAAACAATGATTGTGGATTCACTATGAGTCACACGTTGTCAGTTCTTCTGCAGCATCTGCCGTTGACCCGGAGGCTGCCAACAGGTCAAAGATTGCTGGATTGTCTGAGATGTAGGGGGAGGATATTGTTGATAATTATAGTGAATTAGACCATCACGATCAGATCAAGCAGAACCCAGAATATTACAGTCTCTGGCCCAATGTCCCTGCTGTCCGCAATGAAAACATGAATTCTGAAGACGTTGAGAATTAGTCTTTTGATTTTTCTTACGTCCCCGATCTGGGACACCACCTCTAATCAAAAATGCTACATTGGAGGGACAGGGGGGTCTAGAAACATGTCCCACCACATCCTTTGATTTGTGTGGAGAATAAACTGCTGCAGTCTGAAGCATTTGATGTTTTTCTTTTGTTAAGGGATCCAATAATGTTCTAACTTCAGCAGAAGGAGGTGTCGAAACACAATCTCTGCTCTGTGCAGTACTCTGAAAGGAAACTGGCATTGTACTACTGAAAGAAGTCTGTGTCAGAAGCATTTGATTAATGGGGGCAGCCTCCGTCTGTTGTGTAATTGTTAGGGATGTCCGATATTGGCTTTTTTGCCGATATCCGATATGC
The DNA here is from genome assembly GCA_018398805.1 of Hirundichthys speculiger. Classification (NCBI taxonomy): domain Eukaryota; kingdom Metazoa; phylum Chordata; class Actinopteri; order Beloniformes; family Exocoetidae; genus Hirundichthys; species Hirundichthys speculiger. Next base: position 136,807 of record JAGFBZ010002322.1, read on the forward strand.
CGATATTGTCCAACTCTCAATTTCCGATACCGATATCTACCGATACCAATATATGCGGGCTATTTTTCCTCTAAACTAATTTTAGGTAACATCACATATCTCCTGTCATGGAATTAACACATTGTCTGTGCAAAAAAAAAAAAACAAAAAAAAAAACGATACCGATATTTACCGATATTACATTTTTATGCCAATATCGGGCCGATAATATCGGTGGGCCGATATTATCGGACATCCCTAGTAATTTTCAACCGTATTTCACTTAAAAAACAGTAAAAATCCGAATAAAATCTCTCTGCCTTACCTAGGGCCTCAATAGTTTTCATCTTCTGAAAAACATTTGCTTGATCATTCTGCAAATCAGCTGCTTTCAGACTCTCCGCAGCTTGTCGTGTAATTGATGGAAACTTTTCAGGATCGACTGCCCCTCCCTCTGCTACTGACTGTGCACAAGAAAAGTGATCACGTTTCTGCATTTCTCTAACCCAGCAAATGAATCTCTCCTCAGCTTTCCCACGTTCCAACCTCGGAACCTTATTCAACCATCTAAACAAAGTCATATGAAGTACCGATCCCAAAGAACCGGGTTCACTTTCTGACCACTTCCTACTCATTTTATCAAGTTACGACACACATGGACAAACATAAAACATATAGAGCACAATTATACACGCAATATATCCGACTGCGAATAATATCCCAAATAAAAGGCTTGATTAAGAAGCTTCTACACATAAAATTCTGTGTGCTTACTCATTGAGGGTCACCCAGCCTTTGTACTGGTCTTTAATTCAACAGACCGAACACATCACCCTAAAAAATACCCGTTTCCTATGCCAACCCAAAAAACCCCGACAAACTTCATCCGACGATCCGGGACAGATGCAAGAATTTCGCCCACTATGTGTAGCGTACACTGCAGCCTCCCAGTTAATTTATCAATCGGATGAAAAAGCCACCCACACATTCAATTTTCCATAACTCTTCGGTACCACCTTGATCAATCAGTACTGTATCCTTAACCAAAAACTTCTCAATCAGTCCCCGACTGATTTTACAGGTCCCATACCCAACCAGTCCCACTGGATTCTCAGCTGACCAGTCTCCCTGCTGGATTTCCCTACCAATCCTCGGCCGTTCTCTTCATCAGTCCCCGACTGATTCCACAGGTGCACTTTCCCTTTATCACAGTACTCTGAGGTCCCCCGACCCGACCAGTCCCCACTGGATTTTAGCGCTCTTCAGCTCACAGAGCTGGTATTTAAATATTGTGCATGGCCTAAAAAATTACACAAACATAATACAAAAATTTATCAAACAATATTTGTTACATAATTCATTCATAAATTTATGAACGTGAGGAAGATCCTTTCAGAGAACCAATTATACTTCAATAATAAATTTGCAGAGAGTTACTATTCATTCAAAAGAGGTTTTCTGCTCACCGTTTGCTGGCCAGCATCGGATGTCTGATCGGATCTTTCAGCGTTCCTGTCATAAAATCTCACAATCTGAGACTTTAAAGATGGCCAGAATCATGTCGGGGTCACCATTTGAAAGTATCTCTCCGTGTTCTTTTTATCTGGTGCCTAATGACAAGACTAGAAACAAAGGTCATTCAAAGAGTTTAATGCAATCATGAATACAAAGAATTATTATGCCATGCAGAATATTTTAATCAGCCGATGGTACACTTCTTGACACCATGAGGAGATGCCAGGAAAATGCACACTGGAATCAGATTCTGTCCATCTTTTAAGGATCCAGAGGAGGTGGATCCTGTCTCCTGGGTTTTATGGCTCTTTGTCCAGATGGTCACAGTCCGAGTTAATAAACGAACTGTTTTTCCGGGGGTTGCAAACTGTTGGTGGGGGTCGGGAGGATGTTACAGTAATTAAGTCGTAAACCCGGTCACAAATGGAAACAGCATCCCTCCCTGTCACAAAGTTTTAACTATTCTGAGTTAATTCTAAAATCCTAACAGAATGAAGGACGGGGGAGGGAATATGAACCTGTACGACTGTCTAGATATCCCCAAAGAACACGAAACCCTCCAGATAGATTAAATCTGTAGACTGTATTTTATTGATACTTAACCACTAATTCTTGATGCCACATTCTGTTGTAGTTAGATACTAGATAGGTTAGAATGTTAGTGTTATTTATTTATACAACATAAATTGTAGAAGAGAGGAGTGTTATGGTTCAGGTTCTTATACCTAGATAAAATGTAGCGCCTCTGTTGGTAGGCTGTGACGTACTACGTTTTGACATTTTACATATGCAATGTAGTGTAGGGGATGGTTTCAATAAATACACCATCAAAAGTGTCTCTCCATGTCTGTACTGTTTATAACAGTTAAGACACCACAACTACCAACATGAATAAGAACTTTGCGGTATTTTCACTTATCCATAGACAGCAGTTATAAATATTACTTTAGTTGTGCTATTATTGGCCGATAATGTAGGAATTGAATTGAATTGAATTGAATTGAATTGAATTGAATTGAACTGAACTGAACTGAACTGAACTGAACTGAATTGAGTTGAATTGAGTTGAATTGAATTGAATTGTAAGTGCATGGAGCAGTGCATACATCCCATCAACATGTTCAAGATATTTTTATCATCTTTTAAAAATAATTATTGTTTATTATTATGGTAAGAAAATTGTAATTTATAATTAAAAAAAGATAATTTACCTTCTGAGTTTTTTATAATTTCCTGTTACTTCACAAGCTGAGAAATAAAGGGTTTTAGTGAAACTAAGTTTTCCAGAAAATCTATAGGTTTTAGGAAAACCTACAGATTTTAAACCTTTTAAACCTATTAAAGCAAAAGCTTAAATACATTTAAACTCATTTTTTACCTTTCAGACACAGTAAATTTGACCTTAAATAACCAAATTACCTTTTATTTTTATTTTAACCTGTCTTTTGTTTAATCATTTATTAACTTTCTTGTTTCTAGTCTGACATAGGATTTGGAAAACTGGAGACGTATGTAAAGCTCGGCAAACTGGGTGAGGTATGTCACCCAGTTACGTTTTTCACCTTTTTTTAGATGCTCTTTGAGGACAGCTAAAACATATTCCATTGACAGATAATTGTACAACAGTCACACCCATTGCTGTGCAGAACAAAAAAATTAAGGTGGGGATGCTTCATTGTTGTGAAATACTGACCATGCTTCACACAGTTGAAGTATTTGTACCAAGTTTTTCTTACACTTAGGTTGGGGTCCTCAAGGCCTTTCTAGATTAGCAGAGCATTTATCATTTTATTTTCATGCCAACATGCGAGACAGACCATAGTGCAGTAGAACCAAAATACACTGATTTTCGTTGGATCAGGACGACTTATGTGTTGAACCTCTTAGATTTCACCACATTTATCTGAAATGAGCTGTTGTATTTACTTCAGAAAATGTCTGCATTAGTCTCAGTCACAAGGTTCAGCAGCGGAAAACGACAATGCTAAGAAATCTAAATAATATTTCTTTTTTTTTTTTCAATTATCCATATGTACACTTTAAAAAGAAATTGTTTGATTGAGAGTAAGTGAAAGGCAACAATTCACACATGGGCCATTTGAAAGGTTTATAACTTTTTTTTGCAAATCAACTTCAAAATAGTCTAGGTGTCATTCTCTCTTACAAGATTTGCAGCAAATCAAAATGGCTTTAACTGTGGATGCTCTAAAATGGCATCCGGAGGTCTGATGTACTTCCACTGTTTACTTTAAGACAAAGTGATTCTGAGCCCACTCCCAATGATTTCACATTTTTTTCTGACTGCATTATTCATCCTTGAGGTGTTGGCACAAATGGATGAGTTTAAGTATCTCTGGATCTTGTTCACCAGAGAGGGAAGAATGGAGCGGGAGATCAACAGGTGGATCATTGCAGCATCTGCAGTAGTGTAGGCTCTGTATCGTTCTGTTGTAATGAAGAGAGTACGAAGCCAAAAGGCAAGGCTGTTTACCAGTTGATTTACGTTCCAACCCTCACCTTTGATCAGGAATTGTGGGTAATGACTGAAAGAATGAGATCATGGATACAAGCTGCTGAGTTGAGTTTCCTATGTAGGGTGTCTAGACTATCCCTGAGATAGGGAGAGAATCTCAGTCATCTGGAGGGGACTCAAAGTAGAGTCATTGCTCCTCTACATCAAGAAGAGCCAGTTGAGGTGGTTCGGGCATCTTGGAGGCCTTCCTGGAAAGGTGTGTTGGGCATGTTCATCTGGGTGGAGGCCCTGGGGCAGACCCAGGACACGATGGACAGATTATGGGCCTGATCTTACACCTCCCGCTAGCTGCTACCCACTACCCACTACCCACTACCCGCAAATTGCTGATTTAAGAACCTCTGCCAACCGCTAATGCAATCTTCCGCTCCCTAAAGCTGCTACCCATTATGCCGACTCCCTTACTCCCATTGTAGGCGCGGCAATGGGCGTGTCTCTTGCCCTTTCCACAAATTCAGTATCTTGTGATCGCGGGGTCAGGATAAAGGGTAGTGGGTGGTCTGACCACCTGCTACCCCCAGAGCCGCTAGAACCACCACGAGAGCCGCTGGGAGCAGCTATGCGTCTTGGCGCGTCTTGGGGCAGGGGATATGTTCAAGATAACTCAAAAAGTTATGGATGGATTTTGATGAAATTTTCAGGAGTTGTCAGAAATGTGAAAAGGAAGAACTGATTTATTTTGGGTGTGATCCAGAAGAAATCCTGGATTCTGGATCACTTTCAAATTTTTGATAACACTGCGCTGTTAAGTAGTGATGTTATGAGAGAGCCGAAGCTCCGAAGCACGTATCGAGAAATGAGGGGGCGTGTCCGCGAAGCGCGTATCGAGAGTCGCTTCATTTGGGGAGGAGCCAAAAGTGATGACGTCCGAAGCTTCACCGCCTGGCTGTACCACGTGACTGCTTCGGGAAGTGGTTCATTTCTTGTCTCAAGAAATGGGGTTTGACAGCTTTATAAACGCCACAGGCTCCATTAAAAATGTGGGTTTTTTGTAGGCGAGTTGCGGTCAGTTCAGAGTGTGGATAGAGTTGGATAGCTTGGATACTAGAATCTGGATAGCGTTTTATAGTTTGTGTGGTAGTTCAGTATATAGTTTGTACATGATGGCACAAACATTTTTATGCAGCCCAGCATCCTCTGTGCCATGTGAAAGGGTGTTCTCCAAGGCTGGAGAGATTGTGTCTAAAAAAAAAAAAGAATCGGTTAAAACCAAAAACTGTGGAAAAATCGCTATTTCTGAATAAATATACATAAAATCACCCCTTTAATGGTCGTCATTGAGTATATTGAGTGTGCCCCCCTCCGTACTTCCACAAACACTTTCACTGTTCTCTGCCCAGGTGAGCTCAGGTGCCTGGATAGTGCAGTGGTTAGGGCAGGTAGCCCATGTGCAGAGATCACAGTTTTTGTGAGTTCGACTCCCGGCTCGTCGACCCTTTTGACGCATGTCTGCCCCGTTCTTATAAAACTACTTTGGGAAACATTAAACAGAGATTACATTCAAACAATATTTTATTATGCATTTGATCATTTATGTAGACCAATTATTTGGTCATACACATTTTGTTATTCACAGTCATTCGCAAGAGCCATGACTGATACATAAATTTAATGCATCACAACTTAAGATTCAGCTGGCTGTGATTATAAACCTGACCAGTAGGTGGTGTCATGTGATTATAAACCTGACCAGTAGGTGGTGTCATGTGCATATGAAGCAGCAAGAAATGTACCATTTCTCGAACCATCTGGCCAATGTGTGACACTGCTTCACGAGGCTTCATCTCACCATCACTACTGTTAAGGTTTAGTTGTTTCTTGAACCCTAAAGCAACCACAATGGAGACAGGAAGGGAGTTCTGGAATTTTAAGAGTTTAATTCTCTCAGAAGTAAAAAAGGAGGATTCGAGGGTTGGCAGCCAAACCAACAATCCAGGGGATGACGAAGGCAAGGAGGTGGCACTGCGAATGGCTGGATCAGGCGTTTCTATGGGAACATCTGGAGACAAGTCTGGTTGAATGATGACTGAATAGGTACAGGTGTGCAGTGCCACACCTGGGCTGCTCGTTGGATGGGAAGGTGAAACATAGGTGGATCTGAGTATCTATGTAGAGGATTGAAGGTGGCGCAGTGGGTTGTGCTCAGGAGCCCCAGAGGTGGAAGGTTGCAGGTTCACAACCCGGCTTGAGACTGTAACATGTGCTCAATGGGTCTGGAAACTCATTAAATTTCACTCAGGTATTGACAATGAAAACCTCTATAAAATTTCAGAGGCTGATCCGGATCTGATCCAGAAGGCGGATTTTAACGCAATCTGTAAATCGCTGTATGGGAGAACTGTTGTGTTTGGTGGAGGTCTGTGCTCTCTGAGTGCTTTTCTAGTTAAGAAATGCTTTCCTGGAAGTTCACTGGCTCTATTTTTTTCTGAGCAGTTTGTTGAAACTTCTTGGAGTACAAAAGAAATGATTAAATCATTTGCTCCACATTAGTTAGAGCTAGTTATGTATATATCAGTGCAGAGGAGGAGGAAGGAAGAGGAGGAAGCTCTACAGCAGAGTCCCAGACCAGCTGCCCATGAGAGCTGCTCTGATCTGGGTGAAAAGACGCTCCATAGCAGTTAGCAGGTAGCGCAACCTGCTCTTAAAGGCAATGGCTACTGACGCACTGATTGGTTAAACAGGTGGAACGCCCTAACCACTCCCATGCATAATGTGTGCATAATATAGCGGTTAGCGCAGGTAATATCACAGGTTTCAGGAGGTGGAAGATTGCGTTCTTTGTGGGGGAACGCCCCTCCTGCTACCTGCTATCCCTTAATAGCAGCTTTAGGAGGTTTGGCGCAAGATCGGGCCCTGTATCTCTACTCTGGCTTGGGAACTTCTCGGTGTTCTCTTGGAGGAGGTGGCCCAGGAGAGGCAGGTCTGGGCCTCTTTACTGCTGCCCCCCCGACCCAAACTTGAATAAGCAGAATTAATGGATGGATGGATGGCCAGGGAGTCCAACCTGCCCCAAAACACTCTCCCATCAGAAAGCCCTTCTGAAGAGAGCTAGTGCTTCCAAAGCATGACATTTTGGAAGAAACCCATATGGCATTAATGATTTCTATTCATCTCAACAACTAGAATATTTTTAGAGAGAAAGAAAGAAAGAAAGAAAGAGAAAGAATAATATACAAAGGGAAATCATCTGAGACCATTAAAATATTAGCCTTCCTGAAGTTCAACACCTTAATAATTAGGCCCATAACCTAAATTGATTGTATATAATGATGATCTAATGCAGAATAACAGTTTGTAATATTTTAATAATTGCTAAAGAAAATAAGGTCATGTATACACAAAGATCTAAGATACATGTTAAACAAATGTATTTCTAATTAAAGTAAAAGCTAACTGAAGAGAAGCAGGAAATTCTGCTTATTAGCCTGGTCTTACCAGGCTAGCGACACAATAAATGTCCATGCTCCATTAAAACCTATCCACCAGTTAGTTGCATGAAAGCAGGATTGGATAAATAAAAGTAGGATAATTCACATATTCCAATTTAATCTCTTATCTTGATTTCATGCAAAAGGTCCCAGGTGTGGCACACTAGAGCGATAGAGAAGCCTGAGCATTGACCTTTACAGGCCCTCAAATATATCAGAATTTATCTCCCTCACTTGAATAACAACTGAGGTCCATCTCAAAGTTTGCATTTAAGTTTTTCTGGTAGTAGACGAGCTAATCTGATGGATAGCTTGAAGCACAAACATAGCCACATCCCGTAGCTCTCAAGTCCCCAAAGCTCTCTCAAGCTCCACACTGAAATAACCTTATTTTAGTTTCAGAATATTTTACTTTAGAAAATTCAGTTTTATAATATCAACTTATGAATACTTTTCTATGTGTTTGTAGGGAACATATGCCACAGTGTTCAAAGGGCGAAGTAAACTCACAGAGAACCTGGTGGCACTGAAAGAGATTCGACTGGAGCAAGAGGAGGGAGCACCTTGCACTGCTATCAGAGAAAGTACACAGATACAAACTCACACATAGTCACACACACACACACACACACACACACACACACACTTATTCATGTTAGAGAATAAAATGAAAAAAAAAAATCCTGTTTTCAGAGGAATTCATGTACTATAAAGAAGATCTCGGCTGTCTTAAAATTGCAACATGGAACCAGGTTGAGTTGCTGCTTTGCTTGACTGACTTAATATCTACGTCCTTACCTTGTGCATACAAATAAACCAGCAATCAAAATGACTAACACCCCCCCCCCCATACACACACACACACACACACAAAAAAAACACCAACTAAAAAAAGGGGGAGCAAAAGGAAAACCAAGATCAACGGCCGAAAGACAGTAACAATTGATGACAGCAATCAGTGCTTCAGGCTGACTTACAGTTCTTACAGGTGTGTTGAGATAGCAGGTGATGCAGCAGACAACCACCAGTGCTCTAGATGTCCTCTCCAGCCCATCAGGCCTGACAGAGAGCAGAGCATCCCAGAATCTAGGGAGAGCACCAGCCACTAGAGTCAGAGCGCAACTGCAACACAAAGGATACAGCACAACCTGTACCACCGACCCAAGGAGGGAAAGGAGCGCACCAGCCCAACCCAACGTGTGGGTTATGGACAGTCCATGACGAGCACAGAAGTCCAACAACGAAACACCACTCTGGTTCAGATCGGGGGGGGCCCTGCCTCCCAACCACACCCCTCCAGGTCTCACTGTCGTTGCCCACGTGAGCATTGAAGTCCCCCAGCAGAACGAGGGAGTCCCCAGATGGAACATTCTCCAATACTCAATCCAAGGACTCCAAAAAGGGTGGGTACTCTGAACTGCTATTTGGCGTAAGCACAAACAACAGTCAGGACCCGTCCCCCCCACCCGGAGGCGGAGAGAGGCTACCCTCTTGTCCACCGGAGTAAACCCCAATGTACAGGCGCCAAGTCGGGGGGCAATAAGTATGCCCACACCAGCTCGGCGCCTCTCACCCGGAGCAACTCCAGAGTGGAAGAGAGTCCAACCCCTCTCAAGGATACTGGTTTCAGAGCCCAAGGTGTGTAGAGGTGAGTCCAACTATATCTAGCTGGAACCGCTCGAACTCACACACCAGCTCAGGCTCCTTCCCCTCCAGAGAGGTGACATTCCACGTCCCTAGAGCTAGCTTCTGCAGCCGAGGATCGGACCGCCAGGGTCCCCGCATCCGGCCACCGCCCAGCTCACTATGCACCCGACCTCTATGGCCCCTCCTGCAGGTGGTGAGTCCACAGGAGTGGAGGCCCATGTTTCCTTTTCGGGCTGAGCCCGACCGGGCCCCATGGGCAAAGGCCCGGCCACCAGGCACTCGCCTCCGAGCCCCACCTCCAGGCCTGGCTCCAGAGGGGGGCCCCGGTGACCCGCGTCCGGGCAAGGGAAACCTTGGGCCTCGGTTCTTCTCTATCATAAAGGTCCTTTATGAGCCACACTTTGTCTGGTCCCTCACCTAGAGACCTGTTTGCCATGGGTGACCCTTCCAGGGGCATAAAGCCCCCGACAACATAGCTCCTAGGATCACTGGGACACGCAAACCCCTCCACCACGATAAGGTGGTGACTCATGGAGGAAATGTTGTTTAAATTATTTAAATCGCATGTAGCCACACACATACTATTAAGTAAATCTGATGCTGATCAAAAAAATAAATAAAAATAAAATAGAATAAATATTTTTCCCCTCCACAGCTGGTGGGGCAGAGCCCCAGCGCCCCCTATGGGCCAGCCGCCTCTGCTAAGCTCCATACTGAACTTAATGCTATTTGCATTTTTTCATTAAAGTCTTTCGATGAAAAGATTCAGAGAATCAAGGCTGAAGGTCAAAATTGGATGAACGTGATCTTTGAGCGCTTCTCTACTGGACATCACTTCATGAGCTCAGGAAGACTTCCAGAAATCACCGTCTTTGAGCACAGTTTGTCGTGAAGTCCAAAAATGCAAGTTAAAGCTGTATCATGCAAAAAAAGCTTGTGTCAAAATTTTTCTTGTTGTCATGATGATGTTTTGTTTTTTTTACTGAACTAATAAAAGGATACATTTAGAAAGCGTCTCTCCTTTCTTTAGTAGGGTTTTCTTCTTCTTTTGTTGGTCTTACCCCATGACTTGCTCTCTTATTGGCTGTAGCTCAGATGTGGAATTGCCAAAAGTTTCAGATATTTACTATGTTAAAATCTGCTGTCTCCATAACGCATATCTGTGTAGCATACGATGACTGAGAGCTGACTGGCCGGCAAACACTTGACTGCTCAGTTTGCCTCTGTGTTTCTTTATTTCTTTTCAGCATGCTTCATGACTTGCTAATGGGGCCTAAAATCATGTCCAGTGAAGTTAGGTCATTGGGAGAAGAAAAAGCAGTTAAAGCTTCACTGTTTTATCTTTTTTTCTAAATTTGCTACAGACCTGAAATGCAAAATGGATGTATAAAAACAAATTAAATGAAGCAGCTAAGAAACAAATCCTAAAATATCTTGGGTTCATGCTCTCTGTAAAGAAATAGAGGCTATATGTTATTTGCTATATCATTTTATATTTTGTTTTACTAACTTCTCTGATTTAGACCTGTACAGTGGTTTCTTGTAACAACTACACAGTTCTGAATTGTGGAGCTAGAGAGCTAAACAGTCTAAAATCCAGATTCCATGATGCAATGGACTGAGGTTACTTTTTGCCAAAATATGTACAGAAGAGGCAGAAGACATGATCTGCTCCTAAATACCAAATTAAGCACATAACAAGTGTCCATGGCTGAGATTTTTTGAGCTTAGTTACATTTTTTTAAGTACAGGTGCTCCCATGTTTTAGCCGTTTCTCGACTGTATAGATTGAATTTGTCTTGGACTTGTTGTTGTGTTGCTAGAAGCACCTGAAAGAAAACAACAAACTTTATACCTCCTTTCTTTCTCCAATCAGTGTCACTACTGAAGAACCTTAAACATGCCAACATTGTTACACTGCATGACATCATCCACACGGACCGCTGCCTCACGCTGGTGTTTGAGTATCTGGTGAGTACATGAGTCATTCAGGAATTAAAGATTAATGATAAGATTATTGGACTTAAGTGTTGATACTCTTGTCTTACAGGACAGTGACCTTAAACATTACTTGGACAACTGCAGCAGTCTGATGAGCATGAATAACGTCAAGGTGAGCCCCATGAACGAAGGAGAAAATAGACTTATATCAGGAATCATCATGACTGATACCTTGAATTAAAGTTCTATTTAATTGACAGAACAAAGCATTCATGTTTCTAAAAAAAAAAAAATTTCAAAATGTTTTGAAAATGCTACAAGACAGTTTAAAGAACAATATATATTTGGGCCATGTATCATCTGTTCATGCAATTACTCAAACAAGAAAAAACTTTGCTTATTTGTGTTTTCGGATTCTAATATTGAATATTGAAAAAAAATACTTCTTTTTTTCCCATCCTCTACGTAAAACGAATAATCAGGTAGGTTTTTAAACAAAAACAAAATAAGTCAAATTGACTTTTTTTCCCCTTATTTTATTCAATTTTATTTCAAACGCAGGTAAAGCATGTGGTGTTTGGCAAAGACAGTCTATTCAACTCAATGCAATTAAGTTGCAAAGAAAAATGAATCATTGTGAATGTGTAAATTGACTCTACAGTGACATCTGCTGGCCATTTTTCATAACATGATATTTTTGTTGATGTGTTTGGTGAAACTCAGAAATACTACAGATCCTTGCAAAAGTATTCAGACCCCTTGAACTTTTCAACCTTTTGCCACATTTCAGGCTTCAAACATAAAGATATAAAAATGTTATTTTTTGTCAAGAATCAATAACAAGTGTACGGAGCCCTGGACGGGACATGAAAGAAAAAAAAAAAAAAAAGGAAAAAAAAATTTTTTTTTCTTGAGTTTGAAACTCGAGATCTCGAGTTTGATTTGCAATGCAGTTGAGTTGTGAAATGCGTGCACTCGGCTGCTCGGAGGAACGGCTGCCGGAAAGAGAAGGAGAGTCCACCGCCCCGGGGGGCTGCGTAGACGGAGCTGGCAGAGTCCAGACTAGTGAGGTGGTTTGGACCGCGGCAGAGAGGGGGGTGAGACCCTCTCTGGCGCAGGAGCCTCGGAGGAGGACCGGCAGACGCCCCCCGAACTCCCCACCTGACTTCCCCGCACCCCTCCGCTCCAACCCCCGCCTCTGCAGCAGAGATGGAGATGGAGAGATGGAGAGAGCCGGAGGCGAGAAGGAGGGAGAGAGCCAGTCCTGCCCCCTCAGCGAGAGAGGCAGCTGGGGCAGAATTACAAAGTGCATGTCAGTGTTCAATATGCCTGCTTGGTTAGGAATCTTGGTTAGGAAACCTGCGGAAGGATCATTAACGGTTGAGACGGTTCAGGTCCACCCTCCGGCGGGGTGCCTGCAGCCGTACGCTGCCCCAGCGGCCTCTCTCCCTCCTTCTCGCCTCCGCCTCTGGCTCTCCGTCCCCTCCAGAGCTCCGTACTACAGAGCCCATTTGAGAAAATGTAGGAAATGTTTTTTTTTTTTCTCGAGTTTGAAACTCGAGATCTCGACTTTGATTTGCAATGCAGTTGAGTTGGGTACCCGGGGCTGCGCGGCCGACGGCCAGGGCCAGACCGATTTTGAAAGTCGGAAAGTGGAGTCCGGGGTGCGTCTGCCGGTCCTCCTCCGAGGCTCCTGCGGCAGAGAGGGTCTCACACCCTCCCTGCCGCGGTCCAAACCACCTCTGGACTCTGCCAGCTCCGTCTACGCAGCCCCCCCGGGGCGGTGGACTCTCCTTCTCTCTCCGGCAGCCGTTCCTCCGAGCAGCCGAGTGCACGCGTTCCACACCGCACCTCCCGTTGCGAGGGCTCACACGGACCCGAGGGCGGGTGGACGCGTGCGCACCGGTGGAGGAAGAGGCGCGGAGGGGAGAGAGAGCCCCACCGCTCGGACTCAGGGTTCTGACGGGCGCGCAACGGCCGGGCCCGAAAACCTCGGAACTCACAGCACTCTGCGCGGTGCGGGCGGTCTGGTCCTGGCCGTCGGCCGCGCGGCCCCGGGTACCCAACTCAACTGCATTGCAAATCAAAGTCGAGATCTCGAGTTTGAAACTCGAGATCTTGACTTTCAAACTCGAGATCTCGAGTTTGAAACTCGAGAAAAAAAAAATATTTTTCCTACATTTTCTCAAAACAAAAAACATTTTTTTCCTATTTTTTTTTTCCTTCATATCCCCCCCCAGGGCTCCGTAGATTAGAGACTGACTTTTCTACAATAAAGACTGTTATACCAGACACGTCACCCGTGGCTGCTGTTCCAGAGGAATGTGATGGCCAGCAATGGTGTCACCAATGGTGGGATCCACCACCATTGCGTGTTGAGTGTGCTATGGTTGTTAGTTGATTAATTAATTATGTTAATTATAATTATGTTACACATGTTATTGTATTGTGTGTTTTGGTTTTATTCACATGTACTAGGCCTACTTAACCACGGTTTTCTACGGGATGTAAGTGGTTTGTCTTGCCCTTTTAAAGGTGGGGTGGGTGTTGTTTTTTTGCAACACTTTTTACAATATTGCCTGAAAACCTTTTCACATTTCCATTGCACCCACTGAAATAAAATGTTTGCAAAAAAAACTAAACATTTTGGTCCAGTCTAGAAGGTATAATCAGAGAAAAACTCTGACCAATCAAAAAAGTGATCATCACTATTTTGATTGGCTGCCTAATACGTCCATCAAATATCACCCCTCCCTCCCTCCCTCCCTATGGTTCATGCAGTCGTGAATCATGTGAAGGCGTGGTTTCGAGGGGTGAGTTGAAGAGGAGGAGGCGGAGCCTTTGGGAGGAGGGAGGGAGTGTATATTTTCAAAATCTCACTTGAGTTGGATTGCTGGAACCGTTTTTCAAACAACACCTACTCCACCTTTAAGAAATCCAGATTACCGTAGCGACAGTTGGTATCATGCGATGGTGGCATCAATCGATGGACTGGAGGTGATGAATAGTCGTTACGTTTGCTCGAGTCTGACTCGTTTCTCTGTTAACTCGTTCCCGCTTGCTTACTCCCTTTCCACTGACTACAGCAGAGATGTCGGGGGTGTTAGCGGCGTTCACTGTGGGTACTAAGAACGCAGTTCAAGATGCGGATGGTCATCTGAGAGTTGGAGCGTTTTGAGCATGCTCAGTAAAAGCAACGCTTCTATTCCTAGATGATTCTGGTGCTACTGGAACAGACTATGTTTAGCCATACTGTGCTGCTGTGGTTCTAGTGGTTTTATCCTAAAGTCGTTTGACCTCAGACACTGAATAAAAGACTAAATTGTCATTTCTGCATCAACTACTTGTGGTGTAAGGTAACGGCCTCATTTGTATACAAATGAAATTAAATTCAGATTCCAGTCGCAGCCTAGTTGTGTTATTTAACTCTGTTTACTGCCTCACCAGAATCATTGAATCTTCAGCGGTAAAGATATGGTATAAACAAATACTATATTTTGCCGTAACATATGGTACACGTAAGTCTTGGTTAAAATTGTAGTTCTATTCCTTTAGGGAAACCACTGTTTTGAAAATGTTAAGCTCTCAGCTCCACCTTTTTAAGGAATGTGGGTGAAAAAGAAAAAACAGTGTTTATTTTTGAAAGAAGAAAGTAGAGAGATGCACTCATTTTCACGTTGACCCCTGCAGATCTTCATGTTCCAGCTGCTGCGTGGCCTGTCCTACTGTCACAAAAGAAAAATCCTCCACAGAGATCTAAAGCCGCAGAACCTGCTCATCAATGACAAGGGAGAGCTCAAACTTGCTGATTTTGGTAAGAAAAATAGTGTATATGTGCAATTTATGTATCGTCCAAAAGCAGTGTACAGAAAAACATCTGGCTTACCAATTTTATTTGAATATATTGCAGCTCTGATGGATGGATGTATGCATGGATGGATGGATGGATGGATGGATGGATACCCAGGTGTTATGGAAGTATTTCTGTGCCACCTGAGTTTTAATACGAAATTTTAAGATTGAAATTTTTCAGCATCAAAATCAGACTTTGAATTTTAAAAAACATCAGATTTCTAGCACTGAATTTTTCTTTTGCCTCCGAATTTTATTTTGTTAAAAAAAAATTGTTGTCTTAAAATATTCAGTTTTTCAAAATTCAACATGTAAAGAAATTCAACACCCCAAAAAATTCAGTGTAAAAAAAAAAATCAACATCTCAAAAAAATCAGTGTAAAAAAATTCAACCTCAAAAGATTCAGTGTAAAAAATTGAACCTCAAAAAATTCAGTGTAAAAAGAACCAGACTCAACATCCGGGTCACCAGGGAGAAGAAATCGATCCCTGTCTCAATTCAGCCAACGTCCAGCCAATCACGTTACGCTCCATTGGTCATGTGACACCCACCCAGATAGTAAGACGACCGGTCGGCCATGGCAGCAAACTCAGGTGATGGTGCTGCTTTATTTGCTGTTTGTATTAAGCATTTAAAATAGATTTAGTATATGATATTATTAATTTTAACACTGTACAATTACCGTGCAATAGCGCATTTACCGTTTATTAGCGGCCTGTCTGTGCGTGTGTTTGTACTGTGCGTGCGGTGCGACCGCAGGCCAGAGAGACGGCAGGTGGACGGCAGGTGGACGGCAGGTGTACAGTGTTAAAATTAATAATATCATTGAGATGTTGATTTTTTTTTTTTTTTACACTGAATTTTTTGGGGTGTTGAATTTCTTTACACGTTGAATTTTGAAAAACTGAATATTTTAAGACAACAATTTTTTTTTAACACTGAATTTATTTTAACAAAATAAAATTCAGAGGCAAAAAAAAATTCAGTGCTAGAAATCTGATGTTTTTTTTTCAATTCAAAGTCTGATTTTGATGCTGAAAAATTTCAATCTTAAAAATTCGTATTCAAACTCAGGTGGCACAGAAATACTTCCATAAGGTGTCCCCCACAGTTTTTGAACAGCTTTAATAAAACAAAGCCAGTGAAATAAGTGGCAAACCATCTTCTATTCTTTCATTTGTCAAGAACGCAATGATACAGCTTGGAGATATTAACACTAAGATGTCATGATAAAGGCTTCCAGAAGAGAATCAATCCTTAAATGTTGTCCTGTCCAGGTCTAGCACGAGCAAAGTCTGTCCCCACCAAGACCTATTCAAATGAGGTGGTAACTCTCTGGTACCGGCCCCCTGATGTTCTGCTAGGTTCTACAGAATACTCCACACCCATTGACATGTGGTGAGTCGTACGATCCACAGCAGACAACTGAGTGAGAATTATTCTTTGTGCATCCTTATGCAGCAGACTGATCTCCATATAACAATGACCATCTACATCCTTTGGACTTACTGCAACTGCATTTTCTAATGCAGCATCTGAATCATTTTGGCTTCACTTTTTAATTATTTATTGTAAATTACTTGTCAACATATTTAAAAATTGTATATATGGAAGAGGTTTTCAACCAGGGATATTTACATATCTGGTTTAATCTCAGGAGATTAAACCAGATATGATTCTTAATAGTGCTGGGCGATATGACGATATCGTGGGGAGGATAGAAAAGTGTGTATCGTGCCATTTCTCTTCTATCGTTTCTAACCTAATTTTATCAATTATTACAGCAAATATGTAATTAAATAACCTGCAACGATAAATTTGATAGAATCATATCTACTTCTACAAAGTAGCCTTTTATGTTTGCACTTTTATTCATGGTTAATGCCTTAAACAGAGTTCTCTTCAACCCTGATGTTTACTTTAGACACTTTATATTGGTTTGCAAACTTTGCACTACAAGGTTACAGATTTCAGAAAGTTGAAAAATAATTTGTGTTTATTTTTTATAGCTGAACTTCAGTGCAAAAATGTGTTTTTCCTCTCAGAAACTGTTGTGCACTTTAAAAAAATGTGAAAGCTACTGTACCTCTGTACCTACCTGTTTTGCTGCACTAAAATGTATGTTTGTGACAGTTCAGCTAAATGTCCTTTCAAAATAAAGTTGAAAAGTAAGCAATGAAATTTTTGTCAAACTTTTCAGAGAATAACTGAAAACATTCTTTATTATGGTATATCGTGATATATATCGTTATCGTGATATAAAAAAGTCCATATCGTGATTTATGATTTTTTCCATATCGCCCAGCACTAATTCTTAATGTGAAATAAATGCATATGCTTTATTCAAACACCAGTTCTGTGCCCTGAGGATCTCCTGAGATTTCTTTGAACCATCCAGAATCTCTAGATTTTTCACACACAGATGAGTCAAGAGTCGTGCAAATGCATAATTCATGAAGATATACTTTCCTCCTATCAGCTTTCTTTGATGAGAGCATCCCCATAGCTTTGGTAAATCACAGAAGGGTTAAATGTGGTTCTCTAGCAGTCAGACACACATTTATGAGCTCATGATCAGCACCCTTTCAGGAGATTTTTTTTGTTAAATTCAACGCAGGTTTTAATGCATGAGGACTGTTTTTTTTTTTTGTATCCTTTTCCCCATCTCCTTTATTCTGTCCCTTTTCTTTCAGGGGCGTGGGCTGTATCCTTTATGAGATGGTAACAGGCCATCCGTTGTTTCCTGGTGCCACTGTGAAGGAGGAGCTACATCTTATTTTCAAGCTCATGGGTAAGATAATCCATCATAAAATATTGCAAAGGCCACACTAAAATTGCCACTTATATCAGACGTTTTTAACCTTATGCATGCACTTTACAATGTGTTTACCATTAACATTAATTTTATTATATAATACATGTACTGCAGTACAGTGCAAAAGTCGTCAGCACCCTGGTCTTTTTGTTTGAGTTAAGTTTAAAACACCTTCCATATATGTAGTCAGATTAATCAGATCTGAGGCTGGTAGAGAGATCTCAGAACTCCGACTTTATTACAAGTCAGTGAACACACCAGTACACATCACAGAAGAGAGTCATCACCTGTCCCTCCCATTTCACTTGTGGTGCTGAAATAAATATAGCAGAACCTGCTGAATTAAATAGGAACAGATCAACAATAAAGCATAACCCCACAGTCAGACCAGGGAAGGTCCCTGAAATGGCGCCCAACAAGTCTCTACACCTGACAACACCTTCGGCATCCCAATATCAGTCATTACATCACATATTGCCATAAACTGCTGATTTCTGTGATACAGTGAGGGTTCAATGAAATTAAATAAATCCATGATGTAGTGGGACCGTGAAAGGTGACTGTATTACAGTCCATATATTTTTTCTGTAGCTACTATAAATGGCTGCATCCTAGTACGTCACATAATGAAACATGTCTTTGATAATACGTATAGGCATCCCAACAGAAGAAACTTGGCCCGGTATCAGCAGTAATGATGAGTTTCTGTCCTACCTCTTTCCACAATATAAACCTCAAGCTCTAATCAACCATGTGCCCCGGTAAGTTAAATCATTTTTTCTCACTGTTTATTAATGTTAGTCAAAGCAAAACCTGATAGGCACTGAAAAGCGCTTTTGACTCACCTTGAACTATCTTGGACTCATCCAGTAACTACTTTTGGACTTCAAAATCAGAGACAATTCTTCAAATTCTATGGTATTGACCTTATAAAAAAATGGGAGGTTTGTTTCCCTTTCAAAATCTACATCTTGGTTGTTAACAAATGAAATGTTTTAATGCTAACTTTAAGTTGAGGCAAAGCCTGCAACTACCAAGCAGGAACAAAATATGGTATTACACAATGTCAACAATTTAAAATGCTGGCCACTCAGGCACCCCAGAGACTATGGCCCTGACCATACACTTCCTAGCCGCTACCAAATTGCGGGTTAAGGAACCTCCGTTAACCGCTAATGTAATCTTCCACTTCCCTAAAGCCACTATCCACTCTGCCGACTCCCTTACTCATATTGTAGGTGTGGCAATGGGCGTGTCTTTTGCGCTTTCCCCAAACTCGGTATCTTGCGATCATGGGTTTAGGGTAGCGGGTAGCGGGTGGTCTGACCACCCGCTACCCGCTAGCAAGTTGGAAAGTGCAACTCACATGTCGACGCCTAAAAGAGCGCGTCCAAATGGAATAAATGGGCAGCTGTGGCAGCTCTCATTCAGATGTCTGCTGTGGAGGAAACCAAGGAGATCTTTGGGACATTTCCCCTCAAAATCCGTCATGGCCACAGTCACTTCTGTTTTTAAACAGGTCCGATCATCAAATAGAGCTCTGTGGCTCTGGTGTCAAGCTGGAAAAGGTTAGATGTGGGAATTTATTTCTGATATGTCTAAAACTGTTGGTGGTCGAGGAGGGACAGGAACATGAATTGTTTGTGATCGTTAAATGCACGTTCTGCAATGATTCGTTCTGCAGTATTTTAAAAAGCACATCAGCTGCGCCAAGACGCACAGCTGTCCCAGACTCCCAGCGCCCCCTGCTGAGAATATGTTCTCAGGGGGTACCGCAACCTGCTCTCAAAGGCAATGGCTACTGACGCACTGATTGGTCTAACATGTGGAACACCCTAACCACTCCCATGCATAATATAGCGGTTAGCCCAGGTAATATCGCGGCTTTAGGGAGGTGGAAGATTGCGTTCTTTGCGGGGGAACGCCCCTCCCGCTACCCGCTATCCCTTAATAGCAGCTTTAGGAGGTTTGACGGAAGATCGGGCTCTATATTACCTGGAGCGGTCACAGGTGCAACTCTTTAGTACATGTCTTCCACTCTCTCTCACACACTCATGTCTTTCTTCACTGTGAATAAAGGTCACTGGAGTTAAAAAGAGAAAAAAAAAAACAGCTGTTCCCATGAAACTGACCAGAGGGTGTGTGAGAGTATGTAGGTGAAAAAATAAATTAAGCACTATCCATCAATTGAGACATTAACCTACTCAGTTGAAGGCCTTGGAAATCCTCAAATAGTTTAACTCAGCAACCACCAAGTTTAAATCCAGCCTCAGATGGTTGTTGCAGCACAACAGACTGCGCCTGCAGGACAAGCCAATGGTGGATATAGGTTATATCAAAGTAAAGGGCCATCTAAGGGCCCCGTTTCTCATGGGGGTGCCAGGCGTTTGTCCAACATGGCTGCACACAATCTGGTTTTCTGGAAAGGTGGGTTGACATTTCACCAGTCACACGCTGTTCAAACACTTTGTGTAATGAAAAATAAAATGAACAAAGCTTAGAAAACATAGTTTGTAACTTATCTATGAAACCAGAGGAAACAAAACCTTTGGCTAAACTTCAAGGGTGTCTTAATGACATTAAGTCCTGGATGTCCTCTAACTTTTTGCTTCTAAACTTGGATAAAACAGAGGTTATTGTCTTTGGTCCCAAACACCTGAGGAATGGATTAACTGGGTTTTCGCTGGCTTCCAGCACAGTTGTGAAAAATCTTGGAGTCATTTTTGATCAGGATATGTCATTTAAGCAGCATATTAATCAGGTTTGCAAGACTGCCTTTTTTCATCTCTGAAATATTGCCAAGATTAGGAGCATCCTCTCCCAGGGTGATGCCGAAAAATTAATCCACGCGTTTGTTAGCTCTAGACTGGATTACTGTAATGCGTTGTTAGCAGGATGTCCGAAAAGCTCGCTAAATAGCCTTCAATTGATCCAGAACGCAGCAGCGAGGGTGCTGACAGGAATCCGTTAGCGAGATTACATCTCTCCCGTGTTAGCCTCCCTCCATTGGCTTCCCGTGAAATTTAGAATCGAGTTTAAAATTCTGCTTCTTGCATATAAGGCCCTCTTCACTTCCTGCTCTCCAGCGAAGGCGGACGCTTTTCTGCGAGCTCCTCCCTCTATCTGATCCTCGCTGCTCTTTGTCCTGTCTGCGTGTTTTTGGAGCCTCATATGGATGATATCTGAATATCTAAATCTCTAACCATGGATTTGGTCAGCTGGTCCCTCAACGCAATTGATCAAATTTTCTCGACGAAGAGGGAGGGAAGAGGAGAGCCCTCCGGCGAGCGATGGAGCCGACCGTCCCAGAGCCCGGGTCAACATGCGGACCAGGTTGTTGGCGCCACCCCTGGCGGTGCCGGGCCCACCAGGTCCTCAGACGGCCCCTGCCAGGTCAGCTGACTCACCCCGGCGTGCAGACTGCTGGACAGGGGGAGCACGCCGCCGCTGCCATGTCGGGGCTCCCGTCCCGGTTCAGTCGATGCTGCAGCCCGGATCCAGTGGCGGTGGTTGCCGCGGGTAGCAGCTCAGGATTAGCTTCCCCGAACCGGCCCCCAGTGACACCGTCCATGTCCGTGGCAGCACGTCTCCACCAGCCGCAAGAGGACCGGTCCGCACCGCACAGCACGTCGACACCCGACCGCAAAACCACCACACCGGGGACAAACTGGAGCGTCAGTGTCGCAGGGATCAGTCCCCCGGAGCAGCAGCGAGTAGCCTCCATGCTTTTGAGAACCATTTAAAGGTTGAATAAGCATGCTGAAGTACTTAGCTCCCACAGAGCACAACGTTTTGACAAAATTTGAAGAGCTTCCCATTCATTTTCGATGGCACAAAAATTTGAATAAAAGTAATAATACTTAATACGTTAATACTAATGTTTGAAGCAAAAAAAAGGTTTTGGTATAAGAATGGTTGAAATAGTGAAAAGTATGCAGAACTTGTTACAACTCAAAAAACATACGGAAGAAGATATACAGTCATGGAAAAAATTATTAGACCACCATTTTTTCTTCAGTTTCTTGTTCATTTTAATAGCTGGTACCACTAAACGTCATCGTGTGACTAAAACAGACAGAAAAGAAAACACTGAATGCATAAAAGCAGTGTTTTTGGCAGTACAACGCCATAGCTATTGATGTAAAAACTTAAGTGATTTAGGTTATAATCAAGAAAACCATGGAAAATGGTAAGATATCAGCTCTTAAATAAAACTCTTATGAGCAATCTTTGTGGTTATCGTTATGTTTGTCCAAACAAATGTACCTTTAGTTGTACCAGGCATTAAAATGAACAAGAAACTGAAGAAAACAAGGTGGTCTAATCATTTTTTCCATGACTGTAGATATAAGAAAGAAAGAGAAACAGGATCTCAATAGGTGTGAATACCAATGTTTTCACAGCAACAGGAAAACAGGATCTCAACAACTAGAAAAGTGCATTCCCTGCGTAAATGCAGGTTTGAATGCATAGATGGGAAAAATGTCCCTGAAATCTACTGAAAAGTGTTTAATCAAATTAACATGAATTTTAAACAAATATGAACAGTTGAATAATCTTTAAATGTAGCAGAGTTTATCAACTGTCAGCAGAATGTAGCAAACAACTAAAACAGAAAAAAAATGGCAGAAGATATAATAAGTAAAAGAATAAATAAAGAGAAACAGGATCTCAATAGTAGTGATTGTTATTACATTCACACCAATTTATGAGTAGGAAAACAAACAAATTATAAAGTTGTTCATTTGTTTTCCTATATTTTAGGAACCAGTCATTCAGGGGAAAGAAGAGCACATAATTGAGATATCCCCATTTTTTGCTTACTTTTATTATTCCATAAATCTTAAGTTTAACTTTTACAGTCTTAACTTTCTGCTTTGTCTCCATTAGGCTGGCCACAGAGGGGATTGATCTGCTATCTGCTTTGCTGCTGGTAGGACACAAATGAACAATGAGCTACACATACCTGGATGCAGGATGAACTGGGATTTCAGATGCTATATCCTTATAATAATATGATAATATAATATCCTTATTTTGTTTGTGCTGTCATTTCTAGTATGACACCAGAAGCAGAATCTCCTCTGAAGCTGCTTTACGACACCCCTACTTCCTGAGTCTGGGGGACAACATACATAATCTGGCTGACAGTAAGATATATTTGAATTTTTTTAGATCTTTGGACTAACAGTAAAATAGACTTTCACTCTAAATGTGTCAAAATTAGGGATGCACCGAAAATTCGGCCACCGAAAATTTTCGGCCGAAAATGGCCCAAAAGTGCATTTTCGGTTTTCGGCCGAAAGACTTTTATCACCGAAAAAACACGGCCGAAACAGGATGTTGTGATGACGAACAAAAACCGTGGCCAGCACGCTTGTCTGGGGCCAACATGTCTGTGGTGTGGACGTATTTCAATATATCTGAGAAAGACCCACTGATAGCGATTTGTAAAACATGTAACGCTGAAATTTCAAGAGGGGGTGAATCTGCAACGAGTTTCTCCACGTCGGGTTTGATTTATCACCTGAAATCCAAACATCCCCATCGCCATTCTGAATATGAGAAGGCGGCGGCACAGAAAAGGAAAATCCCTCCGAGCGCGCCCACTCCGTCTGTGGCGGACGTATTTTAAAAGGCAAGAAAGTTTTCCAGTGATGGTGCCAAGGCAAAGGGCATTACACAAAAAAATATGGAATTCATTGCCTTAGATGATCAGCCGTTCTCTGGTGTAGAGGATGTGGGATTTCGTAGGCTGATCGAGCACATTGAGCCCCGTTATTCCATACCGAGCAGACGTGTGTTTACCTGAGCCGTAGTCGGAAATCCCAGGGGGGACACAGGGGACGTGTCCCCCCCTTCCACAAAGTTGTCCCCCCCAAAAAATCGTTGTATGCACACAAAAACAATTGAATAATAATATAGTCATGTTCAATAAAAGTACAACACAAGCGCTGCAAATTATAAACGTAAAAAGCCTTTTTTTTTTAATTGTTGAAACATTGCGACCCCCCTAATTCTCAAAGTGGTTTAGTCCACATGCTGTTTCTAACAGGCGGGGCTACCTGCAGCTCCGTGTGTCAGCGAGTGTGTTATTTAAACGTGGAAGGGATTTTTAATTGTATTTTATTTTTGCATTTTTAAGTTGCCATATTTAATGGCGTAGTTGTGTAATATGTTGTTGTATTTTGTTTGTCAAAAATACAACACTACAATATAATAATACCACCTAATACCATTGTTGATTTTTCAGTTTGAACATTGAAAAACCTGTATACAGGTAGAATATGCACTGATACACAACAATGCTACAACTACTATTATTACTTTTTCTAACATTCAACAGGCTGTGGGCTCAACCCTGCAAGGCAAGTTCCAAAGGAGCAGGAGAGAGGGAGGGAGAGAGCATTTTTTTTCATGTCCCCCCCAGGAATTACTCTCTGAAATTTTACTGTTTATTGTCCCCCCCCCAAATGAAATGGGATTTTCGCCCCTGACCTGAGCTGTTTAATGTTGTTGCAGCTCACGTCCATGAGCTTATAGCTGCAGATATTTTTGTTGTAGTCCTACAGAGAATTTTTTTTAAATGCACTTGACTTAAATGCACTGTGTTTTTATGAGAGAACATTTTTACAATCTTTCAGCAGGCCAGTCAGTTATAGGCCTGTATTATTATTTAATGTACACCTGAGTGGGGTCAAGTTAAACATTTTATTTTGAATTTTGTTTTATATTGTGCATTGTTGTAATGTCAGTGCTAATAAATATTTTCATAATTTTGCAATTAATTTATTCTTTGTAGCATCAATATTAATTTATGCAATGGTAATGCCTTGATTTTAGTGAGGTTAGTACACAGTCATAGCCATGAATGCAATGGTACTAATAATTGGCATAATAATTTATTTCGGCGTTTCGGTTTTCGGCTTTCGGCCTTGGTTTCTTCATTTTCGGTTTTCGGTTTCGGCCAAGAATTTTCATTTCGGTGCATCCCTAGTCAAAATGTTATGTAATTGTAGCTGCTATATATTTTCTTCCATAAGGCCAAGCCATTATGTGTTTCTTATTCAACACACACTGCCAGCCTGAAGCCAGTTTGTGAGGCAGTCCAAGCCAGGTCAAAGTCCACACCAGTTTGTCCCCCAAAAGCACTAGCTGTATGGTATTAAAAGTGCTGGAGAAAATCAAAAAACAACATTTTCACCCTTTGATCAAGGGTGGTTGTAGGACAGTAAGGTGCACTCAGGGCTGTCCCTGTTGACCCATGCATCATGTCTCTAGCACACACAGGGGCTGGGATGTAGGATTCCTGTTGCATAATGGCGTGGTAGTGAAGCCCCGCCCCCTTGGGTCAAGTTTGATTGGGAAAAATTATATCCCCCACTCCACCCCCTGTTCAGGTATTCTAGTCTCTGGTGGAAGGAAGGCGAGTAAAGGTATGCAACAATCTATATGGTCCTATTCCAATGTTCACACTAAAGCTGTAGAGTAGACTACTGCCCTGTTGTTTTACATTGGGGTCCTTTGGACCCAAACACCCTCTGTGTGATAAATGTGAAGGGGGGGTGTAGATTGGGAGCTCCCCCCAAAAAGTTATCCTCCATGCCCCTCACATAAAATAAGCCAAGGACAATGAGTTTCAAGTTGAAAAAAGTATTACTTGTATGATTTTTATTTTAGTAAAGATTTAAAATGGGTCCAAAAGACCCTAACATCACACAAGGGTTAAGCCAGGCAGTTCTGTGTTTTCACCTCTCCTGATATAAGTTTCTGTCACAACTTGAATTCAGGTTTAATCTTCGGGACAACACAGGCTTTTATGTTTCTGCAGTGAGTGTTTTGGGTGTAATCTGCCCTTGAGGGTGACGTAGTGGGTTGTTGCATGTTGGGAAATAAATAAAGGTGAGATGCGCCATTCAGCTACGGAGTCGGAGTCTATCTGTCCGATACTTTGAGAAGTGAACCAACATCACGCTAACATAACATGGTGTCATAAGTGTGCCACAGCGATCACTGCCAATGAACGGGACTGCTACTCGACTGGTGTACTCACGGAGCAAGCGTCCGTCTTTCAGCTGTTGCCGGTAGGAGGCTATGCTAATGAGCTAATCGCTGTTAGCACTAATTAGTGCCGTTCCCACTCATCAAAATGGAGCAGTTTCAAGTGACTCCGCCGCCGAAGTTCGACTTCACAAAGCCGGAAGAGTGGCCAAAGTGGATTGCCTCGGGGCTAGAATTGAAGCCAGATGAAAATCAAGTTAATACACTGATTTACACGATGGGTGATGAAGCTGAGGATGTGTTGACCGCACTGAACCTGACGGAGGAAGAGATGAGCGAATACGAGACGCTGAAAAATAAGCTGAATGCACATTTTGTGGTGAGAAGAAATGTAATCTTTGAACGGGCTAAATTCAACCAAAGGCAGCAAGAGACGGGAGAAACAGTGGACTGTTACATCACAGCCTTACACGGCTTAGCAGAGCATTGTGGCTATGGGGCGCTGCATAGTGAGATGATAAGAGACAGACTCGTTGTTGGAATAAGGGATAAACGACTCTCAGAGCAGCTGCAGCTGGACCCGGAGCTGACCTTGGATAAAGCCGTGACAAAGATCCGCAGTGTTTGAGTAATACAGTAATAACTGGTTTGGTTTATTGCAAAAAGAAACGTTTGAGATTCAGACTGTAATAAAGGTTGGATAATTTCTGAGACTGGATGTATAGTATAAAAGAAGAGACAATTGTTACAGAGATGTTTGAATATAAGTTACACTGCAATGACATTAACAATTACATCGGTAATGTTCTTAGAAAGGAGGAATGTGCAGTGAGTGTTTTGGGTGTAATCTGCCCTTGAGAGTGACGTAGTGGGTTGTTGTATGTTGGGAAATAAATGAAGGTGAGACGCGCCATTCAGCTATGGAGTCGGAGTCCATGTGTCCAATATATTGAGATGTGAACCAACATCACAGTAACATAACAATGTCCCGCAGTATTTATGTTCCAATAACTTTGCATTGGACTTGCACGTTAGCCTTTTAGGCAACATGTCTGCCACTGCATCAATGTCCACTCACATTGACCAGCCGATCACACTTTGGCTGGTTGGCTGCAGCTCATAGATGCAGAAAAAAAAACAAAAAAACAAGCAGGCATGGTCAGCGGTAGCGGAGAAATTTGGAAAAACTTTTTTTAATCACCGGCGTAGGAGCATTTTGGTTTTGCTGTTAAATACACTAGCGAGGGAGTGAAAACAGTTAAGAGTTAACAGAACGCAATCTTCCACCTCCCTAAACACGGATCTTACCTGCGTAAGATCCAGTTGTTACCAGTTGTCCGTCTTGGCGCAGCTGACGTGCTTTTTTAAAATACTGCAGAACGAATCGTTCGATGTGCATTTAAAGATCACAAACAATCAATGTTCCTGTCCCTCCTCGACCACCAACAGTTTCAGACATATCGGAAATAAATTCCCGCATCCAACCTTTTCCAGCTTGATAAAGATCTCCTTGGTTTCTTCCACAGTAGACATCTGGATGAGATCATGCCACAGCTGTACAGACTGATGTGTCTGGACATGACTATTCCCACAATCCACCACAACTGCTGACCAGACGTCCTCTGACCTCAAAAGAATAAAACGTCTGACAGTAATACGATGATGCGTAATCTAGAGGTAGAGCCATTTGTGTACGTCCACATGTGACCAGGTGGACGCACATTTATGCCATTTGGAAGCGCTCTTTAACACGCTGACATGAGAGTTGCGCTTTCAGCAAACTCTGTATCTTGCGATCGCGGGTAGCAGGTGGTCTTAAACTGTACCGAATCCATGGTACGGACCGTGAGCCACCTGTACCGTTGCAACCCTAATTTAGGCCTCCTTTTGAGAGAGGGTGTGTAAGATGGCTACTTGACAGCCTACTTGAATATGTGAAATGCTCAGACGGGGAGGTCCTAGCCTACACACACATACACTATAATACATACATATCCACCCTATGCCAGCTCCCTTCGGGCGAAAGGCAGGGGTACACCCTGGACAGGGCACCAGTCCATCGCAGGGCCACATATAAACAAACAACCATGCAATCAACCCAACATGCCCCACGTCTTTCCGACCATCTCCTCCCACGTGTCACGCGGTGTGCGTTCAGTTTCGGAGACGTTCGAGGAACCCCCAGCAACCGGTGAGACTCGGGCCCGGGGTGGGGGTTCCGCACTCGTCGCCGACCCTGAAGGAGCGCGTTTCCCGGGTCCAGCGACCCATACGGACCCTCTGAAATTTTTGATAAAAATCGACCCCACGACCCCCACCCGGACCACAGTGGGTTCCGAGAGCGAGTCTGGGCCCGATCCGGAACATTTGCCAAAATTTCAAAATTTGACCCCCACCGACCCCCCTGGACCCTCCCGGGGTCTCACAAACCGAGTCCCCTCCCCAGGAAAAAAAAAAAAAAAGACCCCCGGACGACCCCCGGACCCCCTATTCTTAATAGATAGAATAATTTTATTTTTGGACAAGACAACTTTCTGGGCAGTAGTGTTTATGTAAACACATATCCCAAATCAA
Organism: Hirundichthys speculiger; assembly: GCA_018398805.1. Taxonomy (NCBI): domain Eukaryota; kingdom Metazoa; phylum Chordata; class Actinopteri; order Beloniformes; family Exocoetidae; genus Hirundichthys; species Hirundichthys speculiger. Next base: position 165,093 of record JAGFBZ010002322.1, read on the forward strand.
TATTTTAATGTTCATTGAAAACCAAAATAATCATCTGCATCAACTGTAAACAGATTGACATCCGAGATGTTTTACTGACTTAATGTTATGAAATCAAGTGTTCCCTTTTTTTCTTTTTTTTTGGAGGGGGGGTAATCACTATCAAACTATTCACATACTAACTTTTGCACAGTTTTCTCCTGTTAAATCATCCTTGACCTCCATTTTGTTTCAGCTGCTCCGGTGTTTTCAATCGTAGGGGTGCAACTCCAGAAGGACCCGGGCCATCGCAGCTCAGTGTTCCAGCCTTTTGGTAAGGGAGCAAATGTGTTCAAGTAACAGTTAATGAAAGCTTTTCTTTATCATCTCAGTTCATGTCATTTATTTGTCATTCAAATAAATACAACAATGAAAGATACAAGATTTCAGTGCATAAAAGAATGAAAAATGTTTCCAGATCTAGCATTAAAAAAATCATAGAAAACAAATAACCTACAACCAATTATAAAACCTAAATCAATGATGGTAAAACACTTTCTTAAAACCAAGCAGCATGTTTGGGTAAGTGCAGTCCATCAGCGTATAGCATAGAGTTCATGGACCAGGAGGACAGGAGGGTGGACAGATCAGGTTGGGTCAGTCTGTTATGGAGTTCATAGCTTTTTTGCAGCAACTGCTTTTTTAAATGTCCACTAAAGATAGGAGGCTGCTGTTGGTGAATTTTTGAACAGGTTCAAGTACTCTTCTGCATCTGATCAACGACAAAGGCCTAGGATGTTGTCTGGGTCTGCTACTAACCGCTACCCACTAACCGGGTAGCGGCTAGCGGGAAGTGTACAATCGGAGCCTAAATTCTCAACATCTTTTGTACTCTGTTATGCTCTTTAGTCCCTTCGATATCCTTTAGGGGTAAAATAAGCATGTATCCTTTGAACATAGGCTGCCCTTGCCTTAGGACAGATAGTTATCTCCTTTGTGATGGTGGCATTATCAATACACTTGCTGATGTGTTTGCACACAGATGAAGTATAATCCAAATCCACCCTGCTGTCATGAGTTGCTGCATCTCTGAATATTTCCCAGTTAGAGCGCTCAAAAGCGTTATAACGGCATGAAAACTATTTTCCAGATAGTACAAACTCTGTTTGATAGGAATTTGAATTTGAGTTCATTATGTACTGTATTTTGTAATTTTATGTTACACGTAATAAGGGAGACATTAAAGGATTCACAGGAAGCTTTTGCTCAACAGAGAAACCATTTGTTTTGCCCCTGCTGAAATGTCTGCAGATAAATGCTCGCTGAGGAGTAGATGAACTGTTTGTTTACTATGATAAAGATAAAAATGAAAATATGAAAAGAGAATGAAAATAAAGTACTCTTGGCTATTTAAACAAATTGTTGGTCAGTATATTGCAATAAGCTCTCCATCTACTCATCCAGTCAGTCTCACAGTGACTTTTTTCGTTTGTCTCTTGGGCCAGACCTAATAAGGCTTCACAAGACGAACATGATGTTCTGCTGTATAATCTGTAATTGTTACGATCAACAAAAAGCATCAATTTCAATTTGTTCTCTTCAGGTCGAGGACAAAATCGAAGACAGAGCATCTTCTAGAGGCCAGAGAGAGAGGAGCTACTTTTCAGTCCACATCACAACAACACAACAAGGCCTACACAACTAAGCACATCCACCAACGAAGCACATCAACTTCTGTACACACACAAAGAGAGAGAGAAAGTACCGGTTCATTGTGTTTAGGGGTGTAACGGTACATGTATTTGTATTGAACCGTTTCGGTACGTTGTGGTCGGTTCGGGACGGAGGCGTACCGAACGAGTTTCCACACGGACATATTAAGTAGAGGACCGCATGTTGTGGACCACAACAAACAGCAGTTGTAGCGGACGTCGTGGCTAATGCTAATGCCGCTAGCGTTGGCAGTAAGCTTCCCGCGACATAGTGTTAAATGCGGTGGGAAGCTGTGTTTGTACTCGGGTCGTCTTTCTCTTCGTTGTAGCGATGTTCACGCTGGGGTGGCGCCGTTTCAAATGAGTTAACAGGTTTGACGTGTTGCCAGAAACATACCCGATCTCGGATGAACAATGTCAGCAAACCACTTTGGTTTTATCAACTTCTCTTAGAATCAGAATCAGAATCAGAATCAAATTTATTGTCGCCACTGAGCCAGCGTCCCAACACAGCAGAATTTGACTTCCCAGTTCACCGTCCAAGAGAAACATACAAAAACAACACAACATATGGACAGGAGTCAACGGTGCTTGGGTCAGCGCTATAAGAGCGCTTCAATTTTAGCAGAAGAAAAAACGACCACATAGGGGACGGGGGGGGAGAGGATAAAAAACAGGTGTCTCACACCACATGTCCTTGATCAGAGGTACATGTTGTGGGATTCACAAAAAAAAACCTCAGCACAGGCATAACAAGCTTAATACAAGACAAGACATCATATCAGGAAAAAGGTCCCAGCCAAGCGGCCCGTGCACGCTCGCCCGGTGGCACGCAGCCGGTGGCGCGCAGTGCAATCAGTCCGCTCCACGTGGGGGAGAACACCAGGATCCAGCGAGGACGTTGAGAGTCAGGGAAAGGCAATGGAGCGGGGGATGGTGTGGGGGGGGAACCTACTTCGGATAAGACCTTGGTGAGATTCTTTTTCAGTTCGGCCTTGGCCAAGGCCGCTCAGGGGAGCCAGATTCAGATAAGAGAGATTGTTTTCGGTCAGACTTACAGTGAATTTTGCCTGCCTTAAGTCCTTTGCTGGTTCTCTCTCGTGGGAAATCATCCGAAAGTCCGAATTTTTCGTGTCCATTCTCCCTAAGTAGTGCATGTAGTATCCCCAGGTTGTTATCCATTTTCCAAATGAGTTCATGCATCTGTCGGTGGCTCACGCCATGAATCACGTCCAGTTTCCGATTCATCTCGTCTCTTTTTACAGTCTCGGCACTCACAGCACGACTCATCTCCACGCACACGGACATCAGGACCGGAATAGCAGCATCCGTGCGCTTAATTTTCCGATACATCAGGTATCCGCCAACGCCAAACAGCAGGAATCCGATGATCATAAATCCAAATATGTAAACATCTTCAGCGTCCTCGATGAACAGAGGAGCCTGGCAGCTCAAGCGCCACTTCCTCCATGGATCTTGAACGTACCCTGCTGGCTCTGTGCCATCTGGACATGAAGGCTCACCTGTAGATTCCCTTCTTGTAGAAAAAATTTGATCAATTGCATTGAGAGACCAGCTAACCAGATCCATGGTTGATTTAGATATTCAGATTTTATCCGTATGAGGCTCCAAAAAAACACACAGACAGGACAAAGAGCAGCGAGGATCAGATAGAGGGAGGAGCTCACAGAAAAGCGTCCGCCTTCGCTGGAGAGCAGGAAGAGAAGAGGGAGACCTTAAACAGCCTCTCCCTGGTGAGTCAGGTCGGGCTAAAGCCATAACAAATACCGTTGGTGTTATATAGCTGCAGATTTAAGACCCTAATCACCCTAAACGCTGGCTTCAAACACATGATAAAAGTAATTGAGCCCCGATATCAATTACCTTCTCGTCCACATTTTAGCCAGAAAATCATACCGGGACTTTATGAAAAAATACAATGATTTGTTTTTAAAGAAACAGTCTGAGCCTTATTCATGTTATTTAATCTGAGCAACAACTTGAAACTGTTCAGTGTTGCAACTGTTCAATTTTGCACATCAGATGGATATTTTCTTTAAGAAAAAGTCTGAGCCAATGTTATTTTTATTTTGTTTTTCAAAATATCTACATTTCAGAATATTGTATTTATATTTTTGAGCAAAATTCTAGCTTTGTATAGGCTGATGTTCCTATTTTTAAAAAGGACAAAAGTGTGTTATAAACAACTAGCACATTTATATTTTGCATTTTGTTTTCTTACTGTACCGAAAATGAACCGAACCATGACCTCAAAACCGAGGTACGTACCGAACCGAGAGTTTTGTGTACCGTTACACCCCTAATTGTGTTCCACGGCAGCTGAACATGGAGGCTCATAGTCTTACTGAAGACAAGACAAACTTGTACTGACCTTAAATAGCTTTCACTCATACTAACACTTTGCAGATTCTACAACGCTGCACATGCTCTTGTTCCACAGTTTCACGTGCAGCTGAGGAAATATTTGTATGAAGGTGGCGTCTCTGACCAAGAGACAACAAGCAGAGCTGAAGATGTTAAGATTTTCTTTGGGAGTAACAAAGTTGGATAGGATTCAGAACATACGTCAGAGGAAAAGCCAGAATTAAGATGTCTTGAAAAAAAAAAGTAAAAAACCTAGAATGATATGATTTGGACAAATAAAGAAGAGGGGTGATTAGTACGAGCTGCAGAAACTTATATCGGTACAATTGGCTAATGCATTCTGACTCCAGAGACGTCCCACAACAATTGGGACAACAAACCAGCGTCTGCTGAACTGTCCCTGCAAATTATTTTGAAAAGAATAATAAAATGAAAAACAACACTCTGTCATGAATAATGTATGAACGTCGAGGTACACAGAGGGTGAAAATCCAGCTTTCTCTACCTAAGACCTTCAAAATGTGATTGGCTTTGAAGGCCATCAATCAAATGTGATAACTGCCAACATGAAGCTCATAATTCTGTTGTGTGTCCTCAAACATGGCAGCAAAATAAGAAAGTGACACTGGGAGCTATTTTAATGAAAAAAAAAAAAAAAAAAAGTGTAAGTCACTTCAGTAAGACAATTTTTAAATTGTTAATGAGTCCACAGTTATGGCAATAGGCCACTAATTTTGTATCTTTTTATTTGAATCATGCAGCAGCAATTCTGTCAGGTGACATAAGCAAACTAGTTAAGTTCATAGTTCATAGAGATCAAAATTAACTAGTTCAGTTCACATTTCAATAAATGAACTAAATAGTTCATTTTTAGTTCATTTTAAAAAATTATTTTTTTAATGTTGCTGCGAGCAATTATTTGTCAAAATGATTGCCACTGCCCATATACTACACCACCACAAACGGCAATTATTTTATCCATTTTAACTGTCAAAAACTATTGGTCCCATTCTGAATCCTGAACCAACCAGGGTTCACATTAGCATTAGCATTAGCTTTAGCATTGAAGGAACAGTCCATGTAAAACTGTAATTTCCGTTTCAGTTTCTCTCTAGAGCAGCCGTTCCCAAACTTCAGAACACCAAGGCCCAATTTGAAATGTGAAAAATCTCTGCAGCCCACCAGAACCTTTAATCACAACTGTGATCAACATACAGGACCAGGAACCATGATCTGATATTAATGTGAGGGGTCAACAAATAAGGTGACACTTGTCATATTAAGTTAAGATGACAGTAGAATAACACTTAACTGGCTTGTTTTATTACTTCTTAATGTTTTTTAATCATGTTATGAATATTTTACAGTAATTAAAAACATATTTTAAAAAAATCGAGGATTTAAAACACATTTGTTTAATTTTAATGACCTCTCACGGCCCACCTGCAGTCCCACAACGGCCCACCAGGGGGCCGCGGCCCACACTTTGAGAATCACTGCTCTACAGTATATTAAAGATATGAGGAAAAACTTGCTGCCAAATGGTCTTTGGCAGCAAGTTTTTATATTTTATAATACACAAATATTATAAGACAAAAACAGGTCCTTATGGTGCAGATGTTTTTTCCCCCATTTCAATATTCTCAATATATTCAATATAATAGCTCTCATTTTCCTGATTGTTTTAAACGTTTGATGACGCAATTGTTAGCGTGACAGCAGCGACAGCCGTGTTGCCATGTTAGCGTGACAGCAGCGACAGCCGTGTTGCCATGTTAGCGTGACAGCAGCGACAGCCGTGTTGCCATGTTAGCGTGACAGCAGCGACAGCCGTGTTGCCATGTTAGCGTGACAGCAGCGACATCTGTGTTGCCATGTTAGCATGACAGCAGCGACAGCCGTGTTGCCATGTTAGCATGACAGCAGCGACAGCCGTGTTGCCATGTTAGCGTGACAGCAGCGACAGCCGTGTTGCCATGTTAGAGTGACAGCAGCGACAGCCGTGTTGCCATGTTAGCGTGACAGCAGCGACAGCCGTGTTGCCATGTTAGCGTGACGCAGCGACAGCCGTGTTGCAATGTTAGCGTGACAGCCGACAGCCGTGTTGCCATGTTAGCGTGACAGCAGCGACAGCCGTGTTGCCATGTTAGCGTGACAGCAGCGACAGCCGTGTTGCCATGTTAGCGTGACAGCAGCGACAGCCGTGTTGCCATGTTAGCGTGACAGCAGCGACAGCCGTGTTGCCATGTTAGCGTGACAGCAGCGACATCCGTGTTGCCATGTTAGCGTGACAGCAGCGACAGCCGTGTTGCCATGTTAGCGTGACAGCAGCGACAGCCGTGTTGCCATGTTTGATTGGTTTCCTCAGATACATATCAGGCTCGTTTGTGGTGGATTTTAAATGGGGTTCGCTGGAAACCTGGAACGGTTGTGACTGTGCGTGAACTTTGAAACTAGCTAACATACAATTTCCAAGGCTACCTGAGATAGCGCAATAACATATTAGAGACATTTCAGTATTTATTTTGTTCCTCTCTTTTTTACTCTTAATACCTGACCTCATGCCAGTTGTTTGAAATTGTACATTTTTTATTTGTGAAAGGTTTGATTTCTTTGTTGTAGACAGTGTATTAGGAGGTATTTACTTTGTGTCTGTAAATAAATAGCTCTTAGTCTCTTAATTGCACAAAATAAAAGGGTTCTTTGAATCCTGGTCCCTTCCTTTAGTCTTTTTTACTACCAGATGTCTTACTGAAACTTTCCTCATCTATTTAACTGCAGTAGTGTGTAATACATTTATTCTCTAGATGTAATTTACGTAACACAGAGTCCCTGCTATTATATTTAACTATATTTCATAGTTATGGCCTAATGCTAGCTAGGGAGCAGAGTTTTAGAGTGTTTACTTCTTACATATTGTAAGAAATTAAAGACTGGGATGTAAAAGTGAGAATTTTTGCATCTTTTGCATCTGTTTCTTCATGTTTCCTAGATGATATGCCTTCGGTGATAAATCCATCTGGACAGACAAAGTCCTCCTTAATCTGCCCTTAAATCACTTTGATCATCTCAGTTCTTGTCCAGTGCCGTTGAGCTCCAGCCAAAAAAAGAAAAAGAAAGATAATAAAATAAATGTTAGTGTTAGCCGAAATCTCAAAGGATCGTCATGGCAAAGAGTTAAGGCTGTGATAATAAAATTAAATGAGATCTATTGTAGTGTGTTGGATTTAGGGACATTTAGAGGCAAGGTTGAAGCTGCAAGCAACTAAATATCCTTTACTCCCTTTATCCCTTTTTTCAAACACAAAAGAGGCTGTCAAAATTGCAAAAAGTAAATGTTCTCTGTTTCAAGTGGCTCTAAAAAATGTCACATGAAAACAATTCTGTGAATATTTTATTGTAATTCTGTCAGTAGATCCCTCACAAATGCTACACATCTGTGACTCCACTGGAGTTATCAGTCCTAAGAGATACTAAGTGTTGTAATATAATAATGGACTGTTTTCAGAGAATTCTTCATATCAATAAAACAAAAATGTACTTCAAAATTGACAAGAAGATGTACCAGCATCTTTTTACCAACTCATTTTTTTAATGAATTATAAAGTGAGATATAAACTGATAGACTGATTGTAGACCGGTATTTGTTTTCTTGATAATTTAGATTTGTCTGTGAAGTCTGACTTGCTGTAACATTTCAAGATGCTCTCTTTGCCTCAAATTATTGGCAGCTGGAATAAGTGTTGGATCTGTGATGTTTGTTAAACATTGTTATTTAGATCACACTTGTAAGGCCAAATGCTCATGTCAAGCCTCGGCAGTGTACCTCATTGAAATATGGGTATGATAGTGCACATTGTGAGGTAGACTCGTTTCAACAACCATCAAGCTGTTATACTTGCCAGTTTACAATTATAAACTTATAAAGAATGCCAAAGATAACTTCACAGAGAAATTAGCCTCCAGATGCCTCTTTGAAAATGATAATGATAATGAACAGCATCACACTGACACTTCAATATACAGCAGGACCCATTTTTCAATTCAACTAATCCTATAGCTACAAAATTCTTCATGCAGTATGCAAATATAGAAAGGTGTGATTCTAGAGGAGTTGAGTTCTCCTTAAATCACACAAATATTATCTGGCAATTAATGGCACAGAGAGACTTTTGATCAGTCAATCTGATTTGCTGAGACAGTCTTGTTTCCCCTTATGACTTATGTGGATTATTTAAAACATAGATTTAATAGATCCTTCAGGGAAAAAAAATACAACCCCAATTTCAAAAAAGTTGATATTATGTGTAAAACTTAAATAAGAATGGAATGCAATGCTTCGCAAATCTCATTTACCCATATTTTATTCTCACTTCATATCAGATGTTGAAACTGAGACATTTTACCATTTCGTGGAAAATATTATTTTGACTTTCATGGCAGCAACATCTCAAAAAAAGCTGGAACAAAGCAACAAATAATAACATTTCCAGAAATTGCTGTCTGTCAAAACACTTCATTGTGTAATGCACAAATGCAAATGAAAGCTATGTCAGGGAAAAAAGAAGCCACATGTTAACAGGATCCAGAATCTTTTCTAGACCAAAGCTCGTCTAAAATGGTCTGATGCAACGTGGAAAACTGTTATACGGTCAGATGAATCAACATTTTTAATTTATTTTTGGAAACCATGGACTTGACTTAAGAGGACATTGACCATCTAGCTTGTTATTAGCATCTCTGATGGCAGAAGTAGCTTACACATCTGGAAAGGTACCATAAATGCTGAAGAGTACATAGAAGTTTTAGAGTAACATATGCTCCCATCTAGTGCTGGGCGATATGGAAAATGTCATATATCACGATATGGACTATTTTATATCACGATAACGATATATATCACGATATACCATAATAAAGTATGTTTTCAGTTATTCTCTGAAAAGTTTGACAAAAATTTCATTGCTTACTTTTCAACTTTATTTTGAAAGGACATTTAGCTGAACTGTCACAAACATACATTTTAGTGCAGCAAAAACAGGTAGGTACAGAGGTACAGTAGCTTTCACATTTTTTTTACAGTGCACAACAGTTTTCTGAGAGGAAAACCATTTTTGCACTGAAGTTCAGCTATAAAAATAAACACAAATTATTTTCAACTTTCTGAAATCTGTAACCTTGTAGTGCAAAGTTTGCAAACCAATATAAAGTGTCTAAAGTAAACATCAGGGTTGAAGAGAACTCTGTTTAAGGCATTAACCATGAATAAAAGTGCAAACATAAAAGGCTACTTTGTAGAAGTAGATATGATTCTATCAAATTTATCGTAGCAGGTTATTTAATTACATATTTGCTGTAATAATTGATAAAATTAGGTTAGAAACGATAGAAACGATAGAAGAGAAATGGCACGATACACACTTTTATATTGTTCCCACGATATGTATCGTCATATCGCCCAGCACTAGTTGGAACTGCCATATTTCAACTATTTTGAGATGTGTTGCTCCCATCAAAGTCAAAAAGAGCTATTGTTTTTCATGAAATGGTAGAATGTCCCAGTTTTAACATCTGTTATGTTCTGTTGGGAATCAACCAATCAATCAATCAATACTTTATTAATCATTGTCGTCACAATGAAATTCAATTTTCCAGTACATCGTCCAAGAAAATCATACAGAAACAAACACACATATTCAGACATGGGTGTCTGTCTGGGGGCTGCTGCCACGTAGCGGCGCACCGCTAAAATATTGGTTCATGAGATTTGCAAGTCACTGCATTTTGTTGTTGTTTTTGTTTGTTTTACACAGAGAGCCAGGTGTGTTCCTAAGTGCCTTCAAGCCAAACACTAAACCCTCTTAGCGCAGGTCTTGTAGCTGCATCATCCAGCACCATTGGGGGGGGGGGGGGGGGGGGGGGGGGGGGTGGTATGAGTGCAACATTTATCATTGGCTGCGGTTACATGATGTTTTTTAATTCGGAATTAATAATTAGGAATTAAATAATTCTGAATTAAACTATTTTCCTTCGAGTTTACATGGAAATAGTAATTCCGAATTAAGGTTTACATGGAAAACACGTTTGTTCGGCTTTATCCAACTCCGCTTTAGGTCTGGGGGTTGGGAAGGGTTCTGATTGGATGGGGGGGGGGCGGACGTCTTTACATCTACCGGAAGAAAACAAACTTAGCTAACTTGGTTAGCAACAGCATTCCACTTATTTTTGACCTGGGTGGCGTCTCTATCTGTGAAACCTCCTTCATTTAACCTGGCCGCTTTGAAAAGCTCACAATTTTTATGTTTCCTGCCATCTGTTCTTTTAATTATTTCCAGTTCCTCCAAGCTATTTATTAAATAAATCGTCTCTGCTCTTGAACACCGTTTACTGCGTGCTGTTATTTGAAAAACAAGCCCAGCGCGGAATATAAGCGCCATCGCTACAGACGGGAAAGAGAACTAGCATGCGCAGAAAGACGGGAATTAATTTAAACAGGAATGAGTGTAAACATGACCGCGGGATTATTTAATTCAGAATTAAAATAAGAATAAACCAGCCACTTACTTCGGAATTAAGTTTAATTCGGAATTTACATTTTCATATGGAATTAAGTGTTTACATGGTAACTTTTATTCGGCTTTAACTTTAATTTTGAATTAAAGAGGAATTAAACTTCCCATGTAAACGCACTGAGTGAGATGGAACCTGTACAGACCTCTGAAGGACGTACACCTGTGTACACCTGTGTACACCTGTGTTACATTTCTAACCTTGCCTTCTCTTTTCCCTGAATGGCAGTGGTGTTACTGTGTTTAGCTGTGCTAAATCACACTATTTTCAATACTGTTGTAAATTAGACATAAAATACATGTATTTTAATAAATGTTTTCACCTTTTTTTCAGTGAGTTTAATATTTTTATTTAGTCATTTAAAATTTAGAACTGGAGAGGTGTTTCGGGCAGACCCAGGACCCGCTGGAGAGGTTATATCTCTCAGCTGGACTGGGGGGCCCCGGGGTCCCAGAGGAGCTGGTGGAGGCGGCCAGAAGTTAATGGATGGATGGATTTTATTGTTTTAAGAAGCAAATTTCGATTTCGTACGAAATGTGATATTTTGTGTTTTGTTTACCCTGTTATACAAAGAAAAAATAATGTACTGTAACCGTCAACTGGCATGAAATTTAATGAGGAATAAATAAATAAACGCCATCTTTTAAACTCATTGACCTGTTTCCCCTCCTCATTTACATATTCATATATATTTTAAACATATATAAATATAATATTTATATGTTTATGATGAGCTGATTTGAAGCAGTTAAGCAGGTGTAGTCACTCATGAGGTCTAGTAATGGAGCGTTGTACATCAGCCTGAATTCTTTTTCATTGAAGGTAAAACTGAGAATTCCTGGCAATGAAAAATTTTCCCTGCAAATAAACTTGCAAATTGCAGCAGGTGTTCTCTTTTCAGATTCAAAGAATAATAAATATTTCACATTTAACAATGAGTTCTAAAGGAGAGGAAATTTACCTAAAGTAATAACTAATTTAGATGTAATATGGGTTCTATTTTCAGATATAATAATAAATTAGCAACAGCAAGACCAATTGTTCAGGGCGGTTGCTAAACAATTTGCTGGACAATTTACTGCAATACCAATTAAATAGCATAAATATGGATATGTATGTCATTACCGGCCTACTCATTCTAATTAGCGCCATCTGAAACTAATCAATTTGAAGTTCGTTATTATAATTTTACCATATAGTCATGCCGCTTTTCACAGCAGTGAGAAATGCACATTAACAGCCCAGACTACAAATCATTTAACAATAACCTGTTCATCACATTTTAAAGTTAATTTTCACATAAGTTCACAAAGTCAGAAGAGAGATCTGGCAGACTTACGCTTCAACAGATAGCCTCCATTTTGATGTCACTTTTCTAACGGCCCGGTTTTTTTTTCCCAGCTGACTTCGCGTGACCGCTGCAGGCCAGCTCTCGCGAGACGAGTCTCTCTCTCATCGTTTTTAATCGTCTTCCTTTTTATTTTAATTTAAAACAAAAACACATGAAATTCATTTTAAATTAAATATTCACAATTTTTATTTTATTTAACACAATTAAGATTTTTTTTTATTTTTAATAGTCTCCATTCTTGGGGTTGCTTTGAGGTTGCTAGGCCATATATTGGGGTTGCTATAGCAACTGCTAGCTACCCCCTAGCGCCTAGCGCCGCCCCCGAGCGAGACTGTATGAAAGAGAGGACAGGATACACAGGTGGAGGATACAGGTAAGCAGTCGGAGGAGGGGTTGTACTTTCAACATCAGCCAATCAGCGTCACGTCTGTCCATAAATTAACTGTCATAAATCTAAAAACGGGACGTTATTATTGGCAAACTGACTGCTGAGTTTTGTTGACTGTCCATGCTGGCAGTGGTAATAAAGGTTAGTGGTAATAAAGGTTAGTGGTAATAAAGGTTAGCGGACGGACATGGAGCTGCGCACCGACGGGATCTGGCACCTGTTCACGCGCCACTGGCAGCAAACCCTCACCTACTGGAGCGTGTTCTTCAGTTTCGGACTATGCATCGCCTTCCTGGGACCCACCATCCTGGACCTGAGGTGTCAGACCCGGTCCACTCTTCAGCAGATCACCTGGGTCTTCTTCTCCCAGCAGTTCTTTCTGCTGGTGGGAAGCAGCGCGGCAGGTTACCTGAAGAAAAGGTGAGTCTGCTCGAGTCAGATGCTTTAGTCGGAATAAGTTAACTTAATAAATTCAAAGAACTATAAGGGTCATTAAAAGCGCTTTCAAAGCAACATTTAGATCGTATTATAAGCATGTGAGATATACAGATAACCTAACTTTAAACAAGAACATAACTTTAAGTAAGTTAAGCTAATAAAATAAAAATCTTCCTGATGAAAATATATGAAAACCACAACATGGTTTTAAAAATCCATTCGGTCAAGCAGAAGAATATTCTGTCCACGTGACTGATGAAAAAATAGGGCTTTGAAATAACTCAGCTGAGTTTATATCTGACGGTTGAACTGAATTCTACATTTGACAAGCAAATTTAGAGCAGTAAAATTAAAATAACGAGATTGCGTCAGCTCTCTTTGATACAAGCAGCCGTGTGCGCGCGCGCGCACCAAATGAAAATCGGTATGGATGCTTGTAGTACATGAAATTTTACAATATTTTTTGTAAAATTTTTAAACCCAGTCCTAAAAATACAAGACAATAAAACAATAAAATACAATATAACATAACAAACACAACTGAAATGTGCAAACTTTGACAAAAACACAATCAAGCAAAAATTAAAAAAGGTAAAATAAATAAATAGTTAGTGGTCTTTGGTTTCTTATCCACCTTCTGGTGGAAATTGTTTTTAAAACCTTTGTGCTTCCTGAGACTACAGACTGGGACAAAGTGGCATCACAACTTTATTTCTATAATGTCAGTTTATACACCTTTTGAACTTACCACTTTCTTGTTTTCTTTTTTATTCATCTTCCTGTTTTTTTTTTCTTTTTGCGTGTCCTAATGGATGTGCTCGCTTCATTTTTCTTGTATCGAGTTTGAAGCACCGGCTGCGGGCAGTCGGGGCCCCATTAGGGGGGTTCCAAACATGTCGCTGCAGTGTCTATGGAGGTTTCAGGTTGTGTCATTGATATGGATCGATATCAGCCGTGTCTTGGGGGTCCCTTAACACACGAGGCAGTGACAGCTAGTGGGGGCCCTATGCGAGGGGGGTTTTCAACATATCGTCGTTGCAGTGTTTAAAGCAGTTCAGTCATTTTGTCATTGACAAAAGGACCAATGTCACCGCTGTCCTGGGGCCCCTTCCAGCTCGGGGCCCTAGGCAGTTGTCTAGTATGCCTATCCCGTTGCGGCGTCTCTGGTCCTAATCCTGACCTTAACCCTGGTCAAGGGTTTGAGGAACTCAAAACTGGAGCTTTATCAATGCTGTACACTGTAAAAAAAGATAAACCATATTTACTCAATAAAATTGAGGCAACAGATTGCACGCAATATTATTAATTAAATATAATCATGTTTGTAATTGAGTACATTTCAATTAAATGAGACCCTTTGTAGTTAACCATTTAATATGAGTAGATTTAATTCAAATACATAAAGGGATTAATTAAAACCTAAACAAAAATAATAAGTAGATATCAAAAAGAGAAATGTCTAAATGAGTAAAAAGTACTAATAAAACATAATTAAATTCTACCTACATACAAGTACCATTTAATTGGGTAATAATGAAATATCTTAATTCATTTGAATTTACTTACTGGATTTAATTCAATCTAAATAAAAATATGTTGTGTTTATCTCATGACCTACATTTTAAATTGAGATTACAGAGGAACTTAAACTCAATTAACAGAACACACATTAAATGCTTGCTAAAAGTAACACTTTTAATTATAAAAGTTATGGCATTTAATTGTAAACTTTTACAAATGCTGACCTTGAACACAATTTTTGTGAAAACAAAAATGAGTACAGTTGCCAGAGGACCTGTCGAGAAGAACTAAGAACCGTTACGGCATGGCTACACTGTTCATTTATTTACAAATAAATGAAATGCTTGTGACAATTAAGACATTTATGGTCATTTTATAAACCAAAATAACTGTGTTGTCTTAAAGAACAATCCTATGCTTGCTTCCTCACCAAACGAGAGGCAGGTACAGGGAATCAAGGTAAACGAGGGGAAGGAAGCAAAGCAGAAAACAATGGAGACAAGACAGACCTTTCAAAGTAAAACAGGAAACAGCAGACAAGAGACAGGAAGTGACGCCATCTTGACAGACACAGACACAACGGCTGTCATGGCCGACCCAGACCATGACGATGTCACTTGAATCTTCAGGGTTGTTGTTTTTAAACCATTTCTAACTTCTTCTCTTAGATTTTTTTTTTTTAGACATCTACATAATCTTATTTCCTACTCAGCCTGCATAGGCAACTCTATTATATTTTTATTATTAACTTGATTATCCCACTCAGCTTGGTGTTAATGTATAAGCCTTCACGGAACTGAAATCATTTTCATTGTAGCAATATTTAAATTTGATTTTCTCCCAATACTGATCACTGGCAGGTGAAAATCATTGTCAGTTGTGAGATGATATTTATCAGGGACATGGTTTAGTGGAACATTAGTAGGAACTAGAAAAGCACTCGGAGAGCCCAGACCTCCGCCAAGCACAACAGTTTCCGCATATATCGATTTACAGATTACGATAAAATCCGCCTTCTGGATTACATCTGGATCAGCCTTTGAAATTTGATAGAGGTTCCTATTGTCAATCCCTGAGTCAAATTTCATGAATTTTGAGGAATAATTAACGGAGATATTGAGAAACAAAATTTCCAGCCCCATTGACCGCAATGTTTTTGAAAATTTGAAAGTGATTCAGAATCCAGGATTTCTTCCAGATCACACCCAAAAATGAAATCAGTTCATCTTTTTCACATTTCTGACAACTACAACAAAATCCATCCATAACTGGCCAGGCCAGGCCAAGCCAGGCCAACTGAGATATATATCGATTACAGTTCTTCGTTTTCACATTTCTGATAACTCCTGAAAATTTTCTCAAAATCCATCCATAACTTTTTGAGTTATCTTGTACACAGACAGACAGACAGCTAAATGCCGGCAAAAACATAACCTCCTTGGCGGAGTTAATAACTGAATTCACTCCATGAAGATAACATGAATGAATGAATGAATGAATGAATGCTTTATTTCGGTTTAAAACAAAAATAAAATCATGTTTTACAAAAAGGAAAAATTTCAGGTAACAACCGAAAAAGGAATAGGCTGAAGCCCCAAGGCTTATTTTTTTTGCCTATCCTATACCATCAGAGGATTAATTCACTATTACACAATAGAACATCATTACAAAACACATAGCATAAACAGAAAAATTTAATTCAAATCAAATTTCCTTATAATTTTTGATAATATTAGATTTTAAAGTCTTCTTAAAGACTAACACAGAATTACACATTTTTATTTCATTGTTCAATCCGTTCCATAATTTTACACCCAAAACTGACACACATCTATACTTTAAATTAGTTTTAACTCTGCAAGTTTCAAACATTAATAACCCCTTTAAATTATAATCCACCTGCCTTAGCTTAAACATCTCTTGAATACAAATGGGAATTGTCTTAATTACAACTCGAAACATAATTTCTAATGTTTTTGAATATACAATGTCCAAAAATTTTAATGTGTGTGAACTTGACATGTTGTGAGGCTGTAAGTGGAGCATTAGATAATTAAGGTGAATTTACTTAAAGGATAGGAACAGGGAGATGGAATTCTCCTGTTCAGGCTGACAGGATTGATTTTACTTTTATGAAAATAAGGCAGGTAAAGTCAAATCTTAGAAAATTAATCTAATATTTATGTTCCATAAGTATGTACTTATTAGTATATTATTATGCACTGAATTTGTCTCTTGGTGTCAATAACCATATGCTATGGGTGTTTTTGTTTTTTTTTGTATCTTTCAGTCTCGTGGTCTCCCTGTCAGCCCTCCTGTGCGCCACTCTCATCATCTCACTCATGTTTGCTATCATACCATTATGTCACCATGTGATACTACTGTCTGTCGCCATGGCGCTGGGTGGTAAAGCCATGGGGGTAATAGACACGATCGCCAACCTACAGCTGGTAAAGTTGTACCAGAAGGACTCAGCTATCTTCTTGCAGGTCAGAGAGATGTGAATGTGTTGGCGGGTTTCCATTGGTGGGTTTTCAAGGTGAAATTAGCCACGACTGTAACAGGGTTACAGGTCCAGCTATGGTGGAGCTAGGAGAATCAATTCACTTGGCAAGTAATCGCTTCGTACTATTTAGTGGTGGTAGTCCACTAATTTTACTAGGGATGTCCGATAATATCGGCCCACCGATATTATCGGCCCGATATTGGCATAAAAATGTAATATCGGTAAATATCGGTATCGGGTTTGATTTTTTTTTTTGCACAGACAATGTGTTAATTCCACGACAGGAGATATGTGATGTTACCTAAAAGTAGTTTTGAGCAAAAATAGCCCGCATATATCGGTATCGGTAGATATCCTTGCCACTGTTTGGTATAAAGGTTTTTTTTTTCTCCCTACGTGGGAGTTTTTTACCTGCCATTATCATTGATTGGATTTAATTATATAATCTTAGTTGATGATATTTGCTCGGGGGTCATGCTCTGGGTCTCTGTAAAGCGCCTAGAGACAATTGTCATTGTAACAGATGCTATATAAATAAAATTGAAATTGAAATTGAAATTGAATATCGGTATTGGAAATTGAGAGTTGGACAATATCGGCATATCGGATATTGGCAAAAAAGCCAATATCGGACATCCCTAAATTTTGCTGTTTGCCAACTGCCAATGAATCAAAGAAGAAGAAAATAGCTAAGATGAAGGAAAAATATGAAAAACAAATTAGAATGACATCAGTATTGAAAGAGCTGAGATGGTTGACAATAAAGGAACGAAACAATGTAAATCAACACCAGCAGTTTTTTCGAATGAAAAGTCTCATTGTGTAATTGCTCCTGATAATGAAGATGGGGGCCAACGGCCGGGGCCCTGTAATGCTACCCTGGGCCCCCACAAATGGAAACCTGCCTTATGTGTTTTGTATCTAGAAGAAGTCGAGGATGTTGTTGTGAATATGTGAAAAACATACTCTGTGGCTACAATCTATTGTTGCTAATTCTGTTTTATTGACTAAAAAGAAAAAAAAATGCAATAATAATTGAAGTTACACTGATCAATCTTATGTTTAAGCAGGTCCCGTTACGTTCCTAAAAAGAACTCTGACCTGTAGGGCAGGGTTTCCGTTGTCCGGTAATTGCCGGACTTAGTCCGGTAAAATATGCCAAAGTCCGGTATTTTATAATCTCTCCGGTCAAAATGTCCGGTGAAAAAACTCCTCCCAAGCACAATTTCAGTTGTAATAGAATGGGTAATTTCCACATCATTTTATGAAAAAACATATACTTTTACGAATGAGTAGTGTACCACCACAGATGATGCTGTGGCTCCCCCCGAAAATATTTATTTATTTTTTGAAGTTATGCTCGTGAGTCAATTGACGGGACTTATTTTATTTGAAATAGCCTGTTTTTCAATAAAAATACTATTAAATGACTTGCATTGATATCGTACTACTGCATATGATTTATTTTTAACCTCAATAAATTCATATAGCCTATGTGACCGGAATTTCAAACATTTGTCCGGTAAATTGAAAACCTGCCGGTCACATTGTCCGGTGCCAATTTTTTTCTAGCGGAAACACTGCTGTAGGGTCTGGACAAAACATATGAAGGTAACCTGGAGAGTCTGGTACCAGGATTTTAGCTATAGGTATTTTGGGTCCTGATAATAAGATTAAACTTTATTAATCCCAAAGGAAATTCTGGTGCCAGAGAATGCAGGGAAATGGATATGAATGGAAATAACATTAATGTGAATCCCAGGATACAGGCAGTATTTACTTATGTTATCTGTCAGTGGTCATGATGTTATGGCTGATCCTTATATAAGCAGCATGATTATGTGCACTGATCAAGCATAATATTATGACTACCCCCCCCCCCCACCCCCCCAGCCATTTTATTAGGTACACCTTGTTAGTACCGGGTTGGACCCCCTTTTGCCTGTGGAGGCCATTTGAGTACAGTAAACTTATTGTCATGTTCAAGAAACCAGTCTGAGATGATTCGCGCTTTATGGTGTTGTGGAAAAAAATAAGATCCGATCTTGATGAGAAAATCAGAATAGAACTTATTACAGAGAAAAGAGACAAAAAAACTTGTGCACAAGGAGAGCAATCAGCCACCACTCCTTCCAGAATGCTGGCTGAGGACTCTGTCGTTACAGAGATGAGGCTGATCTTTATACCAAGACAGCGAGGTGTTACAGGTTTGCATACAGAGTGTATCACAGCAGGAAGGCAGAGACATTTGCCTTAAAACAGACTGATCAAATTTAGGGATGTCGTACAGAGACATTTGTCTAAAACAGACTGATTGAGTTTAGCAACGTTAAACAGTCCCTTGATCAAGAAGTTATTTAGTTGATGCTAATTGAATTGAGGAAGTCACAGCTGACCCCCGTGCTTGCCTTTTGTCAGACATTTGGTGTGTATTGGTCTTGACACAGACAAATCACTTTTAAACATATTGTTAGATGACAAAATTACAAGATGAAATAAACCAAATAAAAATTTCCTCCACAATGTCTGGATGTAGTCATCAGAAGATGGTTACACTGTGGTCATAAAGGGATGGACATGGTCAACAGTAATACTCAGGTAGGCTGTGGCGTTGACAGAAGGCTCAGTTACTACCATTACACCACCAGCACTAGCCTGAACCATTGATACAAGGCAAGATGGACACATGCTTTCATGTTGTTGCCAAATTCTGACCCTACCATCCGAATGTGGCAGCAGAAATCGAGACTCATCAGACCAGGCAACGTTTTTCCAATCTTCTTGGTGAGCCCATGTGAATTCCAGCCTCAGTTTCGTGCTCTTAGCTGACCAGAGTGGTACCCGGTGTGGTCTTCTGCTACTGTAGCCCATCTGCCTCAAGGTTCGACGTGTTGCGCGTTCAGAGATGTTCTTCAGCATACCTCAGTTGTAATGAGGGGTTATTTGAGTTAAAGTTGCCTTTCTATCTCCTGAAACCAGTCTGGCCATTCTCCTCTGACCTCTGGCATCAACAAGGCATTTGCGCCCACAGAACTGTCACTCACTGGATATTTTATCTCTTTTGGACCATTCTCTATAAACCCTAGAGATAGGTGTGTGTGAAAATCCCAGTACATCAGCAATTTCTGAAATACTCAGACTGCAGAAGATCGTCTTGACCATGTCTACATACTGTAAAATCTATCTCTCCGTGTTCTTTTTATCTGGTGCCTAAATGACAAATCTAGAAGCAAAGATCAATCAAGAATTTAATACAATCATGAATACAAAGAATTATTATGCCATGCAGAATATTTTAATCGGCCGATGGTACACTTCTTGACACCACAAAAGATGCCAGGAAATGCACCAGAAATCAAATTCTGTCCCTCCTTTAAGGATCCCAAGAAGGCGGGTCCTGCTCTCCCGGGTTGTATGATCCTTTGTCCAGATGGTCCAGTCACACAGTCCTGGTAAATCAACAACTGTTGTTCAAGCAGTTTCAAACTGGTGATGGGGGTCGAGCGGATGTTGTCTATTAAGATCCAGATGTCCAGTCCAAACAAAGGTGGTGTGTTTGCTCCAGGAAAGGGGGTGTAACTAAATACGTTGACCTATGCCATCGCATAGTTCTTTGAAGACAGCAGGTCAGGAGGTCAAGCAGCAACTCTGAGAACTCAGCCTCATATAAACAACCAACCCACAGGCAATAAAGTTTTAGCTCTACAGTTTAAAGTTCTAACTAAGAATTCTAAATCCTAACAATACCTAAATGCATTGAGTTGCTGCCATGTGATTGGCTGATTAGAAATTTGCATTAACGAGCAGTTGGACAGGTGTACCTAATGAAGTAGTCAGTGAGTGTATATTGAGCAAGTCCTCATTTTTCCCTTAAAAAAACCTCTGACCAATTAGAGTCTGGACACAGAGCATCTGATATCGTCCTGGTACTGGGATGTTAACAGTACCAGTACCAGGACTATATCAGATGCTCTGTGTCCAGGTACTGGTACTGGGATGGTTTATGTAAGATGGGATCTCAGTGGAAGGGTCTGATGGGACCTGATGACATCTGCCTCCCATAGATGTCATCAGGTCCCATCAATTTGCTGTCTGATGAGTTTGAAGACCAAACAAAGGTTTTCCCAGCTCAACATTGCACTGTAACAAAATGAGTACTGTTTATTTACCTTTTAGCGGTCATAATGTGATCAGCATATTGCCTCCCTGGTGGCTTTGTAGTACTGCTGTTGCCTAACAGATGAGAGGTCCCAGATTCAAATTCTGGGTAGGAAAGACATCCAGCATAACATTTGTGCCAAACTCCTCATGCAGATCACAGGAAGCAGCTGAAATGAAAGTAATGTAGTCAGAGGCCTTTGTTACTCATTTACATTGGTTACAAATGTGTGATTCAAGTTTGAGTCCAGATTTACTAAACCAGACAAATTAATATTTATTTAACAAAATATAGATATTGCCATGATTCATCCACTTTCCCAAGGCAAATTGATTCTGGACCTCCAATTCAATTCAGCTTTATTTGTATAGCCTCTATTACAATACAAATACTTGTCTTGAGGCAGTTTCAGGCGCTTGAAGTAATATTGTTAAATCTTAATTAAAATGGCAAGTAAAAAAAACTTCTGTAGCGGGAGAAAAACCTTTAAAAACAGTGGCAAGGAAAAACTTTTCTTTAAGAGGAGAGAAAAGTTGAGTCCTGGCTCATAAGACCTTCCTGCTAAAGGCCAAGTAAAGGAAGAAAAGAGGATGGAGACAGAAAAGGAGAAGAACATACAACCTGAATTCCAGAAAAATTAGATGTTTTTAAATTTGAATAAATTGAAAACTAAAAGACTTTCAAATCACACGAGCCAACAGTTTTTTTTACAATAGAACAGAGATAGCATGACAAATGTTTAAACTGAAAAATTTTACACTTTTATCCCCTAAATGAGGTCATTTTCAAATTTGATGCTTGGGACAGGGGCATGTTTACCATTGTTTAGCATCTCCTCTTCTTTTCAAAAGACTTTGAAACAGTTTATGGTGCTTGTCTTTGATGTATTTTCCGTTTATGTGCCAAGTGTTCTGTAGGTGAAAGATCTCAGCGTCCGGGCTCTTCTCCCATGAAGCCATGCTGTTTCAATAGCTGCAGTATATGGTTTTGCATCGTCCTGCTGAAATACACAAGGCCTTCCCTGAAATAGACAACTTTGATATACCTTTCAGCATTCATAGTTCCTTCTAAAACATGTGTTACATATAAATTTGGGTATAACTTATTTATAAGTATATACACTATAATGATAATCGGAAGCAATGGCCCTCAACAGGCCAGAATCTAGAGGAAAAGTCAGGGACTTATGAATCAGCATTATACAATAATGTGGAGCTGTCAGCCTTAGAAGAGGGAAAAACCTCAACCCACTTAGAAAACATGTCAACAGTGACCAGAAAATACTTCTTCCCTTCACAAGGAGAGAGCTCAATAAAATCGAGCATGATGTACTCAAACGGCCTCTCAAGCTACAGATGAGCGGCCAGTGGCATTTTCACACCTCCTCCCCCTTAGTGAACCAGTGTTTGATCAAGGTCGGCAGCATGGCCCCCTGGGATGCCTGGTCCAACCCACGGGTTACTGAAGCCACCTAGCGGCAGACAAATGTGACATTTTCTAACAGGATCACAGACACTGCATGCGGCACTAACAGTGTCAGATCAGCATAACCTACCAGATCACATGAGGCATACGCAGCCTCTTTAGCGCCAGCCACAGCTCGCAAACAACGTGAAATTGTTGAAGCCACAGGTCTCAACACCCAAAAGAACAGATGTCATGAATCCCTCCCTCTCATCCACTGGCCCCAAAACGCAGTTTTAAAATAACAAATACTAATGCAAATACAAATACAAATATACTTTATTGATCCCCCAAGGGGGAAATTCAAGTTTCAAGTACACCAGACGCTGCAGTCTGGTGTACTTGAGGAGCTGCCGGCGTCCAGCGCTCCTTTTTCATGTCCCGACATGTTACAACATGCAAACTGCCCATACTGTATCCACTTATGTTCCCCCATACCATCAGAGATGCTGGCTTTGCTCTTGTCTCCTTGGGAGGTAGAACCAAGCAAACCAGAGGGATGTTGAAGGAGGGAGCGGAGAGATGGGAACAAAAACAAGCTCTAAAAACTCTGGCCTGAAAACACACACAAAAAAAAACTACAGAAACAATGAAGTGCAGTTACATTTATAACATGCTCCTAAATAACTATGGATACAACTGAAGGAAGAAAAGGGATGGAGGGGAGGAAATGGGGGGTAAGGACACCGCTCAGCGAATCATGTTGGTGTCCTCCTGCAGGGTAGGCCTATAACAGCATAGCAACGATGAGGCTATGTTTAGGACAAATTGTTCAATAAGTTCCAGACATTGCAAGTAGCATGAATGCATCATAATCAGGTTCTTCAGGCAGGCGAGGTAGGGACTTCTGTTCACTTACTTAGGTTTCTAGAGTCTTCCACCAGGCTACCAAGCCATGATGTGTTGCAACACAAACCTCACATCGCATATGAGCTCCACATTTATTGAATAGAAGTTTTTCCTGTTAAAGTGGGTATTGCGTATCTTATAATAACTGAATGTTGTTCAGTATTAATCCATCTATGCCACTGAGCACAGCAGGTATATGTGACTTGTGGATGGTTGGGATATGATTTCCCACTGACATGTTCCTGTTGCTACAAATCCTTTTTTTTTTAACAACATGCTGCATATGTATTAGTTTAGTCCCAAAATCTGGCAAAACCTTGCTTAGGGTTAGGCAATTTAATCTTGTATCAGATGTTACTTTTCTTCATCAGCCCTTTTCGGCAGTCAAATCTAACATGCTTTATTAACTCCCTAAACCCTGATTTTGTCAGAGAGGACTAAAATCACCAACAGTGTGGTAGAAAAGGACAGGACAGAGAAAGATACTAAACAAAAGTCACAAGACAGACAGCGATGATGTGGTGTGTCGTATCTGTGTGTTTGGAGGCTCGGCTCACCTGGGGGTATCGCGTCCCCCTGGTTTCCCCCTCTTTCCCCTTTCTCTGTCTCACCTGTCTCCTCCTTCCGCTCTCTGTCTGTGGTTGATGGGTGGTGGCCCCCCGTCAGTGGACCTTTAAGGACCTTTAAGGTCCTCTTGGGCCAGTCTGGTCCTGGGGGGTGATGGGAGTTTGCTGGCGTTTTCTCAGCCACTGGAAGATTTGAGACGGACTAAGATGAGGACGGTGGTGATGGTAATGGTGGTGACAGTTTCCTTGGTACTTTGGTCACTTACGTATGAATGTGTATGGGCATGGACACATTTATGCTTTACCTGCCCCACCAGCCCCCCTCTACTGTCAACACAATCAATCGATAATGTTTACATGAATTCTTCACATGCACACAGGTCTATAGCTTGGTAGAAGGTGTTCATCCAGTTTTCTTGTTAGTAGTTTTTTCTGCTCCTACATATTATCTTTTAAATGTGTTCGCTATCACAACACAATCCAACACACACCACACCCTCACTGTTGTGTCTCTTTAATTGTCTTGTCCTTTAATGGTTTACTGCTGGTGTTTTTAGTCCTCTCTGACAAAATCAGGATTTAAGATATTAATAAAGATTTTACTGCCAGAGAGGACAGACACATTCACCCTTCACATTCCCACAAAAAAATCTGATGCAAGATTAAATTCTATATACATACTAGATGGTTTTGCTAGATGATGCCACTAACCATGAATGTAAATGCAGACAAAAAAAAAGTATTTGTGTGTTTGTGTGATGGATATCCATGAACGCGTAGAAATTTGTGTTGTGATAGTGTTTGTTATACACACCGGAGCAAAAGCAGCCCATCAACCTCCAACGCTTCCACAGCTTCAGCCAGTGACCACAACCACTGTTATAGGTAACAGTTGGTGCTGGTGTGTTGGGAAAGTGTCATGCAGCAGGTCTCCACCAGCGTGGTGGTTTTCCCTCGAGGCCCAACATGAACTATCCAGCTTGGACGGCAACAAGCAGTCAAGGGGATAAGTCACCCACACCTCAGAGGCAACAGAAAAGCAGAATCCAGGAAGGCATTATCCAGCATATCTGGAACACACCAACAGCACTGCTAGTATGATATGAGGGCTGGAAGCATGACGCCAGGCCCCCACACCTATATCACCACCCCACAGAGGGAAAGGCCTCCAGCCCAAGAGGAAAGGATGCACCAAAGCCACAGGGAGGGCCTCAGAGCTGCACCACACAGGCCCCCTAGTTGTGGGGGTCACCACATCTCATGAGGATCCAGTTGGAAATACCCAAGCAGGCCAGATGTTCAAACACCTGTGGGGCTGGTGTACACCGCCACCACAGCCCACCAAGGGCCTGATTTACTAAGATCCTAAATAAAGAGTACTAAATTGCATGTGCACTGAAAAAGTTTGCGCGTGCTGTTGTGTGTTTTGCGGGTGATCAACTAAGAATGCTCGCGCAATTGATAACAGGTGCAAACCGCAGTA
Organism: Hirundichthys speculiger; assembly: GCA_018398805.1. NCBI lineage: Eukaryota > Metazoa > Chordata > Actinopteri > Beloniformes > Exocoetidae > Hirundichthys > Hirundichthys speculiger. Next base: position 190,443 of record JAGFBZ010002322.1, read on the forward strand.
TTTAAATGAGGTGTTGCGTGTTTTACGGTTTGCGCCATGGAGAGTCTGGATGGAAAGCAGGATAGACGCAAGCGCAAAATGAAATTTGACGAGTTGGAGTTAGAGATATTAGTGGAAGAGGCAAATAAACACATTCATGAACTAAAGCAGAGAAATTTAAACATTACCAAAAGAAACGCAATATGGGAGAAAATCTGCGATAGAATAAATGCAGTTGGTAAGACAAAAAGAACGGCAGATGAGGTTAAAAGAAGGTGGCAAGATATAAGGCGAAGAACTAAAGAAAAAGTGGCCTTTAATAAAAACTTCGGCAAACAAGACAGGTGGAGGGAAGAGATGCCTCTAACCAGCATTGAGCAGCAGGTGCAGCTCACCTTCTGGAGGAGCAGATAACTGGGATACTGGGGTCTGACACACTAGAGCCAACTGCAGAACAAGGTAGGCGCACAATAAGAAACACTTTTTTCTCCATGAAAACACGTGATTTATTTATTATCACAAATAAAAAAATGAATGTGCCTCCTGTGGCAACCTTTTGCTGAATAATACTCGATTTAACATTCAAATAAAATATTTCTCCTCTTGCATGTGCTTGTGACCGGCTCCAAATCAGCCCTTAAGTTTCAACTATCTGGTTTTCATTCATTCCAAACAAATTTACACGAGTCCGAAAGACTCTCTCTCTGCGTATTCTTTGATTTTGGCGATGTCGCCTCCTTGCCACAATAACAGCAGCCATTGGTGCGTAATGCTGGGCAGATTAGCACCTTCCTTTCGAACGTATTAAATACAGACGCAATCACAATCCCCGCAATTACTTTCAGGGTTGGTAAATCTCATTGCGTGTGGTAAATGAACCTACTTGCATTTTCCCCTCCCAGTATTTAGCGCTTTCTGGCGGGTATGCCCCATATTGATTATTCATCAGGGCAAAAGTACTAAATGAACAGCCTGTGCTATTTTGCTCATTTGAGAGGCGCAGTCCTCTTTGCACGCTGTTAGTAGATCAGCTTGCACATTGGTTTGCGGGTGATGTCAAGTTTGCACACGTTTTTACGCACGCAAACCTTTAGTAAATCAGGCCCTAAGAGTTTAGAACCCACGTGCAGCGAGTCAGACTTCTCGCTACCTCTCTGTGTGCTGAGGTTGTCAGGAATGAGGCAGAATGGAGGACCCAGGCGCAGGAATGCGAAACAAAAAGAATGTTTATTTTACAAAACAAAACCCAAAAGTCCAAGAAAACCAAAAATCCACAAAAGTAATCCAAAAGGGAAACAAGACAAAATCATGGAACAAAGATCTACTGACAAAAAAACGCAAAAAAAAGGAAGACAAAAAACAAACCGGCAGAGAAACCCATGGAACTGAAGACAACGGACCAGCACAGACAGAGATGACAAGACTTAAATACAGCTGCTGGAGGAAGATGCTGATCTTATGGAAATTTTAGCTTGAACTGATGGATTCAGTTGTAGATATTCCAGAAACTGACTGGATGCCATACTCCCAGATAAGGAAACGACATGGATTGAAAGATGTGTTTCAGATGTGTGATGCCCTTGTCCACCACGCACTCAGGCCCCGATCGTACACCTCCCGCTAGCTGCTACCCGCAAATTACGGGTTTAGGATCCTCCGCTAACCGCTATGCAATCTTCCGCTTCCTTAAAGCCGCTCCCTTACTCACATTGTAGGTGTGGCAATGGGCATGTCTTTTGTGCTTTCCGCGAACTCTGTATCTTGCGATCACGTGTTTAGGGTAACAGGTAGGAGGTGGTCAGACCACCCGCTACCCGCGATCGCAAGATACCGAGTTTGCGGAAAGCGCAACCCGCATGTTGGCGCGTAAATGAGTGCATCCGAATGGCATAAATGTGCGTCCACCTGGTCACGTGTGGTCAGCTCTACCTCTCGATTACGCATCACCGTATTACTTGCATACGTTTTTATTCTCCTGAGGTCAGAGGATGTCTGGTCAGCAGCTGTGGTGGATGTCGGAATAGTCATGGCCAGATATGCCGCTGTGGCAGCTTTAATAGCGGGTAGAGCAACCTACTCTTAAATGCATGATATAGCGGTTAGCGCAGGTAAGATCGTGGGTTTAGGGAGGTGGGAGGTGCGTTCTTTGCGGGGGAGCGCCCCTCCCACTACTTGCTATCCCTTAATAGCGGCTTTAGGAGGTTTGGCGAAAGATCAGGCCTTCAGAGTAGAAGCTATTGTTACTGCTTTGAAGTATGGATGATGTTTAATGGATGGATTGAGAAATGGGATTGATGTCCAGCCAGATGTTGTTTGACTGACTTGGGTAAGTCCATTTGTAGATACACTGGAGTTGGTTTGTGTGAGACTAATGGTAGAAATTAGCTTCTAAGCCTCCCTGAGATGTAGGTTTTTGCAAAGTACCTAGTTTAATTCTTGGTGTTTTATTCTTCCAATTGAACTTAGTAATAATGGAATCTAAAGATTTAAACCAATTGCAACTAGGATGTGTTGGAATAATTGAGAATAAATAATTTATTTCAGGGAGAATTGTAATTTTAATTACTGCTATTTTGCCCATAATGGATAGAAGTAAATTTACTCAGCGTTAAAGACCATCATCTATTGTTTTTAATAATGAGGTGAACTTCAGTCCAATCAGCTCTGACATCCTGGAGGAAACTTTGATACTTAGATAAGTGGTGCAACCTGTGAGACCCATCTATACATGTTGTATAGATCAGTCTTTCTCAACCTTTTTTCAGTCACGACACCTTTCTAAAGCAAATAAAACCTCACGACACCCCCGAAAAAAAATGGGGTGGCTGTAGCTCAGCTGGTAGAGCAGGTCTTCCAGTCACTGGAAGGTTGGCGGTTCAATCCCGACTCCACATGTCAAAGTGTCCTTGGCGTGCAGGCCTGGCAGCAGCTGCCCACTGGTGGGTGAATGTGAGTTTGAATGGGTGAATGAGAGGCCATTGTAAAGCGATTTGGGGGTACCATGATGGTGTCTGGGAAGCGCTATATAAGTGCAGTCCATTTACCATTTTACACTGCATCGTTCTGGCTGTAAATGCATATGCCCCATTTATTTTGTATAAATAACTCGAACACCAAAACTCAGCCTTTCTCAACCAGGGTTTCGCGGCACACTGGGATGTCGTCTGACTGCTTTAGGGGTGTCGTCAAAAATTGTCTATTCTAAAATTTCATATATAAATATCCCAAACAGACACTTATTGTGTCACAGACAGACACCTGGCTCCCTGGCTTCAGTTTAGTACAGGGTGACAGAGATTGCGCTAAAAGTATGAAAACGAAGGGCAGCGGGGTTGCACTTTATGTGAGCGAGAGGTGCTGTAACCCTGGACATTGAACTGTTAGCTGTGGGAATGCGTCCCTACTATTTACCGAGGGAGTTTACGTCCACCATCTTGATCACTGTTTACATAACCCCGTCAGCTGATGCAGCGCTGGCTTGTGAGGTCATCAGCACCACTGCGGCCAAACTACAGACTCAACACCAGGATGCATTTATGGTGATTACAGAAGATTTTAATCATGCGTCATTGGACAAAACTTTTAGTTACTTTCACCAGTATGTTGACTGCCCCACCAGAGACAATAAAACACTGGATCTCCTGTATGCTAACGCCATAAATGCATATGATGTTACTGCGTAGATGGGACCACAACTTGGTTAGGTCGACTCCAAAGTATGTTCCTCTTGTGAGAAGGCAGCCTGTGGACACCAGGACGGTGACGAAGTGACACCAGGACGGTGAGGAGGTGGACACCAGGATGGTGAGGAGGTGGACACCAGGGCGGTGAGGAGGTGGACACAGGAGGCTGCTGATGCACTTCAGGACTGCTTGGAGTCAACTGACTGGGATGTCCTCTGTGATCCTCATGGAGAGGACACTGATGACATGACTGACTGCATCACAGACTACATCAGACTCTGTGAGGACACCACCATGCTAGCCCGGACTGTCCGCTGCTTCCCCAACAACAAGCCCTGGATTAGCAGTGACCTGAAAGCACTTCTGAACAAGAAGAAGAGAACTTTCAGTTCTGGAGACAAAGAGGAGCTGAACTCAGAGAGATGCTGAGGACATGTAAGGACACCTACAGAAAGAAGCTGGAGGCCAAACTGCAGCAGGACAGTGTGAGGGACGTGTGGACGGGTATGAAACACATAACAGGACTCAAAGGGAAGGACAGACAGACAACAGGGAGCCTGGACAGACCAAACCAGCTCAACCTGTTTTTCAATAGGTTCAGATCACCTCCTGCCCCCCGCTTTCTCCTGCTCAACACCTCTCCATCTGCCCCCCCTCCACCTCTGAAGACATCAGCACCAACCCCCCCACAATGGTGACTACAGGCCAGTTGAAGAGACAGCTGGAACGATTGAACCAGCGAAAGGCGGCAGGCTCTGATGGCATCACCCCCAGGATCCTGAAGACCTGTGCCAGCCAGCTGTCTCCTGTACTGACACACCTGTCCAACCTGAGCCTGAGTCAGGAGAAGGTCCCGGTGCTATGGACGTCCTCCTGCCTGGTTCCAGTCCCCAAGAAGCCGATGCCATCTTGGGGGAGCAGATGGATGTCATGGAGGTCATGAGCTGGAGCTGGAGGTGTCAAATACCACCAGTCTGTGTCTGCTCCTTTGTGACGGCCATCACTGATCCTCACAGAGAGCAGATGTTGCCACTAGGGATGTCCCGATCACGTTTTTTGGGTCCCGATCCGATTCCGATCTTTTAATTTTGATGATCGGCCGATTTCCGATTTTTTCCGATCCGATTTCACTTTTTTTGAGTGGGCAAACAGAGTTTAATTTCCTGTGCATTTTATTTCCTGTGTACATTAATAAATAGGCCTTCATCCAAGCTGAGATTAATAGCTTTTATCATCTCATAAAATAAACAATAACTTATTTAAACACTCTTCTTTCTTTCTTTTTTGTTTGGGAGAATTATTATAAAACACATTTAGTTACAGAACAGTGACTGTTCAACAGTCTCAGTACTAAAGAACAAAGCATTTCCATTTAAATACCAGCAGGTGAACTTGGCTAGCAGTTTAAGGCAATGAAAACACTAGCAGAAGTCTTTGCAATCAATGAAATCACATCAGAATAAAAATAACATAAAATATTAACTTAACTTCTTTCAAGACCCACTGCACATGTTCACGCACCTTTGTGTCCTTTGTTGTTCATGTAATGACGGGAACGAGGCTCGAGGTAATTAATGAGCCGGTTAAATGCCTTGTAAATGTGCTGGTCGTCCTCAGTAATACATTCAGCGATTAGCTCGGTGATTTTTCTGTATTTCTCTGAGTATTTCGGGAGTTTCTTTCTTTTAAAAGTTTCACAGAGCGTTTGCTGCTGAAGCTGCTGCCGACGGCACCTGACAGAAGGCTGCGGTGATCGGTGCTGATGCTTTTTTAAGTGTCTGATTAAATTGGTGGTGTTGTAAACTCTCTTCTTACTTACCCATCATGATATATCAGCCTTCCACACGTTTCAAGTCGCAGTTGAAGCGTCGGTCTTTGTAATTTTATAGCGCTGCCACACTGCTGACATTTTTGCTAAAGTTTAGCCTGACGCCGCCGGTCTTAAAAACTTTTAAGGTGGATACAAGACAGCGCTGCTGGGAAACCTCATTTCAGTGCAAATTATTAAATGTATATAGTTTAAAAAATATTTTTGTTTGTGTAATATTATTACTTTATTAATTTGTGTCAATCAGGATCACTTTTTGAGGAAAAAAATAATGAAAAAAAGATCGGCGTGTTATAATAATGTTGATCGGCCGATCCGATCCACCTTAAATTTTTAAGATCGAAGGCCGATCGCCGATCGCGATCGAGACATCCCTAGTTGCCACGTAGCCAAAGTGCTTTGTTGCTGTGTTCTTCCCTCTGCCAGCATGCACAAGCCTCAACATCCGGTTGATGTTGCTGAGCCCAGGATCTTGGGTAGTCTTGCCCAGAAGACTCTCCTGGGTGTGACCGTGAGTTCATGGCCCTTCAGACTTCCAGAACAAAAGAAAAACTGTTCTGAATGAAGAAGCTCCAATGACAAATGTTAGGGCTGGGAGTAATAGAAGAGTCCCACGGTCCTTGGCATAGCTCCACCATTCTTGTGACCAAGACGGATGAATCAACACACCTCTGCGTGGTTTATTAATGTCTAATCTCAAACGTAACTGAAAACAAACACTATATTTTCTTAAACTACAAAGTAAATACATGGTTTCTACCATTTATGCGTACATGCAACTGACTTGAGGCTACGTTTACCCAGGATTACTGACTTATTTCTAATCTTGGCTTTGTGCAAATACCCTCTGAGGATATTTGTTATGGACAAACCGTGACTTATACAGAAGGCCAACAACAATCAACTACTCAGGTTCAGGTTGGGAAGGCCACTCCTCTCAATCACACCCCTCCCTAATCCTTCCACAAACATGAGCATTAAAATTTCCCAGAAAAACAATTGAGTCCTCAGACAGAACACTTTTCCGGCACTCCATCCATGGACTTCAAGAAGGCTGAACAGGATAAGTAGAAAAGTGAAATCAGTAGTCAGGACTCTCCCTCTCTGCAACCTGAAAGATGCAGGAGAGTTACCATCTTATCTGCAAGGTAAAGTTCCAACATTTGTGAGCCAAAAGCCCTACTCATTACCTCTCATCCAAAGAGGACTCAAGAGTTGAATGATGTCCTGCCTATGTCCAGAAAACTTGGTTCAGAGTTTCTATGTTAAACCAGTATCTGTCAATCTCCCATGCTAGCTTGGGCTTATTCCCCACCAGTAAGGTAATGTTTCATGGTCCAGTAGGCATTTTCAGCAACTAGGCCAAGTCCTCTGTTTCATGTCACTGCTCAGTCCAAACTGCATGGGACCTTTAAAACACCTCATGCAGGTCCCAGGAGGTTGGTCCCATGTTGGTTCATTTGGGATTTGCCCAGCTAGACCCCATGGAGATAAAACTGATCATCAAGCACTTACTTTTGAGCCTCTCCCAGGCTTGGTTCTCTGGTGAACCACCAACAATATCAAGCTGGGAGAGGTAACATGATCCTTTTATGTGTAATATGTGGGAAAATACTGCGAATATCAATTCAAGTCAGCAACTACCAAAATTTTGACTGACTTAATAAGTTGTTTTCTGGCTTGATTTTCCTGATTGAGAAATCGTTCTTCTGATTATGCCGACGTCACTTGAACATAACATTCACTGCCGGTTATTCAGGTCTCAGAGAGAGCGAGGCACTGCTGTGTTGACAAAAATATATATGTTATCGGGGCTATTTGTCATGTCATCTGACTTTTCGGAATGACATCATCATTTCCTGTTATTGATAATTATAGCGATATTAATCATGCATCTCTAATTAATTTGGGCTGCTGATAGATCCATGTACACAGTGTCCAAAAAACTGAAGATCCAAGATCTGGTTGTTGGAGATTGGAGGTGCTTCTAACGACTTGCAACCAATTTTTTGGCTGCTGTCAGTCCGGCAGGAATTACAGGTTTTTTTGAGCTTGGAAATTGTCAAATCATTTAGAATCAATACACATATCATCACAGGCAGTTTCATGTATAAATTAACATCGTTTGGATGCAACATTATTCCAGAATTGTCTAACAGGAGGACAGTCCCAAAACATGTGAATAAATGTGCCCTGAGCTCTCAATGAGCAGAGATTACAAAATAACTGATTGATCAGTTTTATGTGATAAAGTTTAAGATGTGTCCTATGAATAAAAATTAAAGTGAATTTGTTCATGGTCTGGATTGCGAGATATGAATGAATGAATGCTGGACCACACTATATCCTATTCAACTCCTGAGCTAGATTTGGGTAGTCCCTTCTCCAAACCCTTTCCAGTGGTAGTGAGGCCAGGTCTACCTGCAAAAAATGGAGCAGTTTGGATACCATACCTTTAGTGTTGCTCTGTTTAGTAAACAAATTTTGGAGTGGATGAATAGGTAATGAGCATTGCACAGGCACACCATGACTCTAAGGGCCCTATCTTGCGCCAAACCTCCTAAAGCCGCTATTAAGGGATAGTTCCCCCGCAAAGAACGCAATCTTCCACCTCCCTAAACCTGTGATATTACCTGCGCTAACCGCTATATTATGCACACATTATGCATGGGAGTGGTTAGGGCGTTCCACCTGTTTAACCAATCAGTGCGTCAGCAGCCATTGCCTTTAAGAGCAGGTTGCGCTACCCACAAACTGCTATGTAGCGTCTTTTCACCCAGATCAGAGCAGCTCGTCTGGGACTCTGCTGTAGAGCTTCCTCCTCTTCCTTCCTCCTCCTCCTCTGCACTGATATATACATAACTAGCTCTTACTAATGTGGAGCAAATGATTTAATCTTTTTTCTGAGCAGTTTGTTGAAAAGAGTACAAAAGAAATGATAATGCTTGGTGGAAGTCTGCGCTCTCCGAGAGCGCAACGATTCCCCTATATAGCGATTTACAGATTGCGATAAAATCCGCCATGTGAATCAGATCCGGATCAGCCTCTGAAATTTGATAGAGGTTTTCATTATCAATCCCTTAGTGAAATTTCACGATTTGTGGGCAATAATTAACAGAGATGTTGAGAAACAAAATTTCCGGCCCCATTGAGCGCAATGTTATCGAAAATTTGAAAGTGATCCAGAATCCAGGATTTTTCTGGATCACAGTCAAAATGAAATCAGTTATTCCTTTTCACATTTCTGACAACTCTTGAAAATTACATCAAACTCCATCCATAACTTTTTGAGTTATCTTGAACATATCCTGGGTGCACACAACTGTGCCAAGACGCACCAAGACGCACCAAGATGCATAGCTGCGCCAAGACGCATAGCCGCTCCCAGCGGTTCTCGCGGCGGTTCTCGCGGCTCTGCCTGAGCGTGTTTACCAGGAGTGCTGGGTATTGGGTATCGGGTGGTCAGACCACCCATTACCCAATACCCAAAATCTGCGAGATACAGGTACCGCAAGATACTGAATTCGTGGAAAGCGCAAGAGACATGCCCATTGCCGCGCCCACAATGTGCTTAAGGGAGACGGCATAATGGGTAGCAGGTTTTGGGAGGTGGAAGATTGCGTTTGCGGTTGGCAGAGGCTCCTAAATCTGAAATTTGCAGGTAATGGGTATTGGGTAGCAGGAGGTGCAAGATAGGGCCCTAAGTGTAGACCTTAACTGTAAATGAAAGAAAAAAGTGGAACTGGGAAGATCAAATACAGACAAGCAAAATAGAGTAATCCAAAGCATTTTTAATGTATGAAAAGTGCTATATAAAATTGATTTGATGATTTGATTTGATAAAGCACTGACAAAATACACTGCATAATGGAACCAAATTCATGTTCCTTTGACCAGAAGGTGGTGCTGTGTTGTGGAAACTCCACAACTCTGTTGTGGAGTTTCTTGTACTGTGCTCGTATCCCTCTGACCCTCTCCTTGAGCTCGGAGCACCTGAGATGTTCTCACTGGTAGAAGGTAGATGTCATCATACGTGTTCCTCTGGATCAATGCTCATCCAGTGATCCGTTCTGCAGTATTTTAAAAAGCACATCAGCTGTGCGTCTTGATGTGTCTTGGCGCAGATGATGCAAACAGCTGCTCCCGGCGCCCACTGCTGAGAATATGTTCTCGCAGCTCTGCTTGAGCTTGTTTTCCGGGAGCACCAACTATCTGGGACTTTCAGGTAGCCGATAGGAATTGTCTGTGTAAGAATATTTTTACCTCCGCCGAGGAGGTAATGTTTTTATCTGTCTGTCTGTCTGTCTGTGTACAAGATAACTCAAAAAGTTATGGATGGATTTTGATGAAATTTTCAGGAGTTGTTAGAAATGTGAAAAGGAAGAACTGATTTTATTTTGGGTGATCCGGAAGGAATCCTGGATTCTGGATCACTTCCAAATTTTCGGTCAATGGGGCCTGAAATTTTGTTTCTCAATAACTCCATTAATTATTGCCCAAAATTCATGAAATTTCACTTAGGGATTGACAATAGGAACCTCTATCAAATTTCAGAGGCTGATCCGGATCTGATCCAGAAGGCGGATTTTATCGCAATCTGTAAATCGCTGTACGGGAGAACTGTTGTGCTTGGCGGAGGTCTGCGCTCTCTGAGTGCTTTTCTAGTTAAGAAATGTTTTCCTGGAAGTTCACTGGCTCTATTTTCTTCTGAGCAGTTTGTTGAAACTTCTTGGAAGATTGCATTTTTTGCGGGGGAACACCCCTCCCGCTACCCGCTATCTCTTAATAGCGGCTTTAGGAGGTTTTAGAAGATCGGGCCCTATATCTCTCAGTTGGCTTGGCCTGGCCTGGCCTGGCCTGGCCTGGCCTGGCACCTCAGTGTTCTCCCAGAGGAGCCGGTGGAGACAGTTGGGGGTAGGGAGGTCTAGACCTCTCTGCTGAAGCTGCTGCCCTCACGACCTGACTGTGGATGAAGCAGAAAATAATAGATGGATGGATGGGCTGACATATAAAGAATATTTCTTCTAACTTTGGTGACTCTGATCTAAAAAATTTGGTGTCATCATTCAGAACGTTGCTGTCAGAATCCTAACAAGAATCAGGAAACCTGAGCAGCATCATCACTGTTCTTAAACCCTTTTACTGGCTACCAGTTACCTGCAGAATAGGCTTTAGATGATAATCTCCCTCAGAGAGCAAAGACTTATTCTATAATCAATTTTATAGGACAGTGGTTCTCAAATTATCAATACTATAATCTTATGAAAGTGCTTGTCTCTCCTTAGGCTTTACATTTCTTCATCGGCCTGGGAGCTTTGATCAGTCCTCTCCTGGCTGATCCTTTCCTGGCAGAGGACAGCTGTGTCCTCGGATTGAACTCAACTACCAACTCATCTTCTTCCTTGAATCTACAGCACCTCCGTAACAGTCTGGCCGGGTCTGGAGCTGCACTGCCCAACACATCCCAATATTCTTTACCCGTCGAGGGTGTCGTCATCACCAAGGTGTCATATGCTTTCTGGATCATGGCTCTTTTCAATGTAAGTTCATGTCATAACCGCATTTATCATATGAATGATGCTGACACTTTGCAGAGCACCCTTGTGTAAGTGCTTTTATATCATGTACATGCTGGCTCAAATGTTTTTTTTTATTATCAGTTTTTATTCTCAGTACCTTATTTTTATGGTACTAATGGTCTTTATTTGGAGTGAATAGGGGACAAGAAAGCAGGGCAGAAAGTGGGGAAGACCAGCAGTAAGAGGTTGCATGCTGGGAGTTGAACCCGTGACTGTTACAGGAAAAATGCAGCCTTCATGCATACATCACCTAACAAAAGTACAATTATAACCAATAAAAAATAATTGAGGATTTCCTGAGGGCTATTGGTTTTGTCTGAGCCCCTATAAGGGAAACAAGTAATTAACTCAAAGTTTAGTTAAATTAAAGAACTACTTCTTTGTGAAAACCTAAATACACAATGCAAGTTCCCTTGGAAGTATCTCTTCATAAACATCATAAAGTACATCTGGTGCGTACCCAGGGACAAAGTGAAAGTAAGTCAATTTGTCAATCAGTGGACATGACCGCTTTACACCAAAGACGTGTTAAACTGGGATTTTCTTTAACAGTTTGTACATGCAAATGATGGCTGTCCTTTGTACAAGGTGGGAATGCTCCACTTCACACTTCATGTGTCTGGTACTTGGAAGAATGTCCAAGACAAAGGGTGAATTCCAATTCCTCCCTTAACCCTCAATCTCAACCCTCAGTCTCAAAAATGTTCACTCCCGCTAAGGGCAAGTGGTGTCCCAATTCTTAGCAAGTCAAGTTGAGGGACGAGTTTGAGGGCTGTATCGCCCTCAAAATTGAGATTTTCCGACACCACCTTTGGAAGTAAGGGCTACCCAGAAGGCACTAAAAAGCTAGCTACAAACGTAAGTATCTTCGTATATCTTAAAGATATAAATGTTACAGAACAATTTTATTGTGTTTGTTTGAGAATTTTTTCATGGATTAACATCATTGTTGCGTAACATTTATTTTTTTACTTTACGATGTTTGATGTTTCCCGTCGGCGGTCCCTGGGACGGCGGACCGGGACCACCGACGAGTACAACTAACGTGAAGCCGCCGGAGGACTGAATAATGTATCCTCTATTGTGTTATTTGCTAATATTATTTAGAGAATATACGGCGCTCTTTTCAATGTTATCCCTAAGTCATTTCAGGAAATACAGAGACAACACGGCTCTGATACATTTCAGTCTGAAGACGTAACTGCACTCGAGGGGTGTCCCATTTCTAAACCACAAGATAGACCTGACACTTACTTTTGAGGGTTAAGATTGAGGGCCAAAAATTTAGGGTTAAGGACGAGGGTTGAGATTGAGGGTTAAGGGAGGAATTGGAATTGGCCCAAAATCTACACGCGTATGTCCCTGTGAAACTTTCAACTACAGTAATCCCCCTCACTTCGTGGTCTCAGTACATCGCAGAAGTTTCAAAAATATTCATGGAAAAAAAAGCGCGCGAGGCTGAAGTGAAACCCATCACATCAAGAATGAGTCTCGGGAAGCAACAAGAGCCTAAAGGGGAGGCCCCATGAACGAATATCGAGGCCTGTGATTGGCTACTATGACAGTCATTACTGTGCCGTCGGTTGTCTGTACGCTGATTGGCTGACACGCATCTCCCATCTCTTGCTCTCATCAGCTACACACAGAGGAGAGATCGTCAGAGTGAACGTACCTTCGGTAGATTTTGCGTGTGCGCGTACATGTATACTGTATGTACATGTACATGTACATCCACATCACGGTTTTCACCATTCGCGGGGGGGTCACAGCCCCCATTAACCAGGGATTGTGGGGGATTACTGTAGTCCACTAATTGAATGTGCACCGAGATTATCAGCTGCAATACAGTGTACTGTCCCTTTAATACCTTTTCCAGCTGTAAGAAAAAAAAAACCTTCCTTTTCTAGAGTTACACAATCTTTTAAGAGTGGTTCCAAAACTACTTTGTATTCAAACTGTTTGACATCAACAGCTTTGCAAAGTAATGCTAGGTGTATTGTAGGGATGCAACGGTACTCGGTAAAATACAGTACAGTTCCTCCACAGCAAACATCTGGATGAGATCACAGCTGTACAGACTGACGTGTCTGGCCGTGACTATTCCCACAATCCACCATGACTGCTGACCAGACGTCCTCTGACCTCAAGAGAATAAAAATGTATATAAGTAATACGGTGATGTGTAATCTAGATGTAGAGCCGTTTGTGTATGTCCACATGTGACCAGGTGGACGCACATTTATGCCATTTGGATGAGCTCTTTTACGTGCCAACATTCGAGTTGCGCTTTCCGCAAACTCGGTATCTTGCGATCGCGGGTAACAGGTAGTCTGAGACTGTACCGAATCCGTACCGAAACCGTGACACAAAAACCGCGGTACAGACCGTAAAGTGAGTCACCTGTACCGTTGCACCCCTTGTGTATTGTATTGTGTTTTCTTTTTGGTCCTACATGCGCTGAAGTGAACATTGCACCGGATGTTGACAGTCAGGAAAATGGCAGCGACCGCCGCACAATAGAAGCTAATCCACGACAGTACTGTGTTCATATTTACTGGCACTCGTATATGATGACACCGCTTCATAGAAGCTGCTGCAGGCAGCGCTCTGCGGGCCTGTTCTGGTCCTGTTCTGGTCCTGTTCTGGTCCTGCAGGCCCGCGGACCTCTTCTGGTCCTGTTCTGGTCCTGTTCTGGTCCTGCAGGCCCGCGGACCTGTTCTGGTCCTGTTCTGGTCCTGCAGGCCCGAGTCACACCCCGAGGGATCCTTACGATAAACAGCAGGACAGGGCTGTGCTCATGAGCTGAAAGCTTCTGCTCTGTCATCCACTTTTAAGTTTTACAGCCGTTATCTGTGTTAGCATCGCGCTAATTCATTGCTAAGTGTAGACCCGAGTTTGCAATATAAGAGTGGGTTAAACAGTGAAAGTAACAGAATATGCTGAAGACACCCATCATGTAGCCTACCATAATACTTGTCAGTCAGTCTGCTTGTCTTCATAGGTAATTATTCAAGCACATTTCAAACGTGGTAAAGTTAATCACAGAAGTACATTTTATCCAAAAAATACTGACAGACTGGCCTAAAAGTTTCTTTGCTGCCCATCTCTAAACTACTATGATATACAATATCACAGTTTGTATGAGGCTGAATAAGTGATGCTGTGTAGCATATAAAGTATATATATATAAAGTATTATAAAGTATTATAAATATATATATATAAAGTATTATAAATGTGGTGATTAGTAAATTTGCTCCAGATTGTGATTATGTCTTTGCTTTTGAATGTTGACAGGCTATAGAACATGTTATGCATGTTATGTCATAACACGTAGCTACAACATGCTAGTTAGCATTCCACCACAGCAACAGCAGCAGAACAAGTAGCAACTTTGAACTGTTATTCGTTGATTTGCCACTCAATTTGCAAGTTCCATTTATGTTGCCATTTAAAATGGGCTAACACTCTATACTAACATTTAATCTTTATTATCGCCAAAATAAAAAAAATATGGTGGGTGGGCCAAAATATTAAGACTGGTAACCACAGTTTTCTAATTGTAGAATACAATAGGCGTAATTTCTGTCGAGGCCAGGGAGCCTATTATCAAACATGTGCAGTGTTAAGTTTGTCTGAATTAGAGTTTACCTAAAGACTGGTCTGGCAAAAATGTGAAATCCAGCCAAACTACTTAAATTTCAGGTATAATTATATAACCATATATCACCATACAGCAAAAGCACCTGAAATAAACTAATTTTATTCCTTGCTTGACTCGTGCTTTAAAGAGAAGTTCCAATGTAAAAAATATAACAAAACTTTCTGTTCTCAAAGGTAGCTGATAGCGAATTCCTTACTTTGGCTGAGTAATGTCTTTTTCTAGTTTATTTAATGTGAAGTAATATGTGCTTACATTGTCTCTCTCAGAAATACAGTTCACACCTTCAAACAAGTGTAATTTCTTTTTTTTACAGCTACCCTGAAAGGCAAAATGTATTATCATGTGTGTATTTCACATCTAAATATAGCTGTGGTTTGACTCATTCAGTTGATGGTTGTTTGGTATTGTAGAGGGCACTTCAAAATTCTGATTAGCTTTTGTAAAATAAAAGTACTGGAAGATCCAGATGAAACTATAAAATAATTATGCTATGACATCTAATCATTGCTGTTGGACTTCAAAACTATGCTGATGTTTGTCAAGCTGTGAAACATCATTAAGATGAAACAGTAAGCTTTCACCAAATCAGAGTTATGTTTTACATAACCTTGTCTTCAAACAGGACATCTTTTATACAGAGGGTAAGATTAAACACAATGGACAAAACTTTTTTGCTACAAGGTTCAGGATCAGCTGAGTAAACAATGGTCTCATTTTGTGTATCCTTGTAGCTTCCTGTTCCAGCAGCAGTGCTCTTACTGATGTACCATGAGAGACTGTTAGCTTGTTCCAGCAACAGTCCCCGTCTGCTGGAGACAGAGCCTGGATCCAACTCCGACTCTGCTGGGGACGGCAGCCAGGGTGATATAAGTGTATGTCTGTGAGGATTCGGATCTTGTGAGATGACATATGTCTGAGTGTCCTTGTCTCTGCAGAAGATGGAAATGTGTTTGATTGCTGTAACCCGGCCAGTATCCAGGGTCGTCCAGCAACTTTCTTCTTCCTCCATGCACTGGGTGGAGCTATCGTCTTCATCACTGATGGAATTATTGTGAGCATTCCTTGTATAACTATATACACCAACCCAGTTTGAATCAACCCCAAAAACCCCTATCATATTCACTTTTTTAGGGCCTGAGCACTACTTTAGAGCTACTTTGATGAGTACTACTTAACAATGTGTTGTTGAAAGAATTATAATTATGAATTAACATATGTGAAGAAAGTTGCACACAATAATTATACTATAATGTCAAAAGTATCCTGTCAAGATGCAAGAAAAGAAAGTGTGTTTCACAGCAGTCATGAGGCATAAATAAATGTAATTATTCGAGAATAAATGTGTTAATGGTTGAATTTCGACTACTTTTTAACCACTATGCAACGTTTTGCTGTTCACAAAAAAACTGAGATTTGCAATAACAATCATCACATTATGGGATCCAGAACAAATCACGGCTCCATTGGATGTAACTCGGCCATTCATTACTTAATCTGGTCGAAAATGCGTGACTATGATGTAATATTCAGGAACAGTTTTAGCACCCACTATTGGCAACAGGAAATGTCATGTTTTGTTTTAGGAATCCCTGCTGCTACTGATGTGAGCTGATGCATCTTAAACGTGTTTGATCAGTAGTAAAGACATTGACAATGAACAACAGTGAAAACTAACTTTTTATCAAAGGGCATCACCATGAGAATAGAATGCAGTTTGATCTCCTGCCACGAATAGAAAAGTTGTTCTGAATTACACATGCATTATCCAATCTGTTGAAGATTCATATATTTGATGATTCGTTCACTCTGAACACGTGTATCTGACGATCCTGAACAGTGCCATTGTCTCGTCAAACCGTCCAAATTTTGTGCATTGGACAAGTCTGAAGTAACAGCAGTAATGTGTTCAGTTTTCCTGGTTCTTGTTAGAACTCTGGCAACAGGGTTCATCATGATCTGAAGCTGTTTAATCACACAAAAGATCATTATGGTAGTCAAGTCTGCTGGAGATGAAGGCTGGATTCATTTCTGTAAATCTGCTCTGGACATCAAATCTCTGACTCTTTATATTTGTTTAAGATTATACCCAGCTGTGACAATTAGAGTATTGATATGGGAGCAGAGAACTCAGCTCTGAGTAGATTCCAAGCCAGTTTTTTGTTTTCATACCTTTGGATTCAAGCTAGGCAGCAACTTTTATCCTTTCCATTTTATAACCAAATGGAAGTATCACTGTATTGTCTTGATTCCCGACTGGCTTGGGAAAGTGGTGGACACCTGGAAAGTGATCCAGAGTCCAGGATTTCTTCCTGATCACAGCCAAAATGAAATCAGTTCTTCCTTTTCACATTTCTGACAACTCCTGAAAACGTTATCAAAATCCATTCATAACTTTTTGATCTTGTACACAGACAGACAGACAGACAGATAAATGCCAACAAAAACATAACCTCCTTGGCGGAAGTAAAAAGCTGGGATGGTTACAGTTACATGTGGCCTTGTGATGGACTGGCGACCTGTCCAGGTGTACCCCTGCCCTTCGCCCAAAGAAAGCTGGGATAGGCTCCAGCAGATCCCCGCGACCCTGCAGAGGATTAAACAGGCATAGATAATGGATGGATGAATTAATATAGGTGTAGAAAGTTGTGAACAAGAAGTATACCATAATGGTTGCATTTTGATTTTTTTTTTTACTACTATGGAAGGTTTTCGCTGTTCCCAAACAACTGAGATTTTCAATAACAATCATCACATATGGGACCCAGTGCAAATCATGGCCCCATTGGCATTAGCTCAGCCATACATTGTTTAATCTGGGCCAAAACAGATGGGTATGATTGTAGTCTCATCCTGAACACATAGAATCTGTAATATTCAGGAACAGTTGTAGTTCCACCTATGGGCAACATGAAATGTCATGTTTTGTATTAGGCATCCCTACTACAACTGAGGTGAACTGACACATCTCAAGCCTGCTCAATCAGTAGTAAAGATACAACGATGACTGACAGTGAAAACTGTAACTGTATGGCAAAGGGCCTTGCTGTAAGAATACAATGCAGCCGTGAATGGAAAAGTTGTACTAACTTGCACATGCATTGTCCAATCTGCCCCAAAATGAATATATTTGATGATTCTTTCAATCCAAGCAACTGTATCCGACAATCTTGGGCAGTGCCACTGTCTCGTCAAAGGACTATGATTTTGGTCACATTATTTAATGTATTTTGTATTCTGTCAGTGCTTCATCAGATCAGCCTTGGATTTCTACAGCTCATACTGACAAAAGTCTTAATTCACCATACACAGTTTTGTTGATGGACGTGTCTGCAGTAACAGCAGTGATGTGCTCAGTTTTCCTGGTTCTTGTTAGAGCTCTGGCAGCAGGATTCATCATGATCTGAAGCTTATCAGACAAAAGAGCATTATGGTAGTCAAGTCTGCTGGAGATGAAGGCTGGATAAGTTCCTGTAAATCTTCTCTGGACATCAGATCTCTAACTTTTTATATTGCTAGAATGGTTACAGCCTTGATATAGCAGGTTAGAACTCAGCTCTGAGTAGATTCTACACCAGTTTTTCTGTTTTCATACATCTGGAATCAAGCTGGGAATCAACTTTTATCCTTTCCATTTTATAACTGAATAGCATTATCTATATTCCCAACTCCCAAAATACTGGAAAAACTGCTTATTCCCTTCATAATGGCAGACTCTCTGTGGGAGTTAGCGCATTGGTCCAAGAGACTTTTTTTGTTTGTTGAAGCTGATACATCAGTCACGCACCGTTCATCTCTGTAGGTGAAAGCTTGTGGTGGCACTTATCGGTAAACTGAAAATAGGTGGTGCTATTGAGCCCATTTTTGTATGTCCATGCCCAAAACCCATAAAATACATAAAATTCAGGCACAACTCATGTGTGTGCAAAATGTAATGAGTTTCTGAGCATATTAAGGCACCCAAAAAGGCGATTCATTTAGAATAATAATAACAATAATAATAATAATCAAGTATGAATTTCAATGGGGTCCTCGCACACTCAGTGTATGGGCCCTAATAATGCAATGCAATTTGGTGAACACAGAAACCGCGCCAGTTTGCATGAAAACCACCGTCTCTAAATCAAACCGATGTGTGTTTCCTGAGCTGCCATGGTTTCATTATGTTCCCTGCACAAGCAGAACAATTTCCGGGTCATATAAACCCAACCAATTAAAAACCGAAATTAAATTTGGTCTTGTGGCCCCATTTTGTATTTTTGATCCGAGCCTACAATTGAAAGTGTAAAAAAGAATTAGGCCTTTTATTTTTAATTTTTTTGTCATTTTTCTGATTCAAAAACAAATAACATTCATTTTTTTATTTTTTATTTTCAATTGGAAATGGAAAGAACAAATGGCATACGGTTTGAATCATTTTCTGTTTTTCAATTACCAATTTTAAAGCAAAAAATGAAATGGGGTCACTTTGTTTTTTATTCTTATTTATTTCAAAATGGAAACTGGATTGCCACAAAGTGTTCCTGAATTCTTTGACCGTGAGCTCTTTTAGCCACTCTGATTTTCTTGTTCGGATTGGCTTGAGCTGAACTGAGGGTGGCCACATCACCAGATCTGAAAGCAAGGTTTCTTGCTTTCATCAGCAGGTAATGGACCTCAGTGGTCATCGAGGGTTTCTTATATACCCTGACTGTGATGACTTTTGTAGCATATACATCTTCCTGACATACACCTTCCATGCAGTATAAGCATACTCAGCAATGTCTTTGCCCTAACTGTTAGTGGTAGCTCCTCTGAAGACTAGCCAGTCTGTACTGTGAAAACAGTCCTATCTGCAGTCCTATTAGCTAATCAGCTATAAACTGGCACATTTACAGAAAAGTTCATCAATGTGCATTGTCCCTGAACAAATAAACTTGAAATAAAATAAAACTTGAAATAAATAAATTAATAAAATATCATCCTGCAGTGCTGCCATGGCTCCCGCTAGCCAGATCCTCATCTGGATTTTGGAAGGCTCGTGAACAGAGTTTTATATGCTGGAATTAGCCTAATGGATGTGTGATCAGATGAGCCAAGGTGAGGGTTAGGGACTGCTTCGTAATGAATTCAATTGTTTTAATTTAATTAAATGCATAAATTAATCAGCGTACAAAGCAGCCTCAGTTATTTAGATCACTACCAGAGGTCCAGTGTGTTTGTTCCTTAATGAGGGATAACCTTTTTCATGTATGCCTATTGAAGTCCAGAGCAACAATGGCTGTCCCTTAGGGTGAGAGGTTTGCAGTTCATTGATAAGTAGGGTAGAGAATAACCAGCGCTACGTTTGTGTTAAGCAGCAATGGTGATGACTGAAAGTTAGAAAAGGGTGACATTTGAGTACTCAGACTTCAGTGTTTGGTGAACAGTGTTCTATTTACATTATTGCACTATTTGTTGCTAATAAATATGCACACGATGCAGTTGCAAGTTTTTCCACTAAGGGAATCGGAATCTGATCTATCAGAGCAGTAAACCCTAAACCAGAGGTCTTCAACCTTTTTTAGCCCAGGGACCCCTTGGATGAGAGAAAAACAGAGCAGGGACCCCTGCTTGTAATTCTCATTTTTCCCCCCTTTTTTTTATGTGTCACATTTTAAGCCTGGCTTATAATAACTTTTAGATGTATTTTTTTCTGCTTATTTCACCTTATTAACCAATTCCTGACTGGGTTATTAGCCTACATGCGTTTATGGTTGATAAAACTTTCATGCATATCAGTATTATTATTATTATTATTATTATTATTATTATTATATTTTCTATTTTCTGTTATTGTTATTTTCCAACAATGAAACATTTAACTTCAGGCAGTTATATATTTAGAACTGTCTGTATATACACATACATATATATTAGAGATGCGCGGATGACGTATATTTTAACCCGCAACCGCTTCTTAAAATCTCTATCCGCCCGCTATCCATTTGCAGGAACGTTTTTTCACCAATTTTCAAAACCGAACCGACCCGCCATCCTTTTTAATAATATGTAAAATATTTTTTCTTATTATTATTATTTGAGTGCTTCAACCGCAACCCGCCCGAATTTAATTAAAGTATTATTTTTGACGAGTCATCCGCCCGATATGCGGATTATCCGCTCCGCCCGCGGGGTGCGCGGTTCATCCGCGCATCTCTAATATATATAATATATATATACATATATATATATATATATATATATAGATATATATATATATATATATATATTTTTTATTTTTTTTTTTACTCTCAAATTATTTTGGTTAAAATTGCCTTTATTTCTTTTTAACTTGGAGGACCCCCTGCAGTACCTCCACGGCCCCCCTAGGGGTCACGGACCCCTGGTTGAAGACCACTGCCCTAAACAAACAGCTTAATCTGTGACAGTCATTCAACCAAATCTCATTGAAAACAAGAGCAAAACAGTCTCACCTCCCATGTAGATGTTAAAAGCAGCCTGAGGTAGTCTAGCTTATTTTCCAGTCCGTGGACATCGGCTACCAGTATCAATGGTAACAGTGTTCTGAAGCTGTTACCTCTTATTCTAGCACGAGTCCTGCCAAAATAATATAAATAAGGTCCTGTTAAAACCCCCGAAACTTCATCTGGTGGTTCATTGAAGATTTTGGTTTCCTTTCAGGTATACATGCTAAAAAAATGTATTGCAACATTAAGCTTTTTTGTTTTTATACATTCGTGTGCTAACTGATCATTTATCTGTTGTGCTATCCCGTCCCATTTTCATGCTTGGTTTCTTGCTCTGCAGGGCTCCTATGCTGGCTTCATTTACACCTATGCTGTGTCCCCCCCTCTGCTGATGGGCCATAAAGCAGCCGGCTGTCTGGACAGCATATTCTGGGCCTCGATCACAGCAGGAAGACTTGCTTTCATGTACTTCTCCTACAGATACACAGCACCCTTGCTAATCACCGTTAGTCTGGTAAATATTTCAAGGGCAAGACATCCTTAAAGTGAATATTGTTAACATTACAGTAAAAAAGCTGTGGCATGGGAAATTAAACCAAACGTTTGAATTTGATTGGATTGCAAATATAGTGATTAAGTGGCATAGAGTAGTCTATTGTTTTTTAGACATTGAGCTAAGCAGCTACATTTGATTAGGGCATTTTTAAAGATCACAAGTCCTTGTCATAAACTCTGTTTTTTGTTCTTGTTAATACACAGCATTAACTTGTGTTTTGAGTGATTCAGTCAACTTAAATTTGGTAAGCTCTAAGAACAGGTAGAAGTGCACATTTAGACTGAGCTTTATTATTTAAGCAGTTTGTTTGCAGATATAGGGCCCTATCTTGCGCCAAACCTCCTAAAGCTGCTATTAAGGGATAGCAGGTAGCAGGAGGGGCGTTCCCCCACAAAGAACGCAATCTTCCACCTCCCGAAACCTGTGATCTTACCTGCGCCAACCACTATATTATGCACACATTATCCATGGGAGTGGTTAGGGCGTTCCACCTGTTTAACCAATCAGTGCGTCAGTAGCCATTGCCTTTAAGAGCAGGTTGTGGTACCTGCTAACTGTTATGGGGCGTCTTTTCATCCAGATCAGAGGAGCTCTCATGGGCAGGGTTAGGGTAACAGTGGGAAACAGTGCACACTTCCCCACCCCAAGGGGTACAAGCCCACTATTTGCTTGATTGGTTTGATCACTTTGATTTGTTCATCCCTGAAGTTACAGAGGACAGCAAAAGACCCCTAGCAGCTAGCTACTTTATAGTAAAGTCCAAAAAGTACAGTAAAGTCCCGTGGGAAAAAAGGCCACGATCCTATCTAATTGGAAGATTGAATGACCAGTACTCAATCTTCAGAAGCACCCGCAGGTGCATCGCCCAGTTGACGTTGGGGAAGAATCAGAAGGCTCGAAGGATTTCCAAGACCACATCCCTGTGGGCAGACCAGACACAGCTCCCTGTGTGGAGCCCCCCCCCCCCATGAGGAAACACTGGAGCTAAAAACAAAAAAATTAAAAGACAGTAAAAGAGAATAAAAACAAACAATATATAAAATAATGATAAAATGTATAAAAATTTAGAAATTTGGAGGTGTAAAACCAATGGGTTTATAAATAGAATTTTAAGATGTCATAGTAATAAAATGCACAAAGACTCAAAAATAAATTAAATCATTAAAATAATCACACATTAAGAACAGTTAAATAAAAGAGATAAAAGAGTAAAAGAAATCAGATAAAAGCCAGGTTAAATATGTGAGTCTTGAGCCTCCTTTTAAAATATCAACAGTCTCAGCAGTCCTGATGTTCTCTGGCAGGCTGTTCTACAGATGAGGGCCCTAATGGCTGAATGCAGCCTCAACGTGGGTTTTTTTCGAACTCTTGGGATGATTAAAAGGCCAGTGCCAGAGGACCTCAGGGTCCGCGAGGGTTGATAAAGCAGGTCAGATAAATAAGATGATCCAAGACCATTAATACATTTAAAAACCAATAAAAGAACATTAAAATCGATCCTGAAATGCACTGAGAGCCAATGCAGTGATTTTAGAACTGGTGTAATGTGTTCCCGCCCCCTGGTCTTGTGTTCCCGCCCCCTGGTCTTGTGTTCCCGCCCCCTGGTTTTTGTCAGCACACGACCTGTTGAGTTTTGGAGTAGTTGCAGACTAGAAATGGCCTTTTTGGGAAGACCAGAGAGCAGGACATTACGATAGTCTAAATGACAAGAGATAAAAGCATCAGCACCTCCGTGTTAGCCTGGGAGAGAAACGAGCCGACTCTGGCTATATTCTTAAGATGATAAAACCTATCTTTGTTACATTTTTGATGTGAGGAATAAAATTAAGCTCAGAGTCAAAAATGACATCCAGGTTCTTTACACATTGTGCAGGTTTCAGGTCTTGTAGTTTTAGTAGAAGTTTCTCTCTCTTGCCTTCATGGCCAATAACTAAGACCTTGGTTTCTTCCTGGTTAAGCTGTAGAAAAATGTTCTGCATCAATGTCTTGATATCTAAAATACAGTTAAAAGGAGCAGCAATGTAGAGCTGTGTATCATCTGCATAACTGTGGAATCTGATGCCGTGTCTCCTGATGACGTCCCCAAGAGGAAGCATGTGCAGATTAAAATCCCTGGGGGATCTAACAATACTAAACTTCTAACTTTGAAGGAAGTAATAAAAATTTCACTCTCATTATTCTGGCATTCAACCAACATATACCGTACCGTACCGTCTTCTTCCGCTTATCCGAGGTCGGGTCGCGGGGGCATCAGCCGGAGTAAGGAAGCCCAGACCCCCCTCTCCACGGCCACTTCTTCCAGCTCCTCTGGGGGGATCCCGAGGCGTTCCCAGGCCAGCCGAGAGACATAGTCCCTCCAGTGTGTCCTGGGTCTTCCCCGGGGTCTCCTCCCAGTGGGACGTGCCCGGAACACCTCACCAGGGAGGCGTCCAGGAGGCATCCTAACCAGATGAACCACCTCATCTGGCTCCTCTCGATGCGGAGGAGCAGCGGTTCTACTCTGAGCCCCTCCCGGATGACCCGAGCTTCTCACCCTATCTCTAAGGGAGAGCCCGACCACCCTGCGAAGGAAGCTCTTTTCAGCCGCTTGTATCCGCGATCTTGTTCTTTCGGTCACTACCCCAAGCTCGTGACCATAGGTGAGGGTGGGAACGTAGATCGACCAGTAAATCGAGAGCTTCGCCTTCCGACTCAGCTCCTTCTTCACCACAACAGACTGGTGCAGCACCCGCATCACTGCAGATGCCGCACCGATCCGTCTGTCGATCTCCCGCTCCATCCTTCCCTCACTCGTGAACAAGATCCCGAGATACTTAAACTCTTCCACTTGGGGAAAGACCTCATCCCCAACCCGGAGAGGGCACTCCACCCTTTTCCGGCTGAGGACCATGGTCTCGGATTTGGAGGTGCTGAATCTCATCCCAGCCGCTTCACAACCGGCTGCGAATCGCTCCAGCGAGAGTTGTAGATCACGGCTCAATGAAGCCAACAGAACCACATCATCTGCAAATAGCAGAGACCCAATCCTGAGGCCACCGAACCGGATCCCCTCGACACCTCGACTGCGCCTAGAAATTCTGTCCATAAAAGTAATGAACAGAATCGGTGACAAAGGGCAGCCTTGGCGGAGTCCAACCCTCACTGGAAACGAATCCGACTTACTGCCGGCAATGCGGACCAAACTCTGGCACCGGTCGTACAGGGACCGGACAGCCCGTATAAGGGAGTCAGGCACCCCGTACTCCCGAAGCACCCCCCACAGGAATCCCCGGGGAACACGGTCGAACGCCTTCTCCAAGTCCACAAAACACATGTAGACTGGTTGGGCGAACTCCCATGCCCCCTCCAAGACCCTGAAGAGGGTGTAGAGCTGGTCCAGCATATAGAAATAATTTAAAATCTTAACTGACTTAACACAGGAAAAGTTTAATCTGATTTAAAAGTCAAACTGTGTAAAGAAGAACAGAGTTTTGTCTTTTTATATCATCTGTGCAAGATTCAGGTTTCAGCTGTATATTTTTGGTCAGTGTCGTCACATTAGCAGGATCAAAAAAACAATCCTACTGTGTTCCATCTGTGAATTCATTGGTGATCACATTGTTCTGCTGCAGACTTTTATACTAATGCTCGTCCTCTGTATTTGTATGGTTTCTATCAGGTGGGAGTCATACTGGTTCAGGGCCTGTTGTTGACCTTCTACACCAGCTGTGTGGTTCTCTTCATTGGTATCTGTGTGTTGGGATTGTGCATCAGCAGTGTGTTTCCCTCCATGGTGGCGTTCACAGAGGACATATTAGACTACAAAGGTAAAAGGACATGCAACATGATCTTACACATTATTTCATTTCATTGTCTTATTTAAGTAATCATATTTTTAATTTTACTCTGATTTGTTGATTAATTCACTTTATTATCAGAATTTATTTTAAGCTTTTTACTTTGCTTTTTTTAAATATAGCTTTGCATGATAATTATGTCTAATCAGTTTTTTGTATTATTGTGTGTCATTTCAAAGTATAGTGACTTCATTTATCTATTGTGTACCATGTTTAAATTCTAGGTTTTATAAAACAATATACCATCTGGTCCTTACAAGGTGTTCAAATTAGAAAAATACAACCTCAGACAGAAAAAGCATTTATTTTACTTTTATTGTGAATTGGTTAGATTTTGTCCTTCACAACTTGGATTATTTTGTCTGTTGTGTATTAAAGGTTGTGCCACAACAGTGCTCGTGACAAGTGCCAGCACAGGAGAAATGATGCTTCAACTACTTGTTGGATCAGTAAGAAATGTTTTTGTTTTTGTGAAGTAATCGTGTTAATGTCGTGCCTCCATTAATTTAGGTGTAGATAGAGGTGGTGTGTTGAGCTTGAGTCAGAATGTAGTTCGTTCACACTCTGACACTCATACATACACATTCTCACAGTGGTGTATTGTTATTTAGTTAATCCAACTAATTTCAATATATTCAAAGTTCAAATAAAGCAAATTCATATAACTTAACATCCCAGCTAAGGAGCCCAACAAATTACATCAAATATTTATTTGCTTGTTCCAGAAGAGTTGGTATGAATATTGCAGAAAATGTTCACCCTTCGAAGGTTAGAGACCAAGAGCCTGATCTTGCGCCAAACCTCCTAAAGCTGCTATTAAGGGATAGCAGGTAGCAGGAGGGGCGTTCCCCCACAAAGAACACAAACTTCCACCTCCCGAAACCTGTGATCTTACCTGCACCAACCACTGTATTAAGTAAGTTCTTTCAGGTGTTTTGGAAAGTTCTTCCTCCATCTCATCTGTGAAAATTCTCTTTGCCTGGGCTACCGAACCCCAGGCCACAGTGAGAAGGTCCCCCCCCCGCCTCTTGACTTGCCAATATTTGGCTCCTTTGAAACACATCTTAAGGGCCTCTTTGTCTCCATGACCTCAGTGGTCCCAGGTTGTCTTCCTGTTGGATTTCCTTGGCATGATGGATATTTCATACTGTTTAAGACACGAAAAACAAAGCTTATTTTTTGTCTTACTTTCAAAAAAGTGAAGCAGTGTGTCGTGTGTTGAATGTGTCGTTACCTGAACGTGTCGTTACCTGAACGTGTCGTTACCTGCATGTGTCGTTACCTGCAGGTGATCAACAGTCAGGGCTCGTACTCGTTCCTGTTGTGTTCTTCAGTAACATCTGTCATCAGTCTCTGGCTATTCCTGTTACTTCTGTACACCCATCGAATCCACAGAAACTACTACACAGGTAAATATGTAAATATAATGAATGAAATTCAAAACTACTCCATATTTCATTTGTGAAAAAAAAAACAGCTGTAAATCATTTTCTTTTTTGGACTTGATAAATTAAATCAACCCTATTATGGCTTGGGTTGTTTTTATCAGCTTAATGACCAATCAGAGTTGACTAGCATTATTACTACAATTATTAGAAAATTCACTTTTAAATTTCCTTCAGAAGAGGACAAATGCTAAGTTCATTAAAATAACAGGAGCTTGATTTAAACTACCTGCTACTATCACAGTTGTTTCTTTGAATTTTAACGGATATGAAATCAGTCAGAGTTGACCAACATCATATTCAAGTCTTTCACAGACCAAACAGAAGCTGCAATTTCTGTAAAGCTTTCAGTTCTTGTGTTTATTCCTTCATTAATTATTTACCTTTACCTTTCAGATTCATCGAAATGTATAGAAATGAAAGACAAGCCAAAGACAGAAGACATCTGCTCTGTGGATGAAAGTTAAGGTTTTATCTGATCACCTTCAAAATCATTTTTGGACTGAAAGTTCTAATTACTGTCAAGCCTAATGATCAACATTTTTTGGCACAATCATCTTTCAACACTAATGCATTGATTTTTCACTTTTGATGTGTTTAAGTCGCATTTATTCCTGCAGTGGTTTCATCGTGGACAATAAGGGACGCTTTTATTTTTTTTAACTCAACATTCCTTCTTGTATGTCATTATGCAAGTTAAAATAAGCAGCTTTAAAACATTCAAAGGAGCATCAAACAAAGAGAACTGGACAAAACAAAAAGAACACTGTAATTTCTTTTAAGAATTTACATTTAAAAGAAAACTGGAGGAATACATTTTTTGAGGAATAAATTATTTGGTCAATGAAAAAGAGGAAACAAGCAAATGACCTTTAAATTAGCTTTGAGGGCCTTTCCCAGCTATTTTATAGTTTTATTAAACTTACTGCAAAAAATCAGGCTACCTTTTCTAACATGTAGCATAAAAAGACTTAAGTTAAAATTTTTTGGTATATAAAATACAAAAGCGTAATCACGTCCTCCGATTAGGAAAATACATTTCTCTGTTAGCAAACATCTTATCTGAAGAAATTCAAATCTTAGAAAACTGACAGAATCTCAAAATTTAAAATGCAAACATTTCATTAAAACATTTGCATTTTACAATACCAATAACATATTAAAACATGACATAAGATTTTCCCAATAAGGCATTGATTCGTACAAAAACAGCAAACGTCACAATGACAGTTACCAGCACCAAAATCTACAAATGATGAGATAAAACTTGCACAAAAGGAATATTACACCTAAGAAAACTGAAATAACTGACATCTTGCTATTTTGTTGTAAAATGGTGAGCAAGTAATAATCTGCTTTTCATGACTTTCAAAGAATTGACTTAAACTTATTGATCAGACAGTGAAAGTACAAAAAAGTAAAGTCAAAGTTTTTAAAAAGCCATCATAATAAGAGTTTGCACAAAATTTATTTCAAAGTAACTTTATGCTAACTCAAGAAGAACTTGCATATGCAGATTGGTCCCCTAAACTCCAAGCACGGATCAATCCAGCCCCTAGCATCTGTTCACATGTGAGGTCAGCCCCGCCCCCATTAGATGCTTTTCACTTTAAAAAGTAAAAAGCTTTCACTTTAAAAATGTAAAGCATCAGCTGGCAGTAATGTGTCTGATTGGCTTAAGAAGATAACGAACAGCAGCCATTTGAGTGGTAACAGTGGGACGACAGCACATAGAAAACAGAGGTTGAGTTTTAGAGTTGCTTTCAAAGTAAAATGGTGCTTTATCATCATAAATAGGGATCGAAATTGTGTAAATTCTGTTAGATTAGAAGAATTCATATTTGCCTCTTTAAGGCCAGAATAATTAATAATCTGTAGCTTTTTAACCCTGTGTAACTTCAAAGAGGCAATTTTCAATGTATTTCTCATTTACCATATTGACTAGAATATAAGGCTATTTTTCCCATTCAATACATCTGTAAAAGTTAGGATGTAGAAACACCTAGACATGTGAATGTGCCCATTAAAATTAGATCTTCAAACATAATGGCGTAATATTGCCAGGGGGGTTGACAGATGCAAAAAAGATGGTTCGAATCCCGAAAGCAGCTCAAAAGTAGGGCAAGTAACTAATTAAACGAGAAGTGTTGATGCTAACTAGCATAATAAGGTGCTAAAGGCAGCAGTCATCAGACAACTGCCACGCATTGAAACTGAATGAAAATATGCCAAGTTGAGCACAAAAGAAACACATTTAAAAAACCAAAATTGTCAGAAAACCAGTTGTTTCTGTGATAGTGAGTGCTTTGGGTGATGTGTAAACTTCTATTATGACTACTCTTTCAAAACTTTTACTTCTTCATCAATCGTGTACCTCTTAAACTGAAAACCTGCCAACTTTTGACAGAGGCAACTATACTGATGCAACGAATGGAACCCACAATTAAGTTGGGCAAGAGTTTATGTCACACCATTCAAAGTCAATGGTAACTGACGCTGATGATGCAATGCTTAGGAGAAGTTGTGGTGGTTTGTGATTTGTAAAAAATTCTAATTCGTGAATTTGTAATTTTTTTTTAAAAAAAGGGGGGGGTAGTTGGGGTAAGTTCATTTTTTATCAAATGGCAATATTTGACACAATAAGTAAGGTTTTTCGATTCAAATAAATTTTGGTTAATGACTGAATCAATAAACAGACACGTGAACTTAAACAACAAAAATGTGTATTTTCCATTTATATTTATCTATGCATTTTTCATCTGTCTACTACGTTCACAAACTAGTGCAGGCTCAAAGTGCAATTATACCGACTATATTCAACATGAAAAGACATTTGTAAACTGATTTGAGACTGAGAGTGCTTTTGGACAGGGGGAGGAGCCAACTGTAGCACTCGTTACTTTTTAAGAAGAATAACCATACGTGCTCTCATGTGCAAAAAAATAACACCAGAAAAACTAGATCTGCTGCTACCATAAACAATGTGTGTGTACACTACTCGAAGAAAGTTAGGCTTGATTTTAAAGTTTAATGAAAAGCTGGTACAAAACTAAAGGTAAATTTGTTTGGATCACAAACATTTTTTTTTTAAATCAAAAGCTAACAACACACAAGAAATGTCTGCATGTTTACATTAAGAAATGTGTTTAAGTGTTTTACAGAGCTCCGTGGCAACTATGTTGTTTGAAGCCTTGCAGGTACTTTTGACCAGTTGTTAGGTTTTGGTCTCATGATGTGAAAATGTTGAAACCAAAATCACTTGAAGAACACTTTTTTCACATCAGATAGTTATGGTGATTTTGTTGTACTGCCAAAAAACAATGCTTTTATGCATTCAAAAGTGTTTAAATCAAGTTCACCTTCTGTCTGTTTAGTTCAAATGATGAAAGCCATATGAGTAGTGAGTAGTATATACAGTGTATTAAAATGATACAAAGTACACACATGATAGATATAATATATATATATGGTATATATACTATATATATATATATATATATATCCATGACTGTATGTTGGGTACATTATTCACTGGTCATACATTCTTGGGTTAGAAAGTGAACCTTTGGTTAAAAAAAAAAAAAAATTCTGTATTTTATCATATTTTATCGAATATTTTCTAAATGTGATTCATAATTTCTATGTTAAATACTAAACAGTATGAAAAGGTGTGTCTACCCTTTTTGTGTCTGTGTCTCAGACCTACTGTTTTAAACCAAGTTACGAAGCAAATGAAACCTCGCACGGCTCATTTATGAGGTGTCGGAGGTTTTTACCTCCGGCATTAAAATGTCCCAAAAGGTTTTTGCAAAACCACTGGGAGCTAACACTTTTGGACCAAAACACAATTACCGCTCCATAACGCAGATTATTTTCTCACACTGGTGTCCAGGGGCCTCATGTACAAACACTTGAGAGGATTTCATACAAAACTTTGCATGTAAAATTTCTATATGCACAGATTCAGATGAACCAAACCTTGTGTACTCGCAAATCCACGCACGTTCTTTTAGCACATCACAATAAACATGGAGCTGAACGTGCACGCTGGAGCACAACACCAACTTGAGTTTGATTATGAGTTTAAAAAGGCACAGGCAACCTGCTCATCCAAACAAAGAAAATGGCAAATGCAAGCAGAAAAAAAATGAAATTTCGCTCTGTGTGAACTTCAGACACTCCTTTCTGAAGTTGAGGCCAGGAAAAATATTTTTAATTCAATTACATTTTATTTATATAGCATCTATTACAATGTCAATTGTCTCCAGGTCTTTACAGAGACCCAGATCATGACCCCCGAACAAATATAATTAACTAAGATTATAATATTGAAACCTAATCAAGGATAATAGCAGGACCTGGATCAGATGGAGGAACCTTCCTGATGAAGACCAGCCGGGTAAAGAAAGAAGAGAGGGGAGAGACAGGACAGAGAGAGGATGGAGGACAGAGAGAGGACGGAGGACAGAGAGAGGATGGAGGACAGAGAGAGAGACAGGAGGACAGAGAGGAGGACGAGAGGACGAGAGAGTGGAGGACGGAGGGACAGAGAGAGGACAGGAGGACAGGAGGGAGGAGAGGACGGAGATGAGACGGAGGAGAGACAGAGAGAGACGGAGGACAGAGAGAGGACGGAGGACAGGAGGATGGAGGAGAGAGGATGGATGGAGGAGGACAGAGAGAGGAGAGAGAGGAGGAAGAGGACAGAGAGAGGATGGAGGACAGAGAGAGACAGGAGAGAGAGAGGACGGAGGACAGAGAGAGGACGGAGGACAGAGAGAGGACAGAGGATGGAGGACAGGAGAGAGAGAGGAGGACGGAGGAGAGAGGACGGAGGACAGAGGGAGGAGAAGGACAGAGAGAGGACGGAGAGAGAGAGGACGGAGGAAGAGAGAGGACGGAGGACAGAGAGAGGATGGAGGACAGAGAGAGACAGAGACGAGGAGGAGGACGGAGGACAGAGAGAGGACGGAGGACAGAGAGAGGACGGAGGACAGAGAGACAGAGGAGGAGGAGAGGACAGAGAGAGGATGAGGACGGAGAGAGGACGGAGGACAGAGAGAGGACGGAGGAGAGGAGGACAGAGACAGAGAGAGGGACGGAGGACAGAGAGAGAGGATGGAGGACAGAGAGAGGAGAGGACGGAGAGAGGGAGGAGGAGAGGAGGACAGAGGAGGACAGGAGAGAGGGAGGACAGAGAGGACGAGAGAGAGACAGAGAGAGGAGGAGGACAGAGAGAGGACAGAGGAGGAGAGGAGAGGAGAGAGAGGATGGAGGACAGAGAGAGGAGACAGAGAGAGAGGGACGGAGAGAGGAGGAGGACAGAGGAGAGGACGGAGGACAGAGAGGAGGAGGACAGAGAGAGGACGGAGGACAGGACAGAGAGAGGACGGAGGACAGAGAGAGAGGATGGAGAGAGACAGAGAGAGGACGGAGGACAGAGAGAGAGGAGACAGAGAGGACGGAGGACAGAGAGGAGAGAGAGAGAGGAGGAGAGAGGACGGAGGACAGAGAGAGGACGGACGGAGAGAGAGAGGACAGAGAGGAGGACGGAGGACAGAGAGAGGACGGAGGACAAAGAGAGGGAAGGAGGACAGAGAGAGGACGGAGGACAAAGAGAGGATGGAAGACAGAGAGAGGACGGAGGACAGAGAGAGGACGGAGGACAGAGAGAGGACGGAGGACGGAGAGAGGATGGAGGACAGAGAGAGGACGGAGGACAGAGAGAGGACGGAGGACGGAGAGAGGAGAGCACACCAATGACTGAATATAATGACCACATAAACAATTCACTAAAAAATTCACTTTTAGTAAATTAAGCGTACGAGTGAAAAATGGCAAACAGAACTCTTTTGTGCGTAACCAAGGTTACTACATGAGGCCCAGAGACTGGAATGTGTCAGATAGTAATAAAATGCTGGTTCTTAGGATATTGGACATGAGAGAAATAGAAGCTACCAAGCTTTTACAAAGACTAAAGGACATGATGAAGCATCTCTGAAGGTTTAAGGATGGTTACCTTTATGAACTCGGAGAGCGCAGATCTCCGCCACGCGCAATTATTTCCCTATATAGCAACTTACAGACTGCGATAAAATCCGCCTTCTGGATCAGATCTGGATCAGCCTCTGAAATTTGATAGCGGTTCCTATTGTCAATCCCTGAGTTAAATTTCATAAGTTGTGGGAAATAATTAACGGAGATATTGAGAAACAAAATTTCTGGCCCCATTGACTGCAATCTTATTGAAAATTTGAAAGTGATCCAGAATCCAGTATTTCTTCCGGATCACAAAAGCCAAAATTATGAAATCAGTTCTTCGGAATTAAAATTTTGCATTTCCGAACAAACTCCTGACATGTAATTTCATCAATGTTAATTCATCCAGTTAATTTTTTGAGTTATCTTGAACACAGACAAACAGAACATAACCTCCTTGGTGGCGGGAACTATTTCTCAGTGCCAGGTACCACAGAGCAACTTCATATTGGGTCCACGAAAATCCATAACGCATTGTCAAGAGTTCGGGTGACGCACACATTGTGACCCACTTTGGCTGTGATCCGGAAGAAATCCTGGATTCTGGATCACTTTCAAATTTTCAATAACATTACAGTCAATGGGGCCAGAAATTTTGTTTCTCAATATCTCCGTTAATTATTGCGCACAACTCATGAAATTTGACTCAGGGACTCTCTGACACAACATTTTATCTTAATTCTGTTATCATACTGCTCATTGTTTTTCTTTTCCATGTACTCTCATTTAAAAGAAGTATTTTAACCTGATATAAATAGTACTTCCTTACTTAAAACTAAAATGTGAACTTCTTCATAAGACATTTTCATTTTAAGCGACTGGTTTGATTTCAATTCTTTAAAAATAGCCAATGACCATTAATAGTTCATCTTTGTGTATTTCTCTTCACTAATTTTAAAATCATATGTATTTTCATTTGGAAAATATTCCAGTTTTAATTGTTAAGCATATGCACAGCAAACACCATGTCAGTAATCTATGATGGGAAATAAATGTAAGAAGAAAAAATGAAAATAAATGCTAATAGTATTGAGGTAAAATGGTCAATTAATCATATTGATCTGAGATCATTTGCTCCCCCCCCCCTATTTTCAGTGGTATTCTGTTGTGTAAAGACGTCAAGGTAGAGCTGGGTTTATGTCAGAATAAGTTAAAAAAAAAAATAAAAAAGTTCTGTTGAATATGGCCAGCATTTCACATTAAAGTTTGGGTTGGGATCTGGTTGAGAGATAAAAAGCTGAAGGTAAACATGCAGATTAAATTGTTAAATAATTTACCTTGTACAACAGCATGAGTTAGACGAAATAAAAGAAGAAAACATGATCAGAGTCAGCAAAGGAAAAAACAGGTAAGGAATTGATAGCATAAACCTTATCTATTTGGCAATAACACTTGCATAAAAAGGGATTTCTACAAAAACAAGGATTCAGAAATCTGCTGATTCTGCTTCATATCAGCGTTACATCGAAGGAGAATGTGGCTGCTGTCCACACTGTTACCATGACAACTATTTAATTCTTTGGACTGCTGTGACTAAGAATCCCAAAATGGGTCAAGGCAAAATTATTCTGTCTACACATATGAGTAAATGCCAAGACACTGAAGAGGTATCACCTTCATTGATCCTCTGTCCACACACCTGAATGCAGCGTCAACTTTGTAGTTGTGAACTTCAAAGCACAAACTGGTTGCTAACGGCAACGACACGGCTCCCACATCATTGATGTTTGAACAGGAGATGGAGCAGGAATGGTGGAGCGTCTGTCTGGGCTCAAATGCTGTGGGAGGAGGGGGGGGGGGGGGGGGGGGGGGTTGATCCTATGTTTTCTGTGGGTCTGGCGAAATGGGACCAGGTGTGTTGCTCCCATCCAGGCTGTGCATAGGAATCTGGAACTGGGGGGTGAGAACGGAGGGGAACTAGAAGAAAACATGATGGAGTGTGTTAGAAGCCTTTAGATCAATGCAGAGGTGAAGGAGGTGAATATCAGGTAATGACTCACCTGGAACAGATGACCCGCTTGGCGTCGGGTGGCCGGGCTGAGTGGAGCAACTGGACTCAGTGTGCTCCAGAAGTGAATGTTGGACAGCAGGGGACTGGGAGTGAGCAGTAGAGTTGGAGTCTGAGCAGGAAACCAAGGTACAAAACATATATTTGAATGGTTCATACATACATCAAAGAAATTCCAGAACAGAAACTTCAAACTCAATCGAGTACTGGAAAACGCAAACAATTTCCTCATATAACGATTTACAGATTGCGATAAAATCCGTCTTCTGGATCAGATTCGGATCAGCCTTTGAAATTTGATAGAGGTTCCGATTGTTAATCCCTGAATCAAATTTCATGAGTTTTGAGCAATAATTAACGGAGATATTGAGAAACAAAATTTTTGGCCCCATTGACCGCAATGTTATCGAAAATTTGAAAGTGATCCAGAATCCAGGATTTCTTCCGGATCACACCCAAAATGAAATCAGTTCTTCCTTTTCACATTTCCGACAACTCCTGATAATTTCGTCAAAATCCATCCTAGGGCTGCACGATTATGGAAAAAATGATAATCACGATTATTTGGCAAAATCACGTTACGATTATTAATCAAGATTTTCAAAAAAAAGAATTTTTTGTTAGAATGTTATTTAAAATCACGATTGAAATAAACAAGAAAGTATTGCATAAGGATGACATATATAAAAGGCAATAGCATGAAACTATCTAGAGATTTTTGGCCAAAACGCCAGCCTGTAAACATGTCTTAGCTTCAAGAACGCAAAGGCAGGTCACTACATTGTCCCCTACACTACATTGCATGGTCCGATTAACACGATTTTAAAAATTTAATCGTGGCAAACCAAAAATCACGATTTTGATTATTTTTCGATTAATTGTGCAGCCCTAATCCATCCACAACTTTTTGAGTCATCTTGAACACAGACAAACGGATAAACGCCGGCAAAAACATAACCTCCTTTGCGCAGGTAAAAATTAAACCTTAGAAATGAAATGAAATGAAAAATACTTTATTTATCCCATAAAGGGAAATTCAACAGGGCCTGTTGCACACATTCAATATGCATTTTATTCTTTATTAATTGTGTTTAGCATGAATTTTGGGAAAGTCCGATTCTTTTGTTGGAAGCCCAAGAACACACTGGAGAAAGCAGCTCCGCACATGGTCCAGGTTGTCCATGGTCCAGGTTGTCAATGGTCTAGGTTGTTGATGGTCCGGGTTGTATTTGGAGTTCAGCTTTCAGATCAAAAAAGATCAAAATCCACCACGAGACTGAGACTCAGCTGTTCCTAGGCTGGCACTTTGTCGCGAGTGGCAGAGTAAGTTTCTAGGCTGTTCCCATTTACTTATACCCTCCCCCGTAAAATAATCAGAAAATAACTGCAATTTCACTGTCTAAATGAATCTACTTTTTCTCCTCTGGGATATTGATTTGGTCAGGTAAGTAGCAGAGGGGGTTGGTAATCAGTTTCAGCTGCTTTGGTGTTAATGAAATTAACAACAGGTGCACTAGAGGGGCAACAGTCATAAGGCAGCGACCGTACTGAGTCCCAGAGGTCCCTGTTCCAGCCCCATAGTCATTGTACCTAAGCCAGACAGGTCCCTGGGGTTCTGCAATGACTTCCAAAAGCTGAATGAGATCTCGACTTTCGACGCCTACTCCATGCCCCGGGTGGACGAGCTCATCGAGCAGCTAGAGCCAGGCCGCTTCGTCAGCACCCTGGACCTGACGAAAGGGTACTGGTAGGTGCCCCTGACCCAATGGGCCAAAGCCAAGATGGCTTTTGCGACCCCAGATGGCCTCTTCCAATATCAAGTCCTCCCCTTCGGTGTTCACGCGCTCCAGCAACCTTCCAGCGGTTGATGGACCGGGTCCTCCAGGCATATGCAGCAGCGTACCTGGATGACATAGTGATCCACAGCACCACCTGGGGCCAACACCTGGAGCAGCTGGAAGCAGTACTCGGGGCCCTGTGGTATGCTGGGCTGATGGCAAAATGCCAAGAAGTGCCGGATCGGTTGGACAGAGACAGACTATCTGGGCTACACAATAGGCCGGGGATGTGTGAGGCCCCAAACCCGAAAGGTGGAGAGGATACAAAGCTGGCCCTGACCTGTCACCAAAAAACAGGTGAAATCCTTCCTTGGCTTGATCTCGTACTACAAGAAGTTTATCAAGAACTACGCCATGATAGCGGCCCCTCTCCACGACCGGACCCGCCAGAAGTCTCCCCACCATGTGCGCTGGACCGAGGAGACGGAAGCCGTGTTTGAGACGCTAAAGCAGGCCCTGTGCAATGAACCCGTCCTGGTGGCCCCTGACTCCACGAAGCCCTTCGTCCTGCATACGGACGCCTCCGGCACCAGCATTGAAGCAGTCTTGGCACAGGAGGTGGACTCGGACGGACATCCAGTGACCTTCATCAGCCGTAAGCTGCAGAAACATGAGAGGAACTACTCTATTGTGGAGAAGGAGTGCCTGGCCGTGAAGTGGGCCATCCATCACCTACGATACTACCTGTGGGGAAGACCGTTTACCCTGGTGACTGACCACACACTCCTTAAGAGGATGGCCACCAACAAGGACAGTAATGACCGTGTCACCCGGTGGTTTCTGGACCTCCAGAACTACAGGTTCATAGTCGAACACCGTCTAGGGAAGGACATCCGTCATGCTGACGCCATGTCCCGCCGCTACGAGGGCAAGGATCAGGAAGCCCCTTGCCCCGACAAGGAACTTGGGGGGGGGGGGGGGGGGGGGGGGGGGGGTATGTGGCGCATCACTGTACCCCCGACCAGGTAAGAGTAGGCAGAGGGCCAGCCAGCACAGGGAGAAACAGTGACCCCCACTTGGTCTGGTCGTAGAAGGAAAATACATCCCCAATTACATGCTCCACCAGCTTGATCTGCTTCCACCTGTGCATGGCACAGCTGAGCCAGGTTGCCGATCAACAGGCGTAAATAGACCAAGGGTCTCCTCACTGTGTGGCTGGCTCCTGCAGGAGGAACTACTCTCTGTCGGGCAGTAAGTGCTACTCCACTAGGTCCTCTGTAGAACCTTAGTTATTTGCTTTTTGTGGTATACTAACCAGAAACTTTCCTTTCCCCCCTAGGCATTATAGGAGCCTACGTGAAATCCTGAGTGGAAGTTATTTGAGTTTTCTACGTTAACCTCTTTAATTACACAGCACGCTTCGGCATCCCAAACATGACTGTCCGCCTGAGTGTCTCATCTTGACTGCCCACACCACAACATACATACATGCATACATAAACAAGTGTATTTCCAGCTAACGAAAGGCCTCTGGAAAAATACTGCATCCATATACGAAAGAAATTCCAGGTTACGAAGGAGAAAAATTTCAAAATACGCGCTGCTACTCACAGCTCACAGTCCACCTAACGTAAACATACTTGTCGGCTCCTATATCTTGGTTTGAAAGCGGCACGTCCTAGCTGCTCCGCCATTGGCTATCGCTCAGCATCTTCCTGGCATCCTTTGGCTAGGAGGACCCCTTGCCCGTATGAGGATAAGCCAACATCTTTTTTGATTTCCCATCGCCCCACGAGGAGGCTTTTTTATAATTTATAAAAAATTATGTCCGACTTTTGGGCACCTTGGAACGGTTAAGGCCATTTATAGGGTAAAATGTGTTTCTATTTACGAAATTTTCCGTTTACGAAACGACTTTCAGAATGAATTGATTTCATAAGTTGAGGTACCACTGTGTAATGCATGTCGCTCACATGCTTTTGTTTTGAAAAGTCTGTTACTGGCTGCTGCAGAACCGGAAAAGAATTGGCAGGTAAACATGTGGAGAATCT
The DNA here is from genome assembly GCA_018398805.1 of Hirundichthys speculiger. Lineage (NCBI taxonomy): Eukaryota > Metazoa > Chordata > Actinopteri > Beloniformes > Exocoetidae > Hirundichthys > Hirundichthys speculiger. The sequence continues at coordinate 229,334 of JAGFBZ010002322.1, forward strand.
AAAACAGACATGGAGAGTGGTAAAAATCCTGTACTTTTGTTCAGGTAGCAACTCAGGTAGCAATTTTAACAGTTTAGTCTGAAAAAAAAATCTGGACTGTTACAAAACTGCTAAGCCCCTTTGTTCAAGACGATTGCGTCATTCCTCCATTTTACATCAGATCTGCTCCATGCGTTCACTGTCGTGCTATTCTCTTACTGGTTACTTAAGAGCAGCTTCATCTAGTGGCGCAGATGTGTAATGACAACAGAAAGTCTATTCCTCGATTATAAAACGACCCCCATTTTTGAGAATATGACTTCTAGATTAAAATATCGTCCTATATTCGGGCCAATGCGTTAGTTTAATCAAGGAACTTATTCAACAGAAGATGGGTGTCCTGCAATGCTGGAAATGAGCGTCGGAATATTCTGTGCTCATCAGGATCTGAGGAGGAAAAGACTGACGTCAGACTCAGAACTGGAGAGGCTTTGGTTCCTCTATATATGAGCTGAGTTTTCATTCAGATTTCTACAATATTGCAAATATTATAGTATGTGAATCCAGCGCCACCATGCTACCTGAACTGCCACACAAAGCCATTTCCGGGTCACGTAAACTGGAGAATTAAATATTAAAAACAAATTCAATCCTGTGTCCTTTTTTCTAAAGTTGAAATAAAAAACCAGGAATGTTATTTTGTATTTTGTTAGATTAAAAAAATAAATAAACAAATAAAAAGTCACTTTTTAAGTTTTTTTTTTAAAAATTTTGATTGACAATTGAAAATGGAAAAAAACAAATGATACATGGATAATTATGAATTGATAAAGTTACAGAACTTTTACATGGACATTTTTATTTTAAAGTTCTCACAGACGACTGATTCGACAGAAACAAGGTTATTTGTAACAACTGACAAGTTAAACATTTTTGCTGTTACCTCAGAAATTGCCTGGTTTAATGTTATGATTGTGGCTCAGGATTTTGTTGGTAGATTTTTTTCTTTCTTATAAAAACAAGATTAAATTAATGCTCTGGCAGTTTCAATAAGCTTTATTTTATTTTACATTTTTCAAGATGAGATTTACACTAAATATATATTACTGACAAGTGCTGATGTTAAAAGTGTTCATAGTTCATATGGCAGCAGAACATTTAAATAAAAGTGCACTTTACACTACTTTTGAATTCATTTTCGATTTTGCTTATACAATGCGATTATTCGTGATTAATCACGTGCGTTCACAGCGACGTACGCTGTTATCCGGTCACCGAGGTCCGGGTCAAGACACCCCGGGGTGACGCTGTCGTGGCTAGCTGACTCCTATGACCCTCCCTGCAGGTGGACGGCCCATGGGGAGGCAAACCTATGTACTACCCGGCTACCAGGCGCTCCTGAACAAGCCCCTCCCCCTGGAGCCAAGCCGAGGGGAGAACCTGATTTTGTAATCATTACTTATGGAGTTGTTATGTAGAACCTAAATCAGGCTTTACACATACTACTTAAATTCTATACACACCTCTAACCTTTGCAACACCTAAATTGTGTTAAATCTAGACCAGGGGTCGGCAACCTTTACTAGCAAAAGAGCCATTTTTTGTCCCTCTCCCCTGAATAAAATTCTTCTGGAGCCAAAAAACCTATTTGACCCTTAAAATGATAACACAGTGTATGAAGTTTTGTAAATAGTTATACTGTATTCAGAGGGATTTGAATCTATCCAAAAGCTTATCCCTACTATGTTTGTCAGATTTTTAAGTTTTTAATGCAAAAAGAGGTCATAAAAAAATATGAATTAAACTTTCATTTTCATATTTTTGGATTGTCTATGTTTGGGAGCAGAACCAAGACAATTTCTGATCAACTTGTTGATCATTATATTGAATCTTGAATCTTTTGAAAGAGGAAAAAAAAAAACACCAGCATGTGTTGACCAACTTTAAAATAAAACAAAGAACAGGTTTATTTAGTCATATATAAAATGTATAGCTGCAGTTTAATAACTTTAATAAGAGTAAACATTAAAATAGGCCAGTTTGTATTTAATTATAACTTAAGTCCATTTCAGTGTGTTGTCATCCTCTTGTTTTCTCCTCAGCTACATACAGCAACCAACCATTGAGCCTGAACATAAAACACAACTACATCAGCTCAGCATCTGGTTCTAAAATAAATGTTTTTTTTTTTTAATCTATTACATCAGTCATTCCAAAACTTCAGAATACCAAGGCCCAATTTGAAATATACAAACAAACATACAAGACTAAAAGCTACATTCCAATATTAATGTAAAGAGTCAACAAATAAGGAGACACTTGTCATATTAAGTTAAGGTGACAGTAGAGTAACACTCAATTTGTTTGTTTTATTATTTCTAAATATTTTTAAATCATGTTATAAGTATTTTACAGTTATTAAAAATATATATTTTTTAATTGATGATTTAAAACATTTGTTTACCTGCAGTACCACGACAGTCCACCAGGGGGCTGCAGCCCACACTTTGGGAATCACTGTGACAGTTTTCTCACCTGCTTAACGTGATTTATTTCTGAACAGAGCTTCTCTGTATCAGGGCTGTAAGACTAAGTTTCATCCAGGACTGCAGGCTGGTGTCTCTCAGACGACTGATTTTGGGATCTGATGTAGTTCATGCTGGAGAAAATCTCCTCGCATCAAATATTGACAGGACTCCAAATGCGAACGTCCTCATGTTCATATAAGCGTCAGGAATGGCACTGTATGTTTCAAAGACAAGTTTTTCGGGTTTGGGGAGGTTTTCAATATCGCTTCACTTGTGTGTTACACCACTACAACACACCGACGTGGTGTGGGAAATGTTTCTTTTATTCTTCTGTCGGTACATAAGCAACACATAAAGATGTCCAGCGCTAGTCACAGAGCGTGCGCTCGCCTTTTTTTTTTCTTTCCCAGAATGTAACACACAGATAAGACTTCCTCGTTGCAATAACCTGGCAGTATTTTGCACTAAACATACTCATTCTGCCCCCTGCTGGGAAGCAACCTACAGGGCACTACATGTGCTCCAGAGCGAGAATCGCCTTCAGACAGGTTTTTTCCCCCAAAGCTACAGGGAGCCGCTACGTAGACGCTAAAGAGCCGCATGCGGCTCTAGAGCGGCGGGTTGCCGACCCCTGATCTAGACCAATCAACCACTGATGGTGAAGTACTTCTAATGTTTGAATTATAATGGGGCCAATCAAGGAAATCTGTGGAAAGATAATTACAAATGAAATATATCACATGGTACATTTAGCATAGATTGATTTTTTTTCTTCTAGATTGTCAAGCAGTTTAAAGAACAGTGAATATCAGAAGGTTTGGCTCTCGCTGTTTCTGAAAGAATTACATACAGCAAAAACATCCCATGACACATCAATTTGATAGATTATATGAGATGAGCAATCTGATCCAAAATCAGGCTTAAATCCCAAACAGCGGCTGTACATCTTGACAAACTGCTGTCTGTTTACACTGATTATTGTCTCCTTGCATTTCTATTTACATTGTATGGGAAGAGGTATGAATGAAAGAACAGGTATAACACACCTCTTAGCTGCCAAAGTTGATTAATCTAAGAAAAAGGGTTTCATGATAAAACAACTTGGCCAAAAAACACACGCACACACTGGTGACAAAGAAAAATCTATGTAATAACCACAACTGTTTAAGAGCCTGACTAGACCTGATCTGCATGTAGTGCTGGGCGATATGGAAAAAATCATATATCACGATATGGACTATTTTATATCACGATAACGATATATATCACGATATACCATAATAAAGTATGTTTTCAGTTATTCTCTGAAAAGTTTGACAAAAATGTCATTGCTTACTTTTCAACTTTATTTTGAAAGGACATTTAGCTGAACTGTCACAAACATACATTTTAGTGCAGCAAAAACAGGTAGGTACAGAGGTACAGTAGCTTTCACATTTTTTTAAAGTGCACAACAGTTTCTGAGAGGAAAAACATTTTTGCACTGAAGTTCAGCTATAAAAAATAAACACAAATTATTTTTCAACTTTCTGAAATCTGTAACCTTGTAGTGCAAAGTTTGCAAACCAATATAAAGTGTCTAAAGTAAACATCAGGGTTGAAGAGAACTCTGTTTAAGGCATTAACCATGAATAAAAGTGCAAACATAAAAGGCTACTTTGTAGAAGTAGATATGATTCTATCAAATTTATCGTTGCAGGTTATTTAATTACATATTTGCTGTAATAATTGATAAAATTAGGTTATAAACGATAGAAACGATAGAAGAGAAATGGCACGACACACACTTTTCTATCATCTTCATGATATGTATCGTCATATTGCCCAGCACTATCTGCAAGCATATTTTACCTTTAAATACAGTAGATTGAAAATGTGTACAGAGTTTAAGTGCATATCACTTTGACATATACAGACAGTTGGTTAAAAAAAAAAACAGTTTTTAAAGCAGATAATGTTCTTACCTGCAGCATGGCTGGTGTGACGGAGGCAGTAGGTAGTGAGGGACTGTAGATGTTCATGGGGGAGAAGTCAGAGGTGGTGACCAACAGAGTAGGCGGACTGATCTGCAGGATTTTTGGTGGTTTGCGTGTCTTTCCTGAGCTCTGGCTGCTGACGGCGTCGCTGCTGCTCACTGACGGGGAACTCGTTTCAATATCCACAAAAATGATCTCATTTCCAGACAGACTGCCACTATTCACCTAGTGCACACAAATAGGTTGTGTCAAACATTGGCCACACTGGGTATGATACAGCATAATGTATAACTACAAGAACGAATCAGTAACCTCATTATATAGAATCCGAATTCCTGAAAAGTTGGGACATTTTTTAAATTTGAATAAAATGAAAACTAAAATACTTTAAAATTTGATGCCTGCTACGGGTTTCAAAAAAGTTGGCACAGGGGCAACAAATGGCTAAAAAAAGCAAGACATTTTTAAAAGATTCAGCTGGGAGAACATTTTGCAACTAATTAAGTTAATTGATATCAGGTCTGTAACAGGATTAGCTATGACAGGGACGTCTTAGGCAGTCTCTCAGGTGTAAAGATGGGCAGAGGCTCTTCAATCTGTAAAAGATGACGTAAAAAGATTGTGGAATAATTTTAATACAATAATCCTCAGCATCAAATTGCAGAGGCTTTGCAAATCTCATCATCAACAGTGCGTAACATCATCAAAAGATTGAGAAACTGGAGATATCACTGCGTAAGGGATTAGGCCGAAGACCTTTATTTGATGCTCGTGGTCTTTGGGCCCTCAGATGACACTACATCACTTATCAGTAGGGATGCGCGCGATTAGTCGTCTAAACGATTAAACGTCCGCCCACTTTCTAGTCGGCACCAGAAATATTAGTCATTTAAACCAATTTGTGTTTTATTCATGTAAAAGGCTGCTTAACTGTCATACAGCCGCCCGCCACTAGTCGGGGCTACAGAGCCGACAGACAGCAGCTTCCTCTCCACAGCAATGCTCGAGTAGACTGGAGTTTTAAAACGGCACGGTGGGAAGATAGTCTCGCTAAACCAGCGCGGTTTGGCGGTACTTTAATCTAGAAAATGAAAACAAGGTAGTATGTAGACTGTGTCAGAAACAACTGGCATACAATCACTCGACTGGAGCAATGAGCAACCACATTCAACTCAAGCATTTGGATGTTAATCTGCACGAGACGACGGCTGCTGATGAGCTGCTGATGCTAGCGGTGCTAGCCACACTCAGGCTGATTTGACATTGTTTACCCGGAGACGTGTTCTCCTGTCCGGTCTAAGAGATTTTAGATGTTTGTTTAATTTTACACTCATATTGAACTGCGCATAGAGCTTAATAATTCAGCAGCAATTTATCTTTTTTAGATGTAACATTATTTGTTAACTTTAAGTGAGTTTTTGTCGGATGTGCAGGGTTTATATTCATACTGCACGGCGCAAAATGCTGCTCGTTTCGGTTGAAATTTAATTATAATTTAGATGTTTTATTAACTTGAAAGTGAATTAAAGCTATAATTTTTGTCGGATAATCTGCAGAATTCAATTTATTTATTTTGGTGGTTAACGTTTGACTGAGTTGCCTTCATGTTCACATTCATTCATACTGCACGGTGCAAAGTGTCTCGTACTTCAGCGGCATTTAAAATCCGACATGGTTGTTGAACATTGTGATTAAAGGCTTAAAGAACTCTTGTTACACACAATATTTTTTGGGACAATATTTCAAATTCTGTTTCGATGTTGCAATAAATTGTGCTAAATTTACACCGTTTTCTGAGTGTTTTCCTTTTCTTTTTTTAGACTAGTCGACTAGTCTTAATTAAAATATTCGTTTAGTCGACAGGGAAATTAGTCGCCAGGAACATCCCTACTTATCAGCATGGTTGTGTCAATGACATCACTAAAAAGGCCAAGGAATACTCCAGAAACCCTGTCAGTAAACACAATCCGCCATGCCATCTGCAAATACCAACTACAGCTCTCATACAAAAAGTAAGCCGTGAACCTTTTAACATTATCCAGAAGATTGTGTCCTGTGGGCTCAGACTCATTTAAAATGGACTGTTTCAAAGTAGGAAAGTGTTATATGGTCAGACGAGTCCAAATTTGATATTTTTGATGGTAATCACGGACACTCTGTCCTTCGAGTGAAAGAGGAAGGAGACCTTCCAACGTGTTCTCAGCGTTCAGTTCAAAGTTCATTCAGTTTATGCACCCCTAAAGCATCTATGATGCTATAGGGGTGCGTAGGTGCATACTGTATGGGCACCTTGAATGTTTTGGAAGTAACTATGAGAACATTTGTTGCATCAAATGAAAAATTCGTCATAGACCACCACAAACTCTTCAGAAGCAGGAAACCTTTCTTAGTTGAATGATTTGTTATATTATCTATGTTCTTTTGTGAATAAAATATTAGCTTATAGGATTCGAAAGTCTTTTAGTTTTCAATTTATGCAAATTTAAAAAATGTCTCAACTTTTCTGGAATTCAGGTTGTATTATTAAATAATTTGAATATGCACTAGCCTTCTCCTGTGCAGGAGTGTCTGCAGGCTGAGATGATCTCAACTCTATGTCGCTCTGGATCGTCAGTTCATGAGAGAACTCAGCTACCGGGCTTTGGGATGGGCTAGCTGAGATCAGGTCTGGTACGCTGAAAGTAGGCTCTGACGGGTGGCTGTTGTCCAAGGAGTAGATGGCCAGGGGCTGCGAGGAGGAATTTGTGTTGGTTTCTTCAACTCTTTGAGGTGCAGCTTGGTGAGGATCTGAGCTGCTGGACATCGGTGTTGGCTCTGTGGCAGCCTGAGGAAGTGGTGCTGGCCTTAGAGGGGTGTTTCCAAATTTAATGACTGATGGCAGAGCAGCTAGTTGTCCTGACTGTGACTGAGCCTCTTGGCTCTGTGTGTTGACGGTAGACCCTTCTTGTCAGCCATCTTCTCTGATAGATTCTCTATTTTGATGGACTTGAAGAGTTGACGTCCATTTTGCAGAGAGTTGAGGTGAAAGGAGGTGTACAGGCCAGAATGAATGTAGTCATTACGGTTTGATTGCTTGGTGCAGGTGCCCAGACCTTCTGTACTTCCTTCCACTTTGGCTCTGTCAACTTCCTGTAGAGTCCCATCTCCTGTCTTTGTTACAGGGGTGATACCCCCCAGACCCATATCCCCGCCTTCTGTTTGAGGGGATACATCTCCTTTGAGGATCTCAGGATAGGACACAAAGCGATATACAAACTTCTGGCCATTCACCTTCTTTATGATGTTCTACAAGACACAGAAAAGTAACATTCATGTTGTTAAAAACCGCAATATGAAAGTCTGATTTAGTATGTCTCAATCAAAGGAGTAAAAATAGGAGGGTCCACCCACAGAAGAGCCCTGTGCATGAGGCAACTGTGTCCTTCCTGTCTATTAGGGTTGGGCACCGAAAAACGGTTCCAAGTAGGAATCGTTTCCTAACGTCCGGTTCTGGAATCGTTTAGAAGATTTTTGAATTTCGATTCCTTTTTTCGGTTCCTAAATGTCCGCGCCAGGGTTTCCGTTGTCCGGTAATGGCCAGACTTCGTCCGGTAAAAAATGCCGAAGTCCGGTATTTTATAATCTCTCCGGTCAAAATATCCGGTGAAAATACTCCTCCCAAGCACAATTTCATTTGTAATAAAATGGGTAACGGTTCAAGTTGGCAGCATGGGCACTTTATTAAAATGTTATTTGCCACTCCAGATGTGTTTTTTATTTGTTTGCAAATTGTTTTATCTTAGAGTATATAGGCCTTCATCTTTTTACGTTCATTCATGTGTCAGAAGAGCGCAAGCTTCTGCAATATTTATTTATTTTTTGAAGTTATGCTCGTGAGTCAATTGATGGGACTTATTTTATTTGAAATAGCCTGTTTTTCAATAAAAATACTAATAAATAACTTGCATTGATATCGTACTACTGCATATGATTTATTTTTAACCTTAATAAATTCATATAGCCTATGTGACCGGAATTTCAAACATTTGTCCGGTAAACTGAAAACCTGCCGGTCACATTGTCCGGTGCCATTTTTTTCTAGCGGAAACACTGGTCCGCGCTATTTTTTTTTTAATTTCTTATTTACTGCACTAGTTTGTTGATGTTACTCCGCCCAGCGTAATCAACTCCGCGCTAGTGTCGACGTCACGTCCGTCACCGACCAGACTTCACTCGCCACAACATGGATCCAAAGCGACGCTGCTCTCAAGTTTGGCTGCATCTTAGTCCAGAAAGTGACGGCTAGCTGGCGCAGTGCAACATCTACGGAAAGCGTGTTACTGCCAAAGGAGGGAGCACTACGAACATGGCAAAACACCTTCGCCTGCATGGCATCACAAAATTAAACGAGTGCACTGTATTTAATACGCTGCGTTGCTCCCCTGCTCCCGCCGCTTTTTTGAGTTCAACAGAGAGTCCGTCTTCATCCAGAAACTCCTTGACGGAAACGCAACCAGGTATGCGCACGCCGAGTGAGGCTAGCGTTAGCAGCCAGCCACCAGTGAAACAATGTGACACCCCATTCACGCTGGCTGCGAGGAGTAAAATGACAGCGGTGCAAACGCACGAGTGCCACAGAATAGTAACGGCCTATATGGTGAAAAGGCTCCTTCCCTTCTCAGACGTTGAATCGCCCACATTCAGGTAAATGTTACGCTAACTAGCTAGCTCCTTGCTATCTGCCCTTGTTCACCACAGTAACAGTTCAGGTTTAACTTTATTGAAACAGATCTGTCTTTGGAGTTGATGCTGCTCCTTTCATTTAAAACATCACAATATATGATGTGCTTACGTGTTTGTGTGACAAAGCTGGTGTACTGAAGATAACTTATATTTGTTATTTTTGTGTTTGCAGGGAAATGATCCATTCGATAAACCCAAAGTATACACCCCCCAACAAGGGACTATCTGGCAAATACATTGATTCCATGCTGGTACCAGGTGGAAAAATCCAATGTTATCTCTGAACTAAGTTAGGGTTAGGGTTAGGGTTAGCGTTAGCGTTAGCCACAGGTCAGCCACATTGGCCTCACTTGTGATGGCTGGACAAGCCTCACACAAGACCATTACTTAACAGTCAGTATTCAATAGATGGCACCATGAGACAAAAAGTTCTCACAATGAAAGCTGTTTACAGAGCCCAGACTGGTGTCGTCGTAGCTGAAGGAAATAAGCTACATCTTGAATGAATTTCATCTGAGTGACAAGGTTGTAGCTGTTACAGTGGACAAAGCAGCAAACATGGACGTAGCAATTAAACGGCCTCAATTTGTGAAACTTGGCTGCTTTGCTCACTCGCTAAACCTTGCAGCACAAACTCTCTACAGAGCGATTCAGTGGCTCGGTGGATTGCGAAGATTCGTACCATTCGTCGTCTGGATGAAGAGGTCATCGATGGCAAAGGTTGTTCTGCCAGAGAAGCAGGATGTCCGAAGTAAGAATCAGTGTTTGAGTCAAGATACCACAATGATAAAATTAAAGCCTATCCTCTCTTTTAGTAGTGCACTGCAATAATGTACATTTTGCAGGTATTAGCACTGGTAAAACAATGCAGAAATCTAATTAGGTAATGTAGTGCCATAGGAAAAGTTGCATACCATAGACTAATTAATTCCCTCTGTTTGATTTCCCTGTTTGTCAGACCTGCCTCAACATTCACTCTTGATGTGAGAACCAGGTGGAATTCTCTCTTCTTAATGGTGGAGAGATTTCTTGAACAATATCCTGCAATACAAGTAGCCAGCTTGGATCAGCGGTTAAGAAAGAATATGGAGAGGGAGAGATAGAAAGATGGATAGAATATAAGGATGAGACAGCAGTGACTCTTAGGGCCTGATCTTGTGCCAAACCTCCTAAAGCTGCTATTAAGGGATAGCAGGTAGCAGGAGGGGCGTTTCCCCACAAAGAATGCAATCTTCCACCTCCCGAAACCTGTGATATCACCTGCGCCAACCACTATATTATGTTACATTATGCATGGGAGTGGTTAGGGCGTTCCACCTGTTTAACCAATCAGTGCGTCAGTAGCCATTGCCTTTAAGAGCAGGTTGCGCTACCTGCTAACTGCTATGGAGCATCGTTTCACCCAGATCAGAGCAGCTCTCATGGGGGGCTCGTCTGGGACTCTGCTGTAGAGCTTCCTCCTCTTCCTTCTTCCTCCCTCCTCTTCTGCACTGATATATACATAACTAGCTCTAACTAATGTGGAGCAAATGATTTAATCATTTCTTTTGTACTCCAAGAAGTTCCAACAAACTCCTCAGAAAAAATAGAGCCAGTGAATTTCCAGGAAAACATTTCTTAACTAGAAAAGCACTCAGAGAGCGCAGACCTCCACCAAGCACAACAGTTCTCCCATACAGCGATTTACAGATTGAGATAAAATCCGCCTTCTGGATCAGATCCGGATCAGCCTCTGAAATTTTATAGAGGTTTTCAGTGTCAATACCTGAGTGAAATTTAATGAGTTGTGGGCAATAATTAATGGAGATGTTGAGAAACAAGATTTCCGGCCCCATTGAGCGCATGTTACGGTCTCATGCCGGGTTGTGAACCTGCAACCTTCCACCTCTGGGGCTCCTGCACACAACCCACTGCACCACCTTCAATCCTCTACATAGACACTCAGATCCACCTATGTTTCACCTTCCCATCCGACGAGCAGCCCAGGTGTGGCACTGCACACCTGTACCTATTCAGTCATCATTCAACCAGACTCGTCTCCAGATCTTCCCACAGAAACACCTGATCCAGCCATTCGCAGTGCCACCTCCTTGCCTTCGTCGTCCCCTGGATTGTTGGTTTTACAACAATCCAGTTACAATCATTTTAATTTGTGTATGTTATTTTAGGCATTTTGCTAAAAAAAAAAAAAAAAGACGGGGGGTTAAAGTGCAAGAAGTTAATGACAGAAATACATCGTTCCATTGAGAGATGGATGACACTACTAATAGCTATTATAGGAAGAATAAATATCTTAAAGATGAATGTACTCCCAAAACTGCTTTATTTGTTTCAAAATATATCCCTGCCATCACCACCAGACTTATTTTCAAAAATAAGGAAAATCTTAATGGTACAATAGAAGGGCAAGACTCCATCCGACTTTATTGTATCTTCCTTTTGATCGTGAGGGACTAAAATGTCAAAGTGGAATGGAACTAATGGGCTGCACAGATGAGATTTACAATACCACAATATTCAGCTCTTGAAAAAACTATGGTAAGAGACCGTTCCAAAAAGGCGTTATTTCTGAGCTTTACAATATGTTATCAAATTCAAATGAAAACTCACAGTGCAAATTAGTGCTGGGCGATATGACGATACATATCGTGGGGACGATAGAAAAGTGTGTATCATGCCATTTCACCTTATCGTTTCTATTGTTTCTAACCTAATTTTATCAGTTATTACAGCAAATATGTAATTAAATAACCTGCAACGATAAATTTGATAGAATCATATCTACTTCTACAAAGTAGCCTTTTATGTTTGCACTTTTATTCATGGTTAATGCCTTAAACAGAGTTCTCTTCAACCCTGATGTTTACTTTAGACACTTTATATTGGTTTGCAAACTTTGCACTACAAGGTTACAGATTTCATAAAGTTGAAAAATTAATTTGTGTTTATTTTTTTTATAGCTGAACTTCAGTGCAAAAATGTGTTTTTCCTCTCAGAAACTGTTGTGCACTTTAAAAAAAAATGTGAAAGCTACTGTACCTCTGTACCTACCTGTTTTTGCTGCACTAAAATGTATGTTTGTGACAGTTCAGCTAAATGTCCTTTCAAAATAAAGTTGAAAAGTAAGCAATGAAATTTTTGTCAAACTTTTCAGAGAATAACTGAAAACATACTTTATTATGGTATATTGTGATATATATCGTTATCGTGATATAAAATAGTCCATATCGTGATATATGATTTTTTCCATATCGCCCAGCACTAGTGCAAATTAAATGCCTGGAAAGAAAATTTTGAATAAAAAATTACAAGAAAAGAAGTTTTTCTTGTTGGGTATACATAATTGTAATAAAGGGAAACAAGCATTTATAGAGCTCAGCTTGATTCATGCTAAGAAATGTGAAGCACTACGTTGGAAAAATACATACACCCCAAACACAGCCCAGTTGTCCCTTTAGAACAAATAACTTATATTTTACAGGATAAGAGAAGAGGTATATGAGGTATATAAGATGTATACGCCAACCCTTCATTAAATTTGCAAAGAATATGGATCCTTTAGATAAACAGAAAATCAGTTAGTCTCAGATGGCATGATGGGCCTAAGTTTTTTTTTTTCTAATATTATTATTATCTTCATTTTTTTTTATTTCATTGGATGTTTTGTTTTTTTATTTCATAACAACTAATGGTAATGCCCTTATTAATGTATTGGGAGAAGCACTCTTCTTCTTTTTTTAAGGGGGAGGGGGTGAGCCCATCCATCCCTCAATACCTCAGCCACATCACAGAACCTAGGTATCAATATTTGAGCCAGGTTGTCCTTTTGTTGGACTCAACAACACATCACTTTTTTTTTTTTAATGTGTATGTGCATGAAAAATGACAACACAAACCACCACACGTTCATTTACATACACCACAGCATCCCCCCCAAACACCACATGCATCACCATACTACACATAGAACACCCATCACTGCTTGTCTTGGGTTTTTGGTTGCCCTGTATTTTTGTGCTTCAGTCAGTAAATTTAGTCCTCTCTGATAAAACCAGGCTTTCAGAAGCCCTGACCACTGGTGGTATGAATATGCTTGAAATATAAAAAACAAGTAAATAACAAGTGAGAAAAAAAAAATGTTCTTGAGCATCAAGCATGGGAAGCTACAGTCAGTAAACTCCAACTACCTCCTGTGTATCTAACACGTGGCGTTATATGAGATTACCTTGTCATAGTAGTATCTGAGCGCCCTGCTGAGTTTGTCATAGTTCATATTTGGCTTGTTCTTGCGGGCTCCCCACAATCGGGCCACCTCTTCTGCTTGTAGCAGTTTGAATTCCCCTTCTTCATTGGTCCAGCATATGAGCTGCTCATTACTTGAATCCAACAGAAGCTGGAGAAGAAATTGCCAAAGGGTGACAGAGTTGTCCATTTCTCTCACTAAAAAAAATACAGAAAGGAAAAATAATTATATTGGTCAAACAGAACTGAATCTCATAACCTTAAAATGTAAGCGTCCATAAGCCTGGGCTTGGAAATACCGCTGAAGCCAATGTAGCCAGTTAAATGTAAGGGATAATGTTGTGATAAAATGCATCTACAGTCATGGAAAAAATGATTAGACCACCCTTGTTTTCTTCAGTTTCTTGTTCATTTTAATGCCTGGTACAACTAAAGGTACATTTGTTTGGACAAACATAACGATAACCACAAAGATTGCTCATAAGAGTTTTATTTAAGAGCTGATATCTTACCATTTTCCATGGTTTTCTTGATTATAACCTAAATCACTTAAGTTTTTTACATCAATAGCTATGGCGTTGTACTGCCAAAACCACTGCTTTTATGCATTCAGTGTTTTCTTTTCTGTCTGTTTTAGTCACATGATGACGTTTAGTGGTACCAGGTATTAAAATGAACAAGAAAGTGAAGAAAAAATGGTGGTCTAATAATTTTTTCCATGACTGTATATTCCTTGGTGTTTAGTCAGCCAAATATTTCAGCAAGTGCATGCATCTTAATTTCTTTTAAAATAAACTAAGCACAAAAAGTCAGGAAATTTGTGTTTGGTCGGATTACTTTTTAGTTGTAACAATGCTTCATGGCAAAAACTCTTATATCGTCTAAAAGCATGTCTATTTCCCTTTTTAAATGGTACCACATTTGTACAGAACATGTATTTATGGGACGAACAGTAGAGCTGGGTTTGTGGGTTTGTGGGTTGTGGCCATGAAAAATTGACCAAAGGCAAAATGCCGTTTTTGTTGTTGTTGTTGTTTTTTTCCTGCTGACTCTTGTATTGAGATGTGGTCCCCCCAGGTGCTGACAATCAGGTGTCTGATCACCTTTGATCATGGTCCCTGCAGTGGTCCAAGAATCAACACTTCATCTTTGGCTGACCTGGATAGGGCCTTTGTGACGGGGCAACTTCAAGCCGGTGTTCCACAAAACTAAGTTGTGGTATTATTTGGAGTGAGGCCTAGTACCAATTGCAAAATAAAGGCCAAGGTCCTATGGCAGGGGATGTCAGAGACAAGGTGCAACGTGGGCATCCCAAGAAGACCATTTCCTCATCCTGTCAGCACATGGGCAGTCGTCTACAGATTTGCAGTCAAGGTTTGCAGGATGATATGCCCAATGGTGCTCGGCCCAAATAATCCAGAACGGACTGAACACAGCCAATCTCCAGTCTCATGGGGTTGCCAGGAGGCCTGACTGTCCCTCACCATCAGGCCGGTTTGCACTGGTGTTGGCAGTATGTGCACTGGAACTTGAACATGTGGAGGAACATCATGTTCAGAATGAGTCCAGATTTTGGTTATGGCACTTGGATTGTTAGGTCAAAGTGAGCAGAAGAAGCGGAGACCACTTTGGCAATTGCTGCACCAATAGAGCAACATCTTTTGGTGGAGTGTGATGGTGTGGGCTGGCATTTCCCTTGGAAAAATTAGACTTGTCATCATTGGAGACAATCTAGATATAGAGATGACATTCTGAAACCATTGGCAATCCCATATTTCCACAGTCTGGGACCAAAATCTATCCTCCAAAACAAAAATATTCACCCTCACAGAGCGGGTTTATCAGAGATAACCTCCAGAATTTGGGAGTGGAGAGGATACCAGTAGTCCTGACTTCAACTCAATTAAACACATTAGAGCAGGCAATATAGGCGGTTGCCTAGGGTAACACATGCAAGGAGAGCTTGTGATCACCATAACCACCCCCTAATATTTTTTACGATGTCATTGCACACGAAAAAAAAATGTGCTCTGCCTTTACAATGAATTAACCCTTTTTGTCATCACTTGAACTGGCTCTAACCTGGCTACACAGTGAGCCAGTGAGCAGCTGCCCGTTGAAACTTCTGGATGTGATGATGTAAAGTGAAGGAGAGAGAGCTGAGGTGACTGATGAAGAAAAAGAGGAAAACAAATCAAAGATAAAAGGTATGGTATTTTTTTTTAAGAGGTGCATGATAACTATCGGGTCTATAACTATCGAGCCGATAACAGGAACTTATGACGTCATCCCGATAAGTCCGATATCACGACGAATAGCCCCGATAACATTTATATTTCTGTCAACACAGCAGTGTCTCGCTCCCTCTGAGCCTTGAATGACCAGCAGTGAATGTTATGTTCAAGTAACGTCGGCATAATCAGAAAAACGATTACTCAATAAGGAAAATCAAGAATACCCCCTCATGCCAGAAAACAACTCGTTAACTCGGTCATAATTTTAGTAGTTGCTGACTTGAATTGATATTCGCAGTATTTTCCCACATGTTACACATAAAAAAAAGAAAAAATAGAAAAGGCTGAAAGAACGACTAGCAAATAAGGAAACGTCGGAATTTACGTTACACCTTGAATGCAGCCTGCAGCACAGCGCTGATCACAACAAACATGGCGGCGTGGAATTTCGTTAAAGTTTCAGAAGAAGATAGTTTGGTGGTTATTTGTGACGAATCCTCCGAGTGAATTCTACGAGGAGGGAAGTACAAGCTTTAATACGTAAAACCCGATCGGCCACCTACAACATAACAATCGCTTCCATGGAGTTTTGAAATCGCGCTAACATGAGCTAACGGAAGCTAATGCTAACATGCGCAAGCCAGCAGGAGTCTCTCCTCCCCTCCCTCTCCCTCATTCCTCTCATCTAAAGCTTCCATGAGATTAAAAAATATTTTTAAATAAACTACCGAACCTCATTAACTTTAATTAAAGGTATTAATTATAATGGAACCACAAGCCAAAATCCTTTAAATGTTAATCTTATTGTCAGGGGTCCTTTTTTTTTTTTTAAACGAAAGTCAGATACAACGCTAGAAAATTTGCACCATATGAAACTATATTTACATACCTCTCCAAATGACTCTCAATAGAGGAAGGTGTACATCATAGGGTTATAATATTTTGTTTTAAGTCATTAAGTTTTTTTATTTTCAGCTATTTAAGTAATGATTTGCAGTTCAAGAAGGAATTGAGGAAAAAATACATTAAAAAAAATACACAAAAATCATTTGTGTCAGACTGCTGAATGATTCAACACAAAGAACTCAAATGTACTGATTTCTTTGTCAATATCTCAAACTTGGCAGTATACCAATATTCTTACCAACTCAGTCATGTGACTGAACGAAGACTATATACACTAACACACACACAGACAATGAGCTTCAGTTGTTGCAAATGCTGGTTTTAAGAAGTGCAAACTCATCCATATTTCATCCAGAAAGTCCTTGCGTGCCTTTATTCATAAATAACAAGTCTCCAGTCACATCCAGTCAATCACAACTTAGCCAGTTAAATAAGGGTAATTTTAGGTAATTTTAAGAGGCTGATGAAAGGGCACAAAGAAGTAGTAGCAGTAGTATTAATAACAAAAACAATAATAATCTCAGGCTATGAATCACAAGGTCATAATAGACAATGTGTGACATTTATTTTACAAAAAAACATAAAGATTTAGCAACTACTGCTGCACTAAACATGTAAAACAAATTGTTAACTGATTAAAAGGTAGTCAATATTTTTATTGTAAATATTTGAAAACGTTTTTTTATATTTGAGATTATGTCATTAATAAACAGCGTGCTGAGGGAAATAAGTTTTGGCATTTCATTCTCATACTGTACCGAAAACGAACTGAACCGAACCAGGCGCCTCACTCTACAGCTACAAGCTTATGTGCATGAGCCAAATACATATCGCCTTCTTTCATTGACTGACACAAACTTCCTACATATTTCTTTGAGGTTCATTTCGTCCATCTTGCCCTTATGTACATGACAGACTGCTGTGTGATAGAGGCGTTCTTGAGACATGGCTGATCTCAACCATGTCTTTAATCTCCGCAAGGCACTAAGACTCCTTTCGGCCTCTGTAGAGGACACTGGTACAACCAGCAGGAGCCTGACTAAGGCCTCTACCTGGTCAAACAACCCCCTCCTCACCTCAACTGGCATGCCCCTCAGAATGCTGGCTGTACCACCACTGGACTTCACCTGGTGTTTCAGAAGAAACATATTAAGTTGGACCCTCAAATTATCCATTTCAAGCTCTGGGTATGGCTCCACAACCTCTGAGACCATTTCCAGTTTATGGAGAGTAGCTAAGTCAGCCTGGCTAAACCGTTCTTCAAATTGCTGCTCAACAGTGTCTAACACTTTGTAAAACTCTGCCCTAAAGAAGTCTTCAGCAACATGTTGCTCTGCTTCACAGCTGTATCTCTTTTTAGGCTTTCTCTGATGAGGCATTTCAATAGCATCAATGTCGAGCAAGCTGACCACGTCCTCAGCTTTCTGAAACATGTTGTGGAAGCTCTCCTCATTTCTTTTAGCTTGTAATGATTCCCTTACATACTGCACAGCTTCTCTCATTCCACAAATGGTTTGCGTTTCTTTCTGCAATGATTTGTTTAGATTCTCTAGTTCCCCAATAACCTCTGAACCCATCACGAGCCCCAGGACAGTCTTGCCCTTGCTAAATGTCTCTAACAGACCATTTGCTCTTGAACCCGTGTCTGATTTATTGGAGGATGCCATTTCCTCTAATGTCGTCAAGACATTTTCGTACTGCCTTAGAACAGATTGAACTGCTTTGTAGTAGGGATGTTCCTGGCGACTAATTTCCCTGTCGACTAAACGAAAATTTTAATTAAGACTAGTCGACTAGTCTAAAAAAAAAAGGAAAACACTCAGAAAACAGTGAAAATTTAGCACAATTTATTGAAACATAGAAACAGAATTTGAAACATTGTCCCAAAAAATATTGTGTGTAACAAGAGTTCTTTAAGCCTCTAATCACAATGTTCAACAACCATGTCGGATTTTAAATGCCGCTGAAGTACGAGACACTTTGCACCGTGCAGTATGAATGAATGTGAACATGAAGGCAACTCAGTCAAACGTTAACCACCAAAATAAATAAATTGCCTCTGACACATTGAATCTTGCAGATTATCCGACAAAAATTATAGCTTCAATTCACTTTAAAGTTAATAAATCATCTAATTTATAATTACATTTCAACCGAAATGAGCAGCATTTTGCGCCGTGCAGTATGAATATAAACCCCTGCACATCCGAAAAAAAACTCACTTAAAGTTAACAAATAATGTAACATCTAAAAAAGATAAATTACTGCTGAATTATTAAGCTCTATGCGCAGTTCAATATGAGTGTAAAATTGAACAAACATCTAAAATCTCTCAGACCGGACGGGAGAACACGTCTCCGGGTAAACAATGTCAAATCGGCCTGAGTGTGGCTAGCACCGCTAGCATCAGCACCGCTAGCATCAGCACCGCTAGCATCAGCAGCCGTCGTCTCGTGCAGATTAACATCCAAATGTTTGAGTCGAATGTGGTTGCTCATTGCTCCAGTCGAGTGATTGTATGCCAGTTGTTTCTGACACAGTCTACATACTACCTTGTTTTCATTTTCTAGATTAAAGTACCGCCAAACCGCGCTGGTTTAGCGAGACTATCTTCCCACCGTGCCGTTTTAAAACTCCAGTCTACTCGATCATTGCCGCGGGGAGGGGGGGCTGCTGTCTGACGGCGCTGTAGCTCCGACTAGTGGCGGGCAGCTGTATGACAGTTAAGCGGCCTTGTACATGAATAAAACACAAATTGGTTTAAACGACTAATATTTCTGGTGCCGACTAGAAAGTGGGCAGACGTTTAATCGGTTAGACGACTAATCGCGCGCATCCCTACTTTGTAGCAGACTGTCCATCTGGTAGGACACAGAGCTTTTAAGGTGGAATTTGGTTCAGGGCCAGCATTTGCTTTAAACATTGCCTTGAATTTTCCTGACTGGTTGCTCAGACACCCTAGCTCATTAATCAAAAACAAAAGAATCACGGACAAACGGTTTGACACGTTGCATGCAGACTGAGCGATCAAGTGAGAGCAGGGGCACACAGTGCACATCGAGTGCAAGTGGCTGGTGTTCCATTGAATTTTCCGGCCATGTTGGCTGCACCATCATAAGTTTGACCACGCAAGCCAGACAGAGAGAGAGTCATGCGCTGAATGACATCTGTAGCTACTTTAGCAATGTCTTCTCCCTTGGTTTCAGTTACCTCATAGAGCCCAACAAAATCTTTATGGGGAACCAAGTCATGGTCTACATATCTGAAACAGATTGATTCCTGTTCTATTCCTGCTATATCCTGGGTGCCATCAATGATTATGCTATACTGAAGAATAGACTGAGATTTTATGGTTGCTGCTATGTCTCTGACAATTGCGTTACCGAATAACCTCAGAATTTCATTTTGAACTTGTGGACTGATATAATCATGTGGTTGCATCAACCAGTTAGCAAGAACCTGGTCCTCCTGACCTAGGAACTTTAAAAGCTGGGGTAAACTTCCCTCGCTTGCCACGTGGCCTCTCATGGCAATACCCTGCCTAGCAAGGAAATGCAATGCTCCAGTAATCTTATCAAGACAGTGGCTCGCATCTATCTGTTTTTTCCTCCAACGCCCTTAAGAGCACAGCACAGCCTTTAGATGTGGGGAGTAATGTAAGAAAGGATACAGTTGATACCATTTTGCCTGAAAACGTAACACTCTATTCAAGAGGATTTGTGGCTCTATGTATTTGGGGTCAGGTTGATAGGGCTTGGTGCCAATGTCCATCATACAGTCATGGAAAAAATTATTAGACCACCCTTGTTTTCTTCAGTTTCTTGTTCATTTTAATGCCTGGTACAACTAAAGGTACATTTGTTTGGACAAACATAACGATAACCACATAGATTGCTCATAAGAGTTTTATTTAATATATTTGATATCTTACCATTTTCCATGGTTTTCTTGATTATAACCTAAATCACTTAAGTTTTTACATCAATAGCTATGGTGTTGTACTGCCAAAAACACTGCTTTTATGCATTCAGGGTTTTCTTTTCTGTCTGTTTTAGTCACATGATGACGTTTAGTGGTACCAGGTATTAAAATGAACAAGAAAGTGAAGAAAAAATGGTGGTCTAATAATTTTTTCCATGACTGTATATTCTTCTCCCTGGGGTTCCCTCAAGTCTTCGCCCTCCCTGTCTCTGCAGCTGGTCCTGTCGCTGAAATCTTTTCTATGTGAGCCAATCTCCTACAAATAAACATATATCTCTGTACTTGTACCTACATTTGCTATATTTTTTGTACACTGTATAATTCTATTGCTCATTGTTGAAATTCAAATTCTCACCTCGTCATTTCTTTCTCCTCTCTCCACCTCTCCTACTCTTGGATACTCAATCTGTGTGCCTTCAACATTGTGTAACGCCTGTATGGATAATCACTATGTAGTTACTGCTTAATGTGCCACATTGGCCATAACATTACAGCACATAGATGAAATCCTTACCAGGTAGGGCTGGGCGATTTTATCGATTCGGCGATATATATCGATATTTTATTTCCCAGAGAGTATTGATATTTCAGCCGCGGGTATCGATATTCTAAGCTCCCTTCAAAACCCCCGTGTCTTCCTGTAAAGTGCCATTTAGTCCTCCAGCCGCTAGTGTCGCTGTAGAGCGTTTCTAACAGGTTATCCAGAAGCTTCTTTCTCTTCCAGCTAGAGCTGAGCCAGTCAGGAGGATGGCGGCGAGTATAAACGCAGCGCCTGCTAGCTTAAAAGCAGATGTGTGGGAGCAGTTCGGGTTGAAAAAGAAAATGGAAAGCGAAGATTTAGACAAAAGTATGGCGGTTTGCAATCTGTGTCACACAAACGTGAAGTTCTCTGGAAATACCACCAACCTGCGAGGCGAGCCCACCTGAAACGTCACCACCCGGACAAGCTAATGCTAACTGAGAGCTAGCCAAACTGTATTTGTCAGGATTTGAGACCGTATTCAGTGGTGGAAAACGCCGGCTTTAAGGGCTGTGTTTACTCTCGCGCCAACGTGTCGCAGTTATCTTGTCGCCGGTACGCCGCAGTTATTTTTGATATGTTAATGTTGAAGCGCGTCTGCGCTGTTATTCCACGCCACAACGGAGAGCGACAATCACGAACTAGCTAAACTTACTAAACGTATCTCTTGTGTTTTTCCACTTCCTCACCATCTCGGCCGTATCCAGACCCACATTCATCGCTATCTCCCTCCATGAATTACTAGAATATGTGCTGTCTTTGTAGTGTGGAGAACCAGAATCGTACAGATGTGGGTACTTCCTCATTTCTTCGATGACGTGGATGTAGAATTTACCAATCAGAGGCCTCCTTTCTCTCCTCTCTGCGACGTTGTTTGCAGTCACCTACCTTTCAGTTCAGTTAATTCAAACAAATTGGAACACTCACAAGATGTCACCAAAATCACTTTGTCCTGTTAAAATCTTTCAGAAAATGATGTAAATGTATTGTTAGAAAAATATCGATATAATATCGTATCGTGAGCCAGATGTATCGTATCGTATCGTATCATATCGTGAGATTAGTGTATCGCTACAGCCCTATTACCAGGTCACCCCTTTCTCCTCTCTCCACGGAGGAGAGACTGTGTTGGCTACCTTACCTGATTACTACTTTGCTCTCTCCGTTTGATCTGTACTTTCCCTCTTTCTTTTCTTGCCTGGTGTCTGTACAGTAACACAAACTGAAATTACTATATTATAATACAACACGGCAATGAAAATTTTGAAAATGTAAGATAATTTACTAATAAGCAAAAACATTAAAGGTGGGGTAGGTGTTGTTTTTTTGCAACACTTTTTACAATATTGCCTGAAAACCTTTTCACATTTCCATTGCACCCACTAAAATAAAATGTTTGCAAAAAAACTAAACGTTTTGGTCCGGTCTAGAGGGTATAATCAGAGAAAAACTCTGACCAATCAAAATAGTGATCATCACTATTTTGATTGGCTGCATAATACGTCCATCAAATATCAATGCACTCCCCTCCACCCCTTCCTCCCTGCGGTTCATGTAGTCGTGAATCGTGTGAAGGCGTGGTTTCGAGGGGTGAGCTGAAGAGGAGGAGGCGGAGCCTTTGGGAGGAGGGAGGGAGTGTATATTTTCAAAATCTCACTTGAGTTGGATTGATGGAACCGTTTTTCAAACAACACCTACCCCCTAGGTGTAAATTAATTAACAAGCCATAAAGATTATGCTACTGTAACGTTAACGCTAGCGGTAAATTAGGCTGTGTTAATGTTATATTTAATTTATTTTATCATTCTCTTAATTAATTAATTAATTCATTCATTAATTCATTCATTCATTCATTCATTCATACATTCATTAATTCATTCATTCATTCATTCATTCATTCATTTATAGGCTTGTGCTAGTGCCGAGGGCTACAGTAGCCTCATACTGCTGTTCTTTCGGCCAGAATCGTCCGGGACTCTCAGCGAGACTATGAATAGTACGAGACTGAATGTTAAACGAAAACTCACCCGGCTGTATTCATTTGGAACAAAGTCCTTTCTGTTGATATTTTCTGTTGATATTTCTGACTTCATTGCAATCATCCCCAAAAAGGGAGACCTTAGAGACTGCAATAACTACAGAGGCATCATGCTACTATCAACACCAGGCAAAGTGCTAAGCCGCATCATTTTAGAAAGGCTGAGAAAAGCGGTCGACGGTGAGCTAAGGGAAAACCAAGCTGGTTTCAGAAATGGAAGATCATGCAGTGACCAAATTGCCACTCTCAGAATCATCATCGAACAATCATTGGAATGGAACAGTCCCGCATACATAAATTACATTGATTTTGAAAAAGCATTCGACAGTGTAGACCGCAGGCTCTTATGGAGTCTGATGGCACACTACGGAATACCCCCAAAATACATTAACATAATCAAAAACTCATACCAGGACATGCAGTGCCAAGTGCTCCACCAGGGCCAAACACAGAAAACCTTCACCGTGCTCACGGGAGTGAAACAGGGATGCATACTCTCTCCTTTCCTTTTCCTGTTATGCATTGACTGGACCATGAAACAAATTACACACAACAGAAAGACAGGCATCCAGTGGACTCTCACCGAGCAACTAGAAGACCTGGACTTTGCCGATGACATTGCTCTCCTCTCACACAATCATAATCAGATGCAGGAGAAAACCCAACTCCTTGAAAAACAGCAGCAGGACTGGGCCTGAAAATAAATGCAAAAAACCAAAACAATGAGAGTGAACAACAAAAAACACAAGTCCCATAAACGTCGGGACAGCCCACTAGAAGAGGTAGACAGCTTCACATACCTGGGGAGGTAATTACTGTGGATGGTTGGAACAGAAGAGGATGTCAAATCAAGAATAGGGAAAGCACGAACAGCATTCAACATTTTTAAACAAGGTCTGGAAAACCAAAACATCTCGCTCAACACCCAAGCTCAAATCTTTAACTCCAACGTCAAAACAGTGCTGCTATATGGATCAGAAACTTGGAGGACCACCAAACACATCACAAATAAGCTGCAGACCTTCATCAACCACTGCCTTAGACGAATCCTTGGGATCTTCTGGCCCGAACGCATCAGTAACATCAGCCTGTGGGACCGCACCAAACAAGAAACAATAGAGCAACAGCTCATGAGGAGAAAGTGGAGCTGGATCGGACATACCCTGAGGAAAAACAACACGGCTATAACCAAACAGGCCTTAACATGGAACCCACAAGGCAAAAGAAGCAGAGGGAGACCCAAGAACAACTGGAGAAGGAGCACAGAGCTGGATGTAAAGAAACAGGGACTGTCGTGGAAACAACTAGAGAAAATGGCCCAGGACAGACGAGGGTGGAAACTCTTCATCAATGGCCTATGTCCCGAAAGGGATGCAAAGGCCTAAGTAAGTAAGTAAGTAAGCAGTAAAGGCTTGTGTATTTCACATACTTTCTTCTTCCATTGTGGAATTTCGCCATTGTTGGCACAGTTTATGACGGAACATGTATTCCCACTCGACATTATAAAAATATATATTTGTAGAGAGAGAAAAACACTGGTTAATCTGCGAGCCGGTGAAAGTGTGGCTCTGTAGCACACTCCAGCAATGGCGGACGGGGTACTTCCGGGGGGCTGGCCCGAAAATGTTTATAGCTTACCACATCGCTAAAGACATGGCTCCCATCGCTACAGTGGAACAGGCTGGCTTTATTCAGATGATTAAAGTAGTTGAACCCAGATACCAGCTTCCTGGACGAAATTATTTCGCTAATGAAAAGTTACCGGTGCTAAAAAATTCATCTACACCATTTAAAACTTGCATTTAAGTCTTTTATAAATTTTTCTAAATCCCTAAATTTGACCCCAAACTGATATATATTTTGGATAAATCATGTGTTAATGCAATGCAAATAAATTTAGTATAAAACTCTAAATTTTAATTAGGTCTAAACTTGTTTTTTACTCATTTACTGGCAGTTATGCTTAAGGAGTTGAACACTGCTTATACTCGTCATGCACATATATAATAATTATTATACCCCTATTAACTGTAATTGGTTGATTGTGTTTTTTCAATTTTTGATACTAAGGATATGCCATGGATGATGCCCGCATCACCCGTGCCATTGGTCTGTGCAAGAGGATTGTGAGCAGCTTTTCATACAGCTGGAAGAAAAGAAAAGAACTGGCTCAAGTACAGCTGCAACTTGATCTACCAGGCCATCAGCTGATCACAGAGTCTGCCAGACGCTGGGGATCGAGGCTGTTAATGATAGAGAGAGTCCTGGAGCAAGAAAGAGCACTGCTGACAAGAAAACCAGACCTCTAGTCCTTACCTGGCAGGACATAGAGGTCCTGGAGGCAGTTCAGAAAGCTCTAAAGCCCCTCTAGGACTTTACTGACGCTCTCTCAGGAGAGGACTATGTGACCTTGTCGTACGTCAGACCTGTGCTTCACCTGTTCAACAATCGTCTCCTGGCATCTGAAGAGGGGGATAGTGAGCTGTGTGAAGCCATCAAAACAAAGGTTGTGGGTTACCTCAACAACAAATATGCAGACCCAGCTACCAGTGACCTGTTAGATATCTCCTCTCTTCTGGATCCAAGATTTAGGACCACATACATTTCATGCGTCAAAATGGATGCCCTGAAACGTCGGGTCATCTTGGAGGCCCAATCTTTGCAGGAGGACCAGAGCAAATGTGCGAGTGAGCTCCCTACTCAAACAAGGAGAAGGAACTGTGGCAGCGCCCCCTGATCCTAAAAAAAAAAGAAATCTCTGGCTAGCTTCTTTATGGAGGGCCCTACGACCAGCACCAAACTCACTCAGAGAGAGACAATAGAACATGAACTGTCAGGATATCTGCAGTCATTTAGAGTGATGCTGACCCACTCAAATGGTGGAGGGAACATGAAGTTGCCTTTCCAGCACTGAGCAAACTGGCCAAGAAGTACGTTTGTGTGCCCAGTGTTTTCAAAAACAGCCGTCGGCCGTCGTATCCGACGGCAACTTTTCCATTTGCGACACCTACTTTCCCTTGGGTGAATAAATTACGAAATAAATAAAGTTTTCGTAAAAGAGCCAAGTGTCCACAAAGGTTTTTGAGTTAATAAACTTGAAAGTTCCGTTGAGAATTTCGCCACACCATCGCTTGAATCTGCTCGCATAAGTCGATCGAACATTCAGCAAAGGAAACAGGCTCAGATTTAGAGGCAGCATATTTAAGACAACATATTGTAGCGTCCGGCTGGACGCGATAGAAAGAACGGACGAAAAGGTTTTCAACAACCGTCGCTTTATTTCAACCAGAACCGGTTACTGTCGGCCGTAACCACGGCAGAAATAAAAGACAGGCGTACAGGAGAATAACACAGCGGCTCATCAGTTAGCGCTCTCGGGCTAACACACAATAACACAAAGGCTTCCGTCTCTCTTTGTTGCTAGTCCCGCCCCCTAACCTATTCTACCCAATAGCCTGCCTGCCTCAGCTCCAGATGCATTCAATGAACTCATGTAATCCGAACAACAGAACATCTAAACAATAACAGAGCATCATAACATGAACATAATGTCAGGGTTGCTACAATATTCTGTTTTCCAAGACGAGCAAAATGGCGGAAAATGACTGAAAACTAGCCTGTATGTGTTAAATAATTAACACAAATTAGGGACAGATTTCAGATAAATGTGTCATTTTTAACTACTTTTTCATTCCAAATTAAAGATGAATGTGTAAGAATGTTAGTAAATTAGAGACTAGCCAAACTTGAACTACATACACGTTGTTTAGCCTCTTGTAACTTCAAGGCCCATTCTAATGTAGAATCAGATTAATATCAAGGACGTTAATGTTATCATGAACCAAGCAAACATGTTATAAAATAACCAGTTTATTTTCATTTGATTTGTTATTAAATACAGGTATCACACTTTGCTCTTTCAAACTTGCAATTACTTTCTTTACTCTTGTTTAACAAAAGACATGGAACGTTGTGGCTAGGGTTATTTTAAATTAAAAAAAAAGGTATCTGAACATCCCATTTTACTTCTCAAAATGCTGGAAAATATGTCTCTGAGAGTCTAGAATTTCAAAATTTCCAGGGGGAGCAGCAACTCCTACTTCACTCAACGCAACTTCTACTTTTGAAAGTTGTGAAAACACTGGTGCCAGCCACCAGCTCCCCTTCAGAGAGGGTTTTTAGTTGTTACCTGCCACAGGGCATCCCTGAAACCTCAAAGTGTTGACAGGCTCATTTTTCTCACACAAAATCTGTAAGATGCACAATGTTCATAACGACCTCTTATTTTTCTACTTTTAATAGCTTATGGTACTAAGTAGAATTGTTCCAAGAACATGTTTATTTTGTTTGAGTGCTTGGACTGTTGTTTGCACAAGTAATGTTTTGCACAGTAAATGCTTGAATTGCATTTCGGAGGAGATATACTGCTAAACAAAAACTGTCTCCCTCGGTGGATTGAAGCTTTCATAAATAGCAAGCTGACCTGTCATTTTTGGTCAGTATTTTTTGTTTACATTTTGCATACTTTATGCTGTCATAGACTTAAAGCTATGCATTTCCCCTTACTAATTTATTTGAAGAGAATGTTGTTTACTGACAGCAGTGAATTTAATGCACATGTTCTTATGTTGAAGTTGAACATTAATAAAAGTGCCTTTCTGACATTTCTCACATTTAGTTTTAATTAAGAACATGCTTATTGTTATTATTTCACTGGAAAAATATATCGAGATATATATCGTATATCGATATTCGGCCTAAAAATATCGAGATATGACTTTTTGTCCATATCGTGCCCTAAGTCGTACACTGAACACATCTGGCCTTTATGGAAGAGTGACAAGAAGGAAGACAGAGATATCCATAAAAAGCCTCGTTTAAAGTTTGCTACAGGCCACCTGGAAGACACACCAGACATGTGGAAAATCAAACTTTTTGGCCACAATGCAAAACGATATGTTTGGTGTAAAAGCAACACAGCTGATCACCCTGAACACACCATCCCCACTGTCAAACACGGTGGTGGCAGCATCATGGTCTGGGCCTGCTTTTCTTCAGCAGGGACAGGGAAGATGGTTAAAACTGATGGGAAGATGGATGGAGCCAAATACAGGAGCATTCTGGGAGAAAACCTGTTGGAGTCTGCAGAAGACCTGAGACTGGGACGGAGATTTATCTTCCAACAGGACAATGATCCAGAACATGAAGACAAATCTACAATGGAACGGTTCACAAATAAACATATCCAGGTGTTAGAACGGCCAAGTCAAAGTCCAGACCTGAATACTATTAGTGAGAACTGGAATGAGTCTGTGGAAACTAGGACTTTTTATTTTATGACCTTGTCAAAGTAGTGGTAGTATACTGAATTTATACATGATTTTGATGTGACTTTATTTTGAAATACCACATCAGATTGGGCTGAAATTTGTTCAGTGACATTCCCAGGGCTTGAAGAAGTACTTGTAAAAAAAAAAAAAAAAAGGCAAAAAATAATATAAAATGTATATATAACTCTCAAACAAATATTCTAAAAAAAAATAAATTGTTAAACATAAGCTATATACACACTACTATTGGTCTGAAGTGGAATGAGTCTGCGTATAGTGGATTTTTACACTATTCATACAGATTACCGTAATTTCAACAGCAAAACGGCACAAACATTTCAAAGAGGGCTGGCGTGACGTCAGTCACATGTGACAGGTCGTCGTTCAGGCGTCTCCAATATGCGCGTTACATGATCAATTGTCTGGTGAAATTGAACTCGTTTCAGCTTCATGAAAGGAAGGAGACAGATGCTGACAGGTGTATATTGAAGTAAACCTGCTAACCTGTCAGTTACCGTGCTAACAGATACCGAGCTAACAGATACCGAGCTTGTGTTACCACGGAACTGAACTTTCTTTCTCACTCGGGGTTAAGTTGCCTCACTAAAAACAGTTTCCCTAAGTTCAGGTTCAACATACCCGGAGTTTCTACATAAGCAACTTTCTGAATCTTTAAAACGTGTTTGCAAATGTTGTACAGTAACCGGCAGCCACACTTTTAAAAGAGAAAGAGCACTTGTTGATGGAAAACGGTGATGTTTGCTGCCCAGTTAGTTACAATCGCAGGGTCGCTCTCACGTGCATCTCTTGTATTTAGCTTGCGTGTGTATAGTCAGATACAAATAATAGGAAATATACAAATCCGAGCACTGAGGTTATTTTGCTTACTGTAATGTAGCTGATAGTTAGCTTAAACTTAGCTTGTCAGCTAAATTTACCTCGCTTGTAGATCTTGCAGAATTCTCGAGTCGTTGAGCCACGTCGAAATATTCCTTAATCATTTCTGGAAAGCTCGGTTGATACCGTGGGTCATGTGAAAAGTTTCAAATAGAATGTAAAGCAAGTGTCCAAACACAAAATTCATTGTGCTTCTTTATGTTTTTACTGACGATGTTTCCTTTGAGCAGGAACTAATGCTGCATTCAATGTTCGCTGAGTAGCAACATCAACAACACACAACAGGCGTTTGCGTGTCTTCATTTCTTATATAGAAATTCTCAAACAGGCTGTTTGAGTTGAAGACAGTGAGCCAATCAAACCCACGTGCGTTATAGTTTCACTACATTTATAGTAGGAATACACAACACTACTTATCTCGTTCATTAACAATTTGTGTAAGTCAAAATTTCCACGATTCACGGGACACTTAAACGTGTCAGTAAACTCACAGTGAGGTCACTTCCTCAATCTTTTCGTTTGTTGTTTTGTTTTTGGTTTTGGTCCATTACATCCAAATACAAAAAGTGAAGTGTTATGAAATCGGCTTCTATGTATTCCGTAGTGTTAAACAAGGGGTAGTAGCTCATCTCTCTCATTTAATCAGAATTTAAATACTGATGCTTTATAGTTTCCAAACAACAGAAGACTGTTTCTGAAAGGAGGTTTAAAAAAAACTGAGTTGTTTCTTCAAACAAAGAAAATTAAAAACAAAGAAAAAACTCTGAGTTGACAAACCCTGTGATTTGGGATATTATTATTATTTTATTATTATTATTATTACCTTTATTTAAACTCGGAGATACATTGAGGCCTCATTTACAACGCAGCCGAGTGAAACAACAATAACAAAAATAAAGGCACTTAGACACAAAAAAATGCCAAAGAGAAACTTACATAAAAGTAACTATAAGAATTTAAAAACACAGTAAAATTACAATTAAAATGTAAAATAAATAAATAAAAACATGAATAATTAAAATTTAATTTAAATTTAGTTAAAATGTAGAAACAATAATCAGGTAAAACAGGAACAGCTAGAAGTAAAATGTGATACAGTTAAAGATTTAAATTGTCCTTTGGATAAAAATGATGAAAGCTTGAAATAGTTCTGCAGGTGCACAATATGAAAAACTGGATTTTCCAAGTTCACTAAAAACAGCTGCAGCGTAATCCAATCACGAGACCGAGTTTGATAAGAGCCTTCATTAAAAGAAAGCATGGAACTAATGTAAGAAGGTAAAAGACCATTAAGAGCTTTATAAATAAATAAAACCCAGTGTCTTTCACGTCTTACAGAAAGAGAGGGCCACCCAACATTAGAATACAAGTCACAATGATGATGTCATAGCTGTCTCCAGTGATGATGTCATAGCTGTCTCCAGTGATGAATCTTAATGCAGAGTGGTAAACATTGGAAGTAAATATTGGAAGTGGAATTAAGAGGAACGGGAGGTCTGAGAAAGCGGGGGTTGACTTATTCTACTAAATTCACTGTGGTCTATTCGGTACGAATGTAAAACCAGATTGAGAAGCTACAGCTGTGTCACGTCAGGTGTAACTAACCTGGGGTCCGTTTCAGAGAGTTAGTTAAGTAGAAACTCCCAGTAGGCTAGGTTGAACCTGAACTCAGAGAAACCTTTGAGTTTGAGGTTCCTAGTTAGAGAATTCAGTTGAGCTGCTGCTATACCTGAACGTCTCTCTGTATTATACTTGTACCACATTCTTCTTGATTTTAAAAAGCATTTTGGCAGATGTATGCTATAGGAGTATCTGTTAGTTCTATACCATCTAATATTAATGCAGGTAGCGCTTTGGTAAAATTACTATAACTCAGGTGGTTTTTCACAAGTTGAATTAATTCTTTTGAAATAGCACGAGTTACAGTATTAAATTCTTTATAAGGAACAGGGAAATTCATAAGATAGCATGTTGCCAGATTCATCAAAGAGTTGGAGAATATGGTTAATGTCCTTTTCAAACCATTTATGTAGAAACAAGGATTTGTTTCTGATAAGGACATTGCTGTTATTCCAGAGAAGAGCTTTGTGAGGTGAGAAATTATGGATAAAAGGCAACTTCCAAGCTAGAAGAGTTTGCTGATGGAATTTAGAAAGTTTGATTGTTAATCTGCTGGGTAAGAAGTCACATTTCAAGAGAAAAGCTCGGCCTCCTAATCTATTAAAGATGTGGTTTGGGATGAAGAACCACATTGAGTCGGGGTTTTGAGACATTTTTTTAGCCAGTTAACTTTGAAGGTGTTAATAGTATCAATAAAGTCCACCTTCTGCTTTGCAGTTAGAAAGTATACCTTTTTTAAGTTTGTGTGGTTTGTTCTTCCAAATAAAATTCAAAAAAACTTTGTTAATTTGTGTGGCTGTTAGTGATGTGGCTGATAATGATGGATACAGAAAACGGGATAGGCCTTCCACTTTAGAGAGAAATGAAATGAAATGAAATGAAAAATACTTTATTTATCCCATAAAGGGAAATTCAATGTAATAAGGGCTCTCTCTTTTTTTTTTTTTTTTTTTTTTTTTTATAACGACAGACAGAAATAATAATAATGATATAATAACAGGTGTTGTAGAAGAAGGAACATCGAGGAAAAGCATCGAAGAAGGAACAGAAGGACTCTACCGAGAACAGACAGGTATTAAAGATGGATTTAGTTTCATTTATTCTCTTTGAGAAGTTTAAATGTTGCCTGGATGTAAGATTTTTGGTTATAAAAACTCCCAAATATCTTACAGATTCCTTTACAGGTATATTTTCAATAAACGAGTCATTGCATTTGTGGATAAAATTTCACATTTAGCCATATTTAGTCTTAATCCTGAAGCCTTAGAGAATTGATTGATCAAGTTAATAGAATTAGATAATTGGAGTTTATCTTTTAAGAAGAGTGTTGTGTCATCTGCTAGTTGGGAAATTTTTAATTCTCTGCCAAAAATAGATTTACCTTCAAGATTTTTATCATTTACTATATGAACTGACAACAATTCAGTGACTAAGATAAACAAAAAAGGTGTTATAGGGCAACCTTGACGTTCATGTTAAACACAAAAACTTCATTTAAGAAGATGAAAGACGAGTATTTTTCTTGTTTTTTGTTTTTTTGGGGGTAGAGGTTAAGCTAAAAAAAAAGGAAACTTACCTCTGTTAAACTTATCTACGACTAAAATAGACTAAACACTAAAACTTAACTTAAGAAAAGCATTGAGATTTTTTAAGAGAAAGATTAAAACTAAAAAAGGAAACTTACCTCTGTTAAACTAATCTACAACTAAAACACATTCAAAAATAATACCTAACTTAAAAAGACGAAAGACAAGTATTACGTTTTTTTTTGTGTTTTTTTTTTAGTGGAAGAATAAAGCTAAAAAATGAAACTTACCTCTGTTAAACTAATCTACAACTAAAACATATTAAACACAAAAACTTAACTTAAGAAGACGAAAGACAAGTATTGTTTTGGGTTTTTTTGGGTGGAGGTAAAGCTAAAAAAAAGGAAACTTACCTTTGTTAAACTTATCTACGACTAAAATAGACTAAACACTAAAACTTAACTTAAAAAAAAGCATAGAGATTTTTTAAGAGAAAGATTAAAACTAAAAAAGGAAACTTATCACTGTTCAACTTATCTACGACTAAAACACATTCAACAACAAAACCTAACATAAAATGACGAAAGATGACGATAAGTTTTTTTTTCTTGTTTTTATTTTTTTTGGGGGGGATAAAGCTAAGAAAAAGGAAACTTACCTCTGTTACACTTATCTACGACTAAAACACATTAAACACTAGAGCCTAGCCTAAAAAGAAGAGGATTCATTTTTTTTTTTTTAGAAAAGATTAAAACTAAAAAAGGAAACTTACCTCTGTTAACAGAAAGCTTAACTTAAGACGAAAGACGAGTATTTTTTTTTGTGTTTTTGTTTTTTTTGGGGGGGGGGTGGGGGGGGGGGGGGGGGGGGGGGGGGGGGGGGGGGTGGGGGGGGGGGGGGGGGGGTAAAGCTAAACAAAGGAAACTTACCTCTGTTAAACTTATCTACGACTAAAACATATTAAACACAAAAACTTAACTGAAGAAGACGAAAGACGAGTATTTTTTTTTGTTGTTTGTTTTTTTTTTTTGGGGGGGGGGGGGGGGTAAAGCTAAAAAAAAAGGAAACTTATCTCTGTTAAACTTACCTACAAGTAAAGCATATTAAACACTAAAGCCTAGCTTAAAAAGAAGAGGATTCATTTTTTTTTTTTTTTAAAGAAGATTAAAGCTAAAAAAGGAAACTTATCTCTGTTCAACTTAACAAGACATTAGATCGGGGGGGGGGGGGGGGTAACTCCAGTCCTCGAGGGCCGCTGTCCTGCAGGTCTCAGAGGTCCATTCAATGGAATCAGGTGTAACTGGGCAGAAAAACATCTAAGACCTGCAGGAAAACAGCCCTCGAGGACTGGGATTGCCCCCCCTGCATTAGATGCATGTGTGTGTGTGTGTGTGTGTGTGTGTTACACAGTGTAACACTCCCCTGCATCAGGGTTATAATAGTTTTGGATTTTCCATTAGTTTTAATTTAGTTTTTAGTTTAGTTTTTCAAATTCATTTAGTTTTATTCCTTTTGTAGGAGCCATGTTTCTTTTTTGTTTCCTCCCAACCACTAGGGGGCGTTTACCTTTCTAAGGTCTGTTGAGCTGATGAGGTTGGGAGGTTATTTGAGGGCACCTGTCTCGTCACTCAGGTGTGGTTAATTGCAGGAGGCAAACAGTTTTTCTACTGTGCTCAGTTGTGATTAGAAAAAGAAAAGATATTTGTGTGAATATTGTTCAGTGGAGACGGGTGGTGAAATGGAAAATAAATATATCTCATTTTAAACGTCAAAGAAGAGTATTCACTGTTTATCAGGGTTGAGCTCACGTAGGAAGTAAAGGATTATCTTATCTTATCTTATATTATTTTAAATAATCCAGACCAATCAACCACCAGTAGAGCCACTGGGACTAAGTCGCTACAGTCTGAACTAGTAGTTTGGTGTGTGGTGAGTTTGATTATGAGGACAGACTGCCCTCTTGTGGTCACAGCACGAAACTACAATCCTTTGTGTTGGTTTTATTTCTTTAAGTTCTTTATTATACCGGTTCTTTAGTAGATTGCAGACTGTGATTATGTAAGACTGCCCTCTCGTGGTTACAGCACGAAACTACTTTCATTTAACTTTTGATTTTATTGAATGACATTATCGCCTTTCATTAATTAATTTTATTCATTTATTCCCGAATCTAAATACATATATAGGGGAAAGAGATTATTTGTTTTCTCTAAAATCTTCTATATTATCTTGACTTTATTATCATAACTTTTATTAACCAACAAGGGGAGTAATGATGGTACATCAGAACAAATGAAAATATTGCTCATGCCACATTTAGCCTCAAACTGGTGGGCTGTAATTCTACTTCCAATGGTTTACTCTTTCAGTGAGTTAATGTGTCCAAGCTGTTTAATTTTTCTCACATTTTTCCATCACAAATCCACATTTTGTGTCTTTTCTTTAATAAAAAAAAGAAAAAAAAAAAAAAAAGGCTATTGTACTTGAACAAAGTTTCTATGTTAAACATAGTCTGAACTATGGTTTGATGTGTGGTGAGTTTGATTATGAGGACAGACTGCCCTCTTGTGGTCACAGCACGAAACTACAATGGTTTCTGTTGATTTTATTTAACATCTTATCGTTTTTTTAAGTACTTTATTTTACCGTTTCTTTAGTAGATTTATCAATGTAACACAATCCAGTACACCACCTCTATGACTTCAATAATAAATATAAAGTAGAATTATCTATTATTACCTTTCTGACAATGTAAACAAAAACTGAAAATGTAGAAGCTTATTAAAAGTAGAATATAGCAAAGCGTTTGTATTGGATTGTATTAGATTGCACAGGTGTGACTATTAAAGTGGCTGGTGAGTGTATATTGGTATCACAGATAATATTAAATCTTAAATTAATTTCACATAGATTTAGCAAAAAACTAAAGTGATTTTCATTTATCATTCATAATGGGACAGTCAGACCTACATAATGTTTAAATCTGCTGCATTAAGTTTAAAGTTTAAGCGCTCTAAAAGAGGGAGGGAGATTAATTAAGGTGCATTAAGTGGTGAAATAAATATAACTTACGAATTTACACGATCTGCAATTTTTTGCCAGCACTCCTCTCTGGCTTTATTCGCACCTACAGTGTTGCTTTTGGCCGTAAAGATTTCTTTGAAGTGTATTTATATAATCGTCTGTTCTACCCTTCAGTCTTTTGAGAACAAGAAAGCGACTTTTGATCCGACATGCCGTCCGGAAAGTTGCAAACTAAGTTAGCTCCTGCTGCAACTTCGGACAAAGCTAACCTGAGTGAGCATGATTATACAGAGATGCAGGTAACGGCCACAGGTGTGTGGAAGAGAAAGGACCCTCCTGGCGCTCTAACGAGAAGCCGTACGTCACCGCTGAAGGTCAAATCTCTCCAAGTGTCGCCTGCGATCTCAAACGAGGCTGAAGTCACGGTTGTTGACAAGCTAACTGATAAGATCAGTTAAGAGAACTCCGTCATGGCGGCTAACGTCGCCGAGGCTGAGGAGATAAATGCAGCATTGATTAAAGAGCGTGAAGAAGAGATTCAAGCTATTGATCCATCATTCCAGTCAGAACCAGTCAGGTCAGATTGATCCATCATTCCAGTCAGAACCAGTCAGGCCGGATTGATCCATCATTCCAGTCAGAACCAGTCAGGCCGGATTGATCCATCATTCCAGTCAGAACCAGTCAGGCCAGATTGATCCTTTATTCCAGTCAGACCAACGTTCTTCATTCATGTGGACTCGGAGGTTCTGTTGCTAAGTGAGACCAGAACCAGGACCTACAGCTAACGTTGAACGCTGTCAGAGCTCCGGTGGAAAACAGCTCCCGTTGCTTGTGTAGTTAACGGAAACATAAAAGAAGAAACTCAGGCTTCTTTCTCTTATTTGTCATTTACTTTTTATTGGTTTTTGATTTTACATGTAAACAGACAAACAGTCAAACGGTCAACATGAAGACCTCTGGACGACATAAGGGGACGACTGGTTAACACCTCCAGTATAGTAATCGAGAAAAAAGAAAAAAGTTAAATAAGTAAAATAGTAAATACACAAAAGTATGGTTCCTGGTCTGGTTCCTTCTCCATGATGACCCCTCTGGTTCCTCCTCCATGATGAATCCTCTGGTTCCTCCTCCATGATGACCCCTCTGGTTCCTCCTTCATGATGACCTCTCTGGTTCCTCCTCCATGATGACCCCTCTGGTTCCTCCTTCATGATGACCTCTCTGGTTCCTCCTCCATGATGACCCCTCTGGTTCCTCCTTCATGATGACCTCTCTGGTTCCTCCTCCATGATGACCCCTCTGGTTCCTTCTCCATGATGACCCCTCTGGTTCCTCCTCCATGATGACCCCTCTGGTTCCTCCTCCATGATGACCCCTCTGGTTCCTCAATCCTCCTATAGCAGCGTAGACCTATAGCAGCGTAGCTATGATGAGGCTGTTTCAGACCAGCCTGCTCTAGTCGGGTCCTCATCCATTCCTGTAAATGTAGTTGTGACTATCACTGTCACAATAAAAGCAACACGTGTTGACGGTCCAGTGGTGGGATGTGGTAACAGGACTTACACTTGATTTAGAGCAATAGTCTATTTCACAGGGTTCACGAGGTTTATTCCCACTTAGGATCTATGTAGCTCCTTGTACAATAGAGCAGTGAAAACTAGAGGTCACAAGAACAGTAACGATCAGTGACGGTCAGTAAAGGTCAGTAGCAGTAATGGTCACTAACAGTAACGGCCAGTAACAGTAACAGCCAGTAACAGTAACGGTCACTAACAGTAATGGTCAGTAACGGTCAGTAACAGTAACAGCCAGTAACAGTGACGGTCAGTAACGGCCAGTAAAAGTAACGGTCAGTAACAGTAACGGACAGTAATGGTCAGTAACAGTCACGCCCAATAACAGTAACGGCCAGTAAAAGTAACGGTCAGTAACAGTGATGGTCAGTAACAGTAACTGCCAGTAATGGTCAGTAACAGTCAGTAACAGTAACGCCCAATAACAGTAACGGCCAGTAACAGTCAGTAACAGTAACGATCAGTAAGAGTAACAGTCAGTAACAGTCAGTAATAGTCAGTAACAGTCACTAACAGTAACAGCCAGTAAAAGTAACGGTCAGTAACAATAACGGTCAGTAATGGCCAGTAACGGTCAGTAGCAGTAACGGTCAGTAAAAGTAACGGTCAGTAACAGTAATGGTCAGTAACAGTCAGTAAATTAACGGTCAGTAACAGTAATGGTCAGTAACAGACAGTAAAAGTAACTGTCAGTAACAGCCAGTAAAAGTAACGGTCAGTAACAGTAACGGTCAGTAACAGTCAGTAAAAGTAACGGTCAGTAACAGTAACGGTCAGTAACAGTAACGGTCAGTAACATGCAGTAAAAGTAACGGTCACTAACAGTAACAGCCAGTAAAAGTAACGGTCAGTAACAATAACGGTCAGTAATGGCCAGTAACGGTAACGGTCAGTAGCAGTAACGGTCAGTAACAGTAACAGTCAGTAAAAGTAACGGTCAGTAACAGTAACGGTCAGCAACAGTAACGGTCAGTAACAGTCAGTAAAAGTAACGGTCAGTAACAGTAACGGTCAGTAAGAGTCAGTAAAAGTAACGGTCAGTAAGAGTAACGGTCAGTAACAGTCAGTAAAAGTAACGGTCAGTAACAGTAATGGTCAGTAACAGTAATGGTCAGTAACAGCCAGTAAAGTAACGGTCAGTAACAGTAACAGTCAGTACAGTAACGTCAGTAACAGTCAGTAAAGTAACGGTCAGTAACAGTAATGGTCAGTAACAGAAACGGTCAGTAACAGTAACGGTCAGTAAGAGTCAGTAAAAGTAACGGTCAGTAACAGTAACGGTCAGTAAGAGTCAGTAAAAGTAACGGTCAGTAAGAGTAACGGTCAGTAACAGTCAGTAAAAGTAACGGTCAGTAACAGTAACGGTCAGTAACAGTAATGGTCAGTAACAGCCAGTAAAAGTAACGGTCAGTAACAATAACGGTCAGTAATGGTCAGTAATGGCCAGTAACAGTAACGGTCAGTAGCAGTAACGGTCAGTAACAGTAACGGTCAGTAAAAGTAACGGTCAGTAACAGTAACGGTCAGTAACCATCAGTAAAAGTAACAGTCAGTAACAGTAACGGTCAGTAAGAGTCAGTAAAAGTAACGGTCAGTAAGAGTAACGGTCAGTAACAGTCAGTAAAAGTAACGGTCAGTAACAGTAATGGTCAGTAACAGTAATGGTCAGTAACAGCCAGTAAAAGTAACGGTCAGTAACAGTAACGGTCAGTAACAGTAACGGTCAGTAACAGTCAGTAAAAGTAACGGTCAGTAACAGTAATGGTCAGTAACAGTAACGGTCAGTAACAGTAATGGTCAGTAACAGTCAGTAAAAGTAACGGTCAGTAACAGTAACGGTCAGTAACAGACAGTAAAAGTAACGGTCAGTAACAGTAACGGTCAGTAACAGTAACGGTCAGTAACAGTCAGTAAAAGTAACGGTCAGTAACAGTAACGGTCAGTAACAGACAGTAAAAGTAACGGTCAGTAACAGTAACAGTCAGTAAAAGTAACGGTCAGTAACAGTAATGGTCAGTAACAGTAACGGTCAGTAACAGTAACGGTCAGTAACAGTCAGTAAAAGTAACGGTCAGTAACAGTAACGGTCAGTAACAGTAACGGTCAGTAACAGACAGTAAAAGTAACGGTCAGTAACAGTAACGGTCAGTAACAGTAACGGTCAGTAACAGTAACAGTAAAAGTCAGTAACAGTAACGTCAGTAACAGGTCAGTAACAGTAACGGTCAGTAACAGTAACAGTAAAGTAACGGTCAGTAACAGCAACGGTCAGTAACAGACAGTAAAAGTAACGGTCAGTAACAGTAACAGTCAGTAAAAGTAACGGTCAGTAACAGTAATGGTCAGTAACAGTAACAGTCAGTTACAGTAACGGTCAGTAACCGTCAGTAAAAGTAACGGTCAGTAACAGTAACGGTCAGTAACAGACAGTAAAAGTAACGGTCAGTAACAGTAACGGTCAGTAACAGTAACGGTCAGTAACAGTAACGGTCAGTAACAGTAACGGTCAGTAACAGTCAGTAAAAGTAACGGTCAGTAACAGTAATGGTCAGTAACGGTTAGTAACGGTCAGTAACAGTCAGTAATGATCAGTAACGGTCAGTGACAGTCAGTAACAGTCAGTAACAGTCAGTAATAATCAGTAACGGTCAGTAACGGTCAGTAACAGTAACGGCCAGTAACGGTCAGTAACGGCCAGTAACGGTCAGTAACGGTCAGTAACGGTCAATGCTTTCACTTAATACCTCAGTGATGAGTCTTTGAGTTCTGTACGCTATCAATTTTGTGAATAAAATATGGGTTTATGAGAATTATAAAACTGTGTGTTATGGGAAAAAAGAGTCATTGAAGACAGATAGTTGTTGTATGCTTTACTCCTTCTAATCCACTAATAACTGATAAACAATAATGTTTTCCTTATTTCTGATTGTCTTTTATAGAAATATAGTCATATTTCTGTCAGCATTATAATATATATGTGAAAATGTACTCAGTGGATCCAGAAATATTGTAGAAGCTGGAGGTGGATATCAGCATGTGTTCATTAATGTTCTGACTTTTATTTTTTCCACCTGCAGCTCTGCTGTTTCTAAATGACCTCAGGTGATCTGTGGAAAGTCCCAGCGTTCAGCTCTGATTAAAACCTGCAGAGCTGCATTCCTCAGCACCACAGGAAGATGGGTGTGAGGGCTGTTGGGAAATCTGGGAAACCGTGATTGCTGCTGACGGAAACTGAGTCTGACGGCAGGTTTTCAGAGGGATTAGAAGAAAATATGTCCACAGAAAGATCAAAGCCTTGATCTTTCTCTGAATAACAGACATGTCGGCTTTTATTACTATTTTATTACTCATTAGAAACAAACTCATTAGTTTATTTCAGTTAACGCTTAAAATTTTTTGTAATAAATAAAGGGACATTTTTTGATCATTTCATTTGATCAAACCTTTAGTCTGGATTATTAATTTTAAATTATAATTAATTTTTGAAATGATGATTTGGGGATTCAACAAAGAAGCTTCGTTCTCTGAACTGAACCAAAAACAAACTACAAACCAGTATTTTTCTGTTAGTCTTCATTTAGAGTCACTCTGCATGGATCCAAACTAGAGTCAATACTGACTCACCTGAGTGCAGGTGAGATGAAGGACAGAAGATACTTCGACTGGATTTGGTTTCCTGCTACTGGAACATCTGCAGTGATAATAAAGATGAATCTAAACACCCAACAATAACACAATAAAACATGCAGGAGATTCCCTCTTAAAATCTGTCGCCAGATGTTCATTCATATCCGTCCACAGATGTGCGTTCACATCCATCTCCAGATGTGAGTTCACATTCATCCCCAGATGTGCGTTCACATCCGTCCCCAGATGTGCGTTCACATCTCTCTAGATGTGCGTTCACATTTGTCTCCAGATGTGCGTTTACATCCGTCTCCAGATGTGCGTTCACATCTCTCTAGATGTGCGTTCACATCCGTCTCCAGATGTGTGTTCACATTCATCCCCAGATCTGGGTTCACCTTCGTCGCCAGATGTGGGTTCACACCCGTCTCAGATGTGCGTTCACATTCGTCTCCAGATGTGCTTTCACATCCCTCCCCAGATGTGCGTTCACATTCGTCCCCAGATGTGCATTCACATCCGTCTCCAGATGTGGGTTCACAACCATCCCCAGATGTGCGTTCACATCCGTCCCCAGATGTGTGTTCACATCTGTCTCCAGATGTGTGTTCACATCCGTCTCCAGATGTGCGTTCACATCTGTCTCCAGATGTGCGTTCACATTCATCCCCAGATGTGCGTTCACATCCGTCTCTAGATGTGCGTTCATATCCGTCTCTAGATGTGCATTCACATCTGTCTCCAGATGTGCGTTCACATTCATCCCTAGATGTGTGTTCACATATCCGTCTCCAGATGTGGGTTCACATTTATCTCCAGATGTGCGTTCACATCCGTCTCCAGATGTGGGTTCACATCCATCTCCAGATTTGGGTTCACATTCGTCTCCAGATGTGGGTTCACATTTATCTCCAGATGTGCGTTCACATCCGTCTCCAGATGTGCGTTCACATCCATCTCCAGATTTGGGTTCACATTCGTCCCCAGATGTGGGTTGACATCCGTCCCCAGATGTGGGTTCACATTCGTCCCCAGATGTGGGTTGACATCCATCCCCAGATGTGGGTTCACATTCGTCCCCAGATGTGCGTTCACATTCATCCCCAGATGTGGGTTCACATTCGTCCCCAGATGTGCGTTCACATTCATCCCCAGATGTGGGTTGACACATCCGTCTCCCAGATGTGGGTTCACATTCGTCCCCAGATGTGCGTTCACATTCATCCCCAGATGTGGGTTCACATTCGTCCCCAGATGTGCGTTCACATCCATCCCCAGATGTGGGTTGACATCCGTCCCCAGATGTGCGTTCACATTCGTTCCCAGATGTGCGTTCACATTCGTCCCCAGATGTGGGTTCACATCCGTCTCCAGATGTGGGTTCACAACCATCCCCAGATGTGCGTTCACATCCGTCCCCAGATGTGTGTTCACATCTGTCTCCAGATGTGTGTTCACATCCGTCTCCAGATGTGCGTTCACATCTGTCTCCAGATGTGCGTTCACATTCATCCCCAGATGTGCGTTCACATCCGTCTCTAGATGTGCGTTCATATCCGTCTCTAGATGTGCATTCACATCTGTCTCCAGATGTGCGTTCACATTCATCCCTAGATGTGTGTTCATATCCGTCTCCAGATGTGCATTCACATCCGTCTCCAGATGTGCGTTCACATTCATCCCCAGATCTGGGTTCACATTCATCCCCAGACGTGCGTTCACATTCGTCTCCAGATGTGCTTTCACATTACTCCCCAGATGTGCGTTCACATCCGTCCCCAGATGTGGGTTCACATTCGTCCCCAGATGTGCTTTCACATTACTCCCCAGATGTGCGTTCACATCCGTCCCCAGATGTGGGTTCACATTCGTCCCCAGATGTGGGTTGACATCCGTCCCCAGATGTGGGTTCACATTCGTCCCCAGATGTGTGTTGACATCCATCCCCAGATGTGGGTTCACATTCGTCCCCAGATGTGCGTTTACATTCATCCCCAGATGTGGGTTCACATTCGTCCCCAGATGTGCGTTCACATTCATCCCCAGATGTGGGTTGACATCCGTCTCCCGATGTGGGTTCACATTCGTCCCCAGATGTGCGTTCACATTCATCCCCAGATGTGGGTTCACATTCGTCCCCAGATGTGCGTTCACATCCATCCCCAGATGTGGGTTGACATCCGTCCCCAGATGTGCGTTCACATTCGTTCCCAGATGTGCGTTCACATTCGTCCCCAGATGTGGGTTCACAACTGTCTCCAGATGTGGGTTCACATTCATCTCCAGATGTGGGTTCACATCCCTCCCCAGATGTGCGTTCACATCCGTCTACAGATGTGGGTTCACATCCATCTCCAGATGTGGGTTCACATTTGTCTCCAGATGTCTCACAGTGATCCCAGGAAAAAAGCTAAATGTTTAGCTTGTAAAAAGTTGTTTGATGATGTCAGAGGTTCTCGTTAGCTGTGACGGTTAGAACAGCTGTCAACATTTTAGCTGCTTAGCAGTTAGCATCATATTGACTTCATGGAAAGTAATAAATCCATCAAAGACGAGGATGTACTCATATATACATACATACATTCAATGGTTTTAATATGGGTTAAACTTTAACTTCAGCTATCAAAAAAGACAACTAGAACAACAGGTTTTGTTCACAACATTTTTGACATTTATTTGCATGTGTTTATTTTTTAATCCATTCATGCAGTAGCAGGGTGTCACCAGCAGATGGCGCTTCCTGAACTAAAACTCACCCAGATGTTTGGAGAGAGGAACTGACAACTCACGTGTCTGGAACTAAATAAGAGGCACTTTTGAACAACAACCTTTGATTAAACATCAAAGAGTTTGTTGGAACGACAGATAGAAGCTTTTATTACTTTGGAACGATACCAGTCACAAAATCAGAAACCCAGTGAGACTTTGACATGAAAAACAATAGGTGCAGAAATTTAAAGTAAAAGAATTTTGAACAGGTATTTAACCTTTGTGTCGTGTTCGTTTCTCCCCCCTTACTTTAGTGGTCCCGGTCAAATTTGACCGGCCTGTTTTAACTGCTCCTACATAAACAGAAAAACCACTGATCTTCACCAAATTTTATTTAACTCCTTTTTAAGCTGTAAACAATGTCTCAGACCACTGGTTTACATTAATAACTGCAGTTAATATACATTAAATAGACACAGAAATAGTAAATTGTATTCGAAAATGATCATTTTTTGTAAAGAAAAGTAACAAAAATCAAAACAGTGACCAAATTCACACAACATCAACATGAGCCTATCATTTGTATGTGTGTGTGTGTTGGGGGGGGGGGGGTTCTCTGCTCTGCCTGCCTCCTCTTTCCTGGGTGGATGAATACCAGAGCAAATTTCCATCCTTGGACTGGAATACCACAGGTGCCTCTTCCTCAGGTGTGTCTTCCTCTGGAGTCTCTTCCTCCCCACCCGTTGACTGGTCGGTCTCACAATGGTCTGGATCAAAATCAGGATCAATGATGTCTTCTATTTCTGAGACATCCTCCTCTATTTCTGGTTGAACTTCAATCCCCTGTTCATCAGGTTGAAATAAAAGTTCCAGAGCTTCTCTGACAAGAAATCTTCTGATCGGGCTTCTAGTCAATGTGTTCATAGTAAAATGAGGGCAATGCACACAAAAAAAACTATATATAGGGGGTCTTTGAGAAGATATGATACATTTTGTATAGGAAAGTGCGGTTCACGTGGGGGGATGGGCACATAAGCCTTGGAAAGGGATAATTCCCATAATAAACACCTAATTGTTGACTTTGAAATGTGGAACAAGTGTTAGTGTTATACATTTAGTTTGGAAAGTGTTGTTCA
The DNA here is from genome assembly GCA_018398805.1 of Hirundichthys speculiger. Classification (NCBI taxonomy): domain Eukaryota; kingdom Metazoa; phylum Chordata; class Actinopteri; order Beloniformes; family Exocoetidae; genus Hirundichthys; species Hirundichthys speculiger. Next base: position 273,906 of record JAGFBZ010002322.1, read on the forward strand.
TGTGGGGGGATGGGCACATAAGCACCGGAATGAAGTGGGAAGAGGAGACACCTATTTGTTCAGTCTGAAAGGGGTTCAGGTGGGGTGGGGTAGTGTATGTGTGTGTGTGTGTGTGGGTGCGTGTGTGTGTGTGTGTGGTAGTGTATTTGTGGTTGTGTACAATCTGATGGATGAACACAATCCAGTGTCACCCTTTAATTACCTATGGCGGTCATTTTGACCGGGAACACCACAGGTGTTACAAAGTTGAATAAACTATTCAAAATTCAGAGAAAGTGGTGATCAGCAGGTTATACATGTTCAAATGGCTAGTGTGGAGGATATCATAAGGCCCTGAGACAATCAAATGTAAAACACAATATTTATGATTGATGAAAGTAGGAAATTGGTCAGATTTGACCCGAACACGACAGAAAGGTTAAACAAATTAATTAAATATTCACACTGAGCCCAGATTCAACCATAGGATAAGTAATGAAGTAACCGAGGTAATAAAACAATAAAATGCAGTTATCAAAGTGAAAAGGTTGAAACTCTGATAAAGCTGCATGAAAGTTTCCATATAACCTGGTTTCATCTCTGGGGTTAGTAGATCCGGTCAGTGATGGAGCGCTGACTCGTTTAAAGGTTCTTTACAGTTCAGTCCCATTATAATCCAGTTAAATCATATTTATGATCATCTGTTTATTTTGAATAGTTTTATTCCAGCTGACTCCAGTTTATATTCATATAATGCCGTTTTATAAAAACAGAGTTACTGAACCCTCAGCAGTCCATCTGCAGATCTAAAGGGATGAACTATGAACCAGAGCAGCTATGAGCTGGTGACCCAGTCTGCTGAGGACCCAGATCCAGTTAATCCAGAACCAGAACCAATCACACAACAAGTCCTTTAATTAAAAAGGGAGCGACAATAGAAAATAAACTCATGGAGACTGACGAGATCTAAACGTGAACAGTCAGGAGACATGGAACTGGGAACCAGCAGGAAACCAGCAGGAAACCAGCAGGGACCCAAAAAAAAAAAAAAAAAAAATATATATATATATATATATATATATATATATATATATATATATATATATATATATATATATATATATATATATATATATATATATATATATATATAAAGAGAGAGAGATAAAAACAAACGGGGAATTCACATCATGGAAAGTAATAAATACAACAAAGACAATGGTGGACAAACAAGACTGGGTTCTCGCCACATACCTGGAGTTGGGAGACATAAAGGAAAGTCTGGTGAAGCCACTGAGAAGACCACACCCATCTCTGAAAGACACGCCTCCACACAGGTGAACAGAGCATTAACATTGGAGATCCCTATCTCCTAACTCCTAACCCCTGTCTCCTAGCCCCTAACCTCCAACCCTAACCTCTAACTCCTATCTCCTAACCCCTAACCCCTGACCCCTAACCCCTAGCCCCTAACCCCTAGCCCCTAACCTCTGACCCCTAACTCCTAGCCCCTAACCCCTAACCTCTGACCCCTAACCCCTGACCCCTAGCCCCTAACCCCTAGCCCTTGACCCCTAGCCCCTAACCTCTGACCCCTGACCCCTAACCTCTGTCCCCTAACTCCTAGCACCTAACCCCAAGCCCCTAACCTCTGACCCCTAACCCCTAGCCCCTAACCTCTGACCCCTAGCCCCTAACCTCTGACCCCTAACCCCTAACCTCTGACCCCTAGCCCCTAACCTCTGACCCCTAACCCTGACCCCTAACCCCTAACCCCTAGCCCCTAACCCCTAGCCCCTGACCCCTAACCCCTAGCCCCTAACTCCTAACCTCTGACCCCTAGCCCCTAACCTCTGACCCCTAACCCCTAACCCCTAACCCCCCTAGCCCCTAACCTCTGACCCCTAACCCCTAACCCCTAGCCCCTAACCTCTGACCCCTAACCCCCTGACCCCTACCCTAACCCCTAGCCCCTAACCTCTGACCCCTAACCCCTAACCTCTGACCCCTAGCCCCTAACCTCTGACCCCTAACCCCTGACCCCTAACCCCTAGCCCCTAACCCCTGACCCCTAACCCCTAGCCCCTAACTCCTAACCTCTGACCCCTAACCCCTAACCCCTAACCCTGACCCCTACCCCTAACCCCTAACCCCTAACCCCTACCCCTAACCCCTAACCTCTGACCCCTAACCCCCCCTACCCCTGACCCCTACCCCTACCCCCTAACCCCTAGCCCCTAACCTCTGACCCCTAACCCCTAACCCCTGACCCCTAACTCCTAACCCCTAAGCAATTTAAGTTCAAAATCAACTGAATTTCACTCTTTCATTTTCGGGTAAATCAGAGCATAGATTTTTTTTTTCTCATGGTAGTTATCTGGTAGCTTTTTCAGGATCTTTGGATGCATGATGTTTAGGAGGATTTCTGGAGCAGAGCTGCTTCAAACACATCTGGAGGACATCAGGTGTGACCAGGTGTTTGGAGCTCAGTCCTCAGCATGTCTGAGGGGTTCTGGTCTGGACTCTGACTGGACCACTGCAGGAGGAGGATGTTCTCTGGTGGGTTTACGTCCATGCTGCATCACCCAGGCTTTCTGGATCCATAGAGACTCCACATGTGAAGCTGTGAGGGATGTTGGCTCAGGTCCTCTAGTAACTCTTTAGTAACTCTTTGTTTTCTCCAGCTCTGTAAATGTTTAATAAGGTTCAGTTCTGCAGTTCTCTGAATGTTCTCCAGCTCTGTTCAGTAACGTAGAACCACACCAGCAGACGTCTCTGAAACAGAACAACCTGGTTGGTTCGGGTTTGTAGGAACATTAGTCACCAGCGTTGGTGCTGAAGGAGCTGCTGGCGTTGATGGATGAGCTCCTCTTATCTGAACGAACAATCAGGATCGTAACGATCGATGCAGCTCTGCTATGGTTTGTTTTGGCCACAGATAAGTTTAATTAGAAACTATCTCTGGCTCATCCCCAAGTCAACAGCGTTAAACACGCAGACTGAAGTCACTGAGCAAACAGAAGTTCAGGTGAGCGGGCAGGTGTTTGTCTTTCACCATCTTCTCCTGAAGGTTTTCAAACATGCGGTATGGAAACGTGAACAAAACAACCTGAACAAACGATAAACGTGAGCTGATGAAGATTGTTACGAAGCTTAAAACCTGTTTTCAGGAAGAGCGGAAGAAAATACCTTCGTTCATCACGTCAGTCAGGTTTGGCTGATAAACCGATAAACAGACGACTCGTTTACCGCTCGTTTATTTTCAGACATCAGCAGACCTGCTCACGACATCTCTGTAGAGTTATAAAACCAACAAACGAACAAAATAACAACAAACAAACAAAAACCAACCAAGGAACAAATAAAAAACCAACAAACAAACAAAAACCAACCAACAAACAAAAAACCAACCAACAAACAAAAACCAACCAATGAACAAACAAAAAACCAACAAACAAAAAACCAACCAATGAAACAAAAAACCAACAAACAAACAAAAAAACAACCAATAAACAAACAAAAAACCAACAAACAAACAAAAAACCAACCAAAAAACCAAAACCAAACAAAAAACAAAAACAACCAACAAAAACAACCAACAAAAAAACCAACCAAAAACAAAAACCAAACCAAAAAAACAAAAAAACAAACAACCAACAAATAAACAACAAAAAACCAACAAACAAACAAAAACCAACCAATGAACAAACAAAAACCAACAAACAAACAAAAACCAACCAACGAACCAAAACAAAAAACCAAAAACAAAAAAAACCAACCAACAAAAAAACAAAAAACAAAAAACAACCAACCAACAAACAAAAACCAAAACAAACAAAAAAAAACCAACCAATGAACAAACAAAAACCAACAAACAAACAAAAACCAACCAACGAAAAAACAAAAACACCAACCAACAAACAAAAACCAACAAACGAACAAACAAAATCCAACAAACAAACAAAAACCAACCAATGAACAAACAAAAACCAACAAACAAAAACCAACCAACCAACGAACAAACAAAAACCAATGAACAAACAACCAACCAACGAACAAACAAGACAATGAACGAACAAACAAAAACCAAAAAAACGAACAAACAAAAATCAACAAACGAACAAACAAAAACCAAAAAAACGAACAAACAAAACAATGAACGAACAAAAAAACCAACCAACGAACAAAAAACCAACCAATGAACAAACAAAACAACGAACGGACAAAAAAACAAGTCAACACTGTAAAGAAGAGTCTAAGTTTCCTAAAACGGCTGAAAACCTTCAAAAAACTGCCAAAATGAGTATTTTAGAAGGAAATGAAGAGCATTTGTACCTGATAAAGCTCCTATAAAACACATGGACGTGTTTATTTCCTCCGGATCAGCGGTGGTTGGTCGGTCGGTCGGTTGGTCGGTTGGTTGGTTGGTCGGTTGGTCGGTTGGTTGGTCGGTTGGTCGGTTGGTCGGTCGGTTGGTTGGTCGGTTGGTCGGTTGGTTGGTCGGTTGGTTGGTTGGTCGGTTGGTCGGTTGGTTGGTCGGTTGGTCGGTTGGTTGGTCGGTTGGTCGGTTGGTTGGTCGGTTGGTCGGTCGGTTGGTTGGTTGGTCGGTTGGTCGGTTGGTCGGTTTGGTTGGTCGGTTGGTCGGTTGGTTGGTCGGTTGGTTGGTCGGTCGGTTGGTTCTTGGTCGTAGCATCGATCTCAGCTGAGGGACAGTTGTCACCATGAAAGATCTGACTAATCTGTTGATTGTTCCCAGTCTCCAAGCAGCCAACGTGGTTGTGATGGACCTCCAGCAGCAGTCCAGAACAGGACCTCCATCCTCTCCACTCCCAGGTTCTGGAGGTGGTCTCTGGTGAACCTGCTCTGTGGGGCCAGCATGGTCATCATGGAGGATAGTTTGGTCCCAGACTGGAGATGTGGAACCACAGATTCATCTGGATCTCTCTGGACTCATCACTGAACAGGAGGTTCCTCCACCTGTTCAGGAGCACCTGGAGGAACCAGAAGATCAGAACAAAAGTCAAGAGCAAGAACAGAGAAGATCTGGTAAACGTTTCATGGGATCAACCCACGTTCCTCAGATGTTCCTGATAAATGGGGCTCCATTAACCAGAACCTTCCTTCCAGTTTATATCCACTCACATACACCAGATGTGCCAGATGTGGATTCTACAAACATTAGAAGTTCTGCTGCAGCTTCAGCTGAAGCAAATCAATCTAACATGCAGGTACGTGAACTTTCTGGGTCGTGTTACACAATGAAGGAACCTGAAGGCAGCAGGTGATCAGAAATCTGATCTGCTGCTGAATAAGAACCGTGAAGGGATGGAAAAACTCTCAAAAACAAAAGCAGTACAGGTTTGTTTTGTTGGTTGAGTTCTCAGGAAAGAGGCGGGAGGGAGGGAGGCGGGGCCACGCTCAGGTGGAATTCCCCTGGATCTACCTGAATCCTTCCCCCCACACCTGGGCAGGGCAGCTAATAAAGCTGCTGCGCGCTCGGAGATTAGCGCAGGTGCATGTTTGCTACGGACTCACACGTTTCATCCAGAGCTGACTGAAGGTCCAGAATCACTGGAGGTCCAGAACCACTGGAGGTCCAGAACCACTGGAGACCCAGAACCACTGGAGGTCCAGAACCACTGGAGGTCCAGAACCCACAGAGGACAACAGAAAAGGACCCTGTAGAAGTGTTTGGATTATCTGGTGACGCCGGTTCGGTCCAGATGGCGGCTGTTGCAGGAATCAGGTAAAAGACCACACCAGGTGTCGGTGCTGATCGTCACCTCCGTCTTTCTCTCCTTCATGGCTGGTGTCTGTCTTCTGTCTTCAGTCCCTCCGTGGCGTCCCCGAGCCTCAGCAGCGTCCTGACCCACGCCAACCTGGCGGTGTACCAGACCGGTCTACCTGAGGCCCCGCCCCTCACGCTGCCCGCCATAAACCGAGCCTTCAGCTCCTCCACCAACGGTGAGAACTGCACCTGTTCTGATCCAGTCACATCTCGGACCCCCCCCCCCCCACCAGTGACCCGTGACTGACTGAAACCTGAGGATGACTGGGCTCATGGTTCTACTGACCTTGTTTTCAGATCAATGATTGACCAAACCGCCAATGTTTAACGGATCAGCGCAGATATTCACACTTCCTGCTTTTAAACTCCGTCTGCTGCGTTTGTCTTTCTGATGAAAGAGATTCTTTATCTTCATCTTCTTCACCTTCGTCTGCGTGTAGAAACGAGGAACATGTTCAGCTGCAGTGAGTTTAGCTTCAGAGATCCTCCTCACTGCTGAAGAACTGATCCATTAATGCATCTCTGCCGCTCTGCAGCGCTCAGGTGTGCCTTAACACAATGGAAAAAGGGAAAGACATCAGCAATAGTCTTAGAGAAGCAGTTGCTGAGATATTATAAAAGAGTTATAAAATCATTTCCAAACTATTTGGAAACCAACATTCTGCATTTTGATTATTTACAAGCAGGGCCGGAGTGGGCCCTTTTCTCAGTCCGGGAATTTAATTCAAATTCAGGCCACTCTGATACGGAGGACAAATTTGAGTACATAGAAAAAGATAAAACAAAAAACAATTCTCTCACAATGCCTTTTATTTTATTTAGATTATGGCATACAATTATTCATGCCCCTTTAACAATGAATAATTGAAATTCAAATAAAATAAAGATAATGATAAAGAAGTCCTTTCACAAATCAAAGTTCCTTTACATAACTTCTGTTGTTCTTCTGTATGCCATATTTTACATCATAAACATCTATCTTGACTAACTCTCTTCCTCTACCTGGCCCTTCAGTAGTCCTGCCCTCGTCTGGATCATCAGTAGTGGAAATGGTCTGCTGCTTTGATGCTAGAAAACATTCCATAACAATAAAAAAGATATTTAATATTGAGTTGATAACAGTGTGCGCACCTCCCTCTTAGCATCTGACTTCATAGGCCTATAATAACAATTAAAAAGTAATGTAGGTTACATAGACAATTACTGATTAAACAGTGGTTACCTATTTCGTTTGGTCTTATTTTGATGCATTTTCAACGATTAGTTCATTTAAATCCTGCTACCTGTTTCCTCTGTGGTCCTGGCCTCTCCATGACTGCATTCACCTTCAGGCACCTGATCTTCTGAGGCTACACAAACATTTCATTTAGGGGGTTCTTTATGTTGCTGAAAAACACACTTTATGTATTTATCTAGCCTATCCTTTCATTCACTTATTAATTTGTTTGCATATTTAATTATGATTTTGTTAAATTATCTGCACTATTTAATCTACACATATCATGGTTTTCTTCTGTAGACTATGCCATATTTTCCATCCTAAACGTCTATCTTGACTAACTGTCTTCCTCTACCTGGACCTTCAGCAGTCCTGCCCTCATCTGGATCATCAGTGGTTCTGGCATCCTGCGCTGATGCTACAGAACATTCCAGAACCATGAAAAAGACAGTTAACATTGAGTTGTTCATGTTTGCCGCCTGTGGAAATGCACGATATAACGGCGAGACGAAATAGGCTACAGTTGCAGAGAAGCTAAAGCATGTAGAACGTGCACACTCTCGAGTAGCCTATTTTATTATTAGGCCTATTATTATTATTAAGAATATTTTTTTTAATAACAGCTGCCCGCACGCCCACGAACCAAGCGCAATATTGGTATACAGCACTTCTAAATAATGCAGCCTAAATAGCACGTTTGACATGCATTTAATACCCTAACAAATAGCCTGTTACACAACCTGTTTAATATGTCTAATCGTGTAAACCTGTGCGCGTTGGTGCTAATACAGGCAGGCTACAAATAAACAACTACAACAACTCTCTTCATCAAAATGGTTAACTGGCATTTAAAGCAACAAGTTTTCAGTTATTCTATGGAAATATGAATGCACTTTAAGCATAGATAATCCTATACCTACATTGTGACAGTTGCAAACGCTCGCCACGTTATATGATTAAATTCACAACCAGGCCAATTATCCATCTCTCTTTCAGTAACCTACCAGCTTGTCTTGAGAAGATGTCAGGTAATTTGGCACATTTGGCCGCCGCCTCCTTTCTTTTTTTTATTTTAGCCCTCTCCGTTCCGCCCAGCCTCTTTCTGTTTCCCGCCAGTGTGATTTAGAGTAAAGACGAGCCTTGGGCCAAACCACCTGAAACACGTGGGAGGAGTCGGGGGGGAATTATGCTGCTTACATGTTAGTAGAACCACAGATTTTCTAGGAAGGGCTGTGGACCTATTTAATCCACTATGATGCAACGGGCGGTTGCAACTTAATTGATATTAATGCAAGAATAAGACAAAAGAAGTGACAAAAAAAATAGTTAAAATTAGTTGTCCCCGTGGTCCACATCGATGGTTTGGGCCGGGAAAGCTCCCAATCACTTTAATGTGCAGCCCGGCTTTGTTTACAAGTTGAAAACAGTCAAGACAGCTGTCAATCATTAAAAAAAAAAAGAAAAAGAAAAAACGGTGATCAACATTCCCAGGAACAGACATCCCAGCAGGTTCACCCCAAGGCCAGACCAGTCTGCAGACCAGTAGACTAGTCTCCAGACCAGTAGACTAGTCTCCAGACCAGTCTGCAGACCAGTAAACTAGTCTCCAGACCAGTAGACTAGTCTCCAGACCAGTAGACTAGTCTCCAGACCAGTAGACTAGTCTCCAGACCAGTTCCCAGACCAGTCTCTAGACCAGTAGACCAGTCTCCAGACCAGTAGACTAGTCTCCAGACCAGTAGACTAGTCTCCAGACCAGTCTGCAGACCAGTAGACTAGTCTCCAGACCAGTAGACTAGTCTCCAGACCAGTTCCCAGACCAGTCTCTAGACCAGTAGACCAGTCTCCAGACCAGTAGACTAGTCTCCAGACCAGTAGACCAGTCTCCAGACCAGTAGACTAGTCTCCAGACCAGTAGACCAGTCTCCAGACCAGTAGACTAGTCTCCAGACCAGTGTCCAGACCAGTAGACCAGTCTCCAGACCAGTAGACCAGTCTCCAGACCAGTAAACTAGTCTCCAGACCAGTAGATAGTCTCCAAACCAGTCTCCAGACCAGTAGACTAGTCTCCAGACCAGTCTCCAGACCAGTTCCCAGACCAGTCTCTAGACCAGTTCCCAGACCAGTAGACTAGTCTCCAGACTAGTCTCCAGACCAGTCTCTAGACCATTCTCCAGACCAGTCTCCAGACCAGTTCCCAGACCAGTCTCCAGACCAGTAGTCCAGTCTCCAGACTAGTCTCCAGACCATTCTCCAGACCAGTGGACTAGTCTCCAGACCAGTAGACCAGTCTCCAGACCTTTAAATGTTAAAGTCCATGACAGCGCGGTCAGACTGGAACAGGTTCACAAACCAGCAGACGTCTGGGACAAATGTCCTCTGGACCAGAGACTGGACCAGAGACTGGACCAGAGACAGGACCAGAGACAGAACCAGAGACTGGACCAGAGACAGGACCAGAGACTGGACCAGAGACTGGACCAGAGACAGGACCAGAGACAGGACCAGAGACTAAACCAGAGACCGGACCCGAGACAGGACCAGAGACTGGACCAGAGACAGGACCAGAGACTGGACCAGAGACTGGACCAGAGACAGGACCAGAGACTGGACCAGAGACCTGGACCAGACTGGACCAGAGACTGGACCAGAGACAGAACCAGAGACCCAGAGACTGGACCAGAGACTGGACCAGAGACCAGAGACTGGACCAGAGACAGGACCAGAGACTGGACCAGAGACTGGACCAGAGACTGGACCAGAGACAGAACCAGAGACTGGACCAGAGACTGGACCAGAGACAGGACCAGAGACAGAACCAGAGACTGGACCAGAGACTGGACTAGAGACTGGACCAGAGACTGGACCAGAGACAGGACCAGAGACAGGACCAGAGACTGGACCAGAGACCGGACCCGAGACAGGACCAGAGACTGGACCAGAGACAGGACCAGAGACTGGACCAGAGACTGGACCAGAGACAGGACCAGAGACTGGACCAGAGACTGGACCAGAGACTGGAGACCAGAGACCAGAGACTGGACCAGAGACAGGACCAGAGACCAGAGAACCAGAGACCAGAGACTGGACCAGAGACTGGACCAGAGACTGGACCAGAGACTGGACCAGAGACAGGACCAGAGACAGGACCAGAGACAGAGAGACTGACCAGAGACTGGACAGAGACTGGACCAGAGACTGGACCAGAGACAGGACCAGAGACAGACCAGAGACTGACCAGAGACCAGAGACCAGAGACAGGACCAGAGACTGGACCAGAGACTGACCAGAGACTGGACCAGAGACTGGACCAGAGACTGGACCAGAGACTGGACCAGAGACTGGACCAGAGACAGGACCAGAGACAGGACCAGAGACTGGACCAGAGACAGGACCAGAGACTGGACCAGAGACAGGACCAGAGACTGGACCAGAGACTGGACCAGAGACTGGACCAGAGACAGGACCAGAGACTGGACCAGAGACAGAACCAGAGACTGGACCAGAGACTGGACCAGAGACAGGACTGGACCAGAGACAGAACCAGGACTGGACCATAGACAGGACAGAGACTGGAGACCAGACAGAGACTGGACCAGAGACAGACCGATACTGGACCAGAGACCAGAGACAGACCAAGACTGGACCAGAGACAGACCAGACAGACCAGAGACTGGACCAGAGACAGGACCAGAGACTGGACCAGAGACTGGACCAGAGACAGGACCAGAGACTGGACCAGAGACTGGACCAGAGACTGGACCAGAGACTGGACCAGAGACCAGAGACCAGAGACTGGACCAGAGACAGGACCTAGAGACAGCACCAGAGACTGGACCAGAGACAGGACCAGAGACTGGACCAGAGACAGACTGGAGACAGAGAGACTGGACCAGAGACTGGACCAGAGACAGGACCAGAGACTGGACCAGAGACTGGACCAGAGACCCGAGGACCAGACTGGACCAGAGACTGGACCAGAGACAGGACCAGACTGGACCAGAGACTGGACCAGAGACGACAGAGACTGACCAGAGACTGACCAGAGACTGGACCAGAGACAGACCAGAGACTGGACCAGACTGACCAGACACTGGACCAGAGACCAGGACCCAGAGACTGGACCAGAGACAGGACCAGAGACTGGACCAGAGACTGGACCAGAGACAGGACCAGAGACTGGACCAGAGACTGGACCAGAGACTGGACCAGAGACTGGACCAGAGACCAGAGACTGGACCAGAGACAGACAGAGACATGGACCAGAGACTGGACCAGAGACAGGACCAGAGACTGGACCAGAGACAGGACCAGAGACTGGACCAGAGACTGGACCAGAGACTGGACCAGACCAGGACCAGACAGACAGAGACAGACAGAGACTGACCAGAGACTGGACCAGAGACTGGACCAGAGACACCAGGACCAGAGACCAGAGACCAGAGACTGACCAGAGACTGGACCAGAGACTGGAGACTGGACAGAGACTGGACCAGAGACTGGACCAGAGACACTGGACCAGAGGACCAGAGACTGGACCAGAGACCAGAGACCAGAGACTGGACCAGAGGACCAGAGACTGACCAGAGACAGGACCAGAGACCAGACCCAGAGGACCATGGACCAGAGACTGGACCAGAGACTGGAGACCAGAGACTGGACCAGAGACTGACAGACCAGAGACCAGAGACTGGACCAGAGACTGGACGACCAGAGACAGAGACTGGACAGAGACTGGACCAGAGACTGGACCAGAGACTGGAGAGAGGACCAGAGACAGAGACTGGACCAGAGACTGGACCAGAGACTGACCAGAGACAGAGACAGAGACTGGACCAGACCACAGAGACTGGACCAGAGACTGGACCAGAGACTGGACCAGAGACTGGACCAGAGACAGAGACCAGAGACTGGACCAGAGACTGGACCAGAGGACCAGAGACCCAGAGACAGAGACTGGACCAGAGACTGGACCAGAGACCAGAGACACCAGAGGACTGGACCAGAGACTGGACCAGAGACAGGACCAGAGACAGGACCAGAGACTGGACCAGAGACTGGACCAGAGACAGGACCAGAGACTGGACCAGAGACTGGACTGAGGACCAGAGACCAGAGACTGGACCAGAGACAGGACCAGAGACTGGACCAGACTGGACCAGAGACTGGACCAGAGACTGGACCAGAGACTGGACCAGAGACCATGGACCAGAGACAGAACCAGAGACAGGACCAGAGACCAGAGACAGAGACTGGACCAGAGACTGGACCAGAGACAGGCAGAGACAGGACTAGAGACTGGACCAGAGACTGGACCAAACACTGGACCAGAGACTGGATCAGAGACAGGACCAGAGACTGGACCAGAGACTGGACCAGAGACAGGACCAGAGACAGGACCAGAGACTGGACCAGAGACTGGACCAGAGACAGAACCAGAGACAAGACCAGAGACTGGACCAGAGACTGGACCAGAGACTGGACCAGAGACTGGACCAGAGACAGGACCAGAGACTGGACCAGAGACAGAGACCAGAGACTGGACCAGAGACTGGACCAGAGACTGGGACCAGAGACAGGACCAGAGACTGGACCAGAGACTGGACCAGAGACCAGAGACTGGACCAGAGACTGGACCAGAGACAGGACCAGAGACTGGACCAGAGACTGGACCAGAGACTGGACCAGAGACTGGACCAGAGACTGGACCAGACCAGAGACAGACCAGAGACTGGACCAGAGACTGGACCAGAGACTGGACCAGAGACTGGACCAGAGACTGGACCAGAGACAGGACCAGAGACAGGACCAGAGACTGGACCAGAGACTGGACCAGAGACAGGACCAGAGACTGGACCAGAGACAGGACCAGAGACGGAGACAGAGACCAGAGACTGGACCAGAGACTGGAACCAGAGACAGGACCAGAGACTGGACCAGAGACTGGACCAGAGACAGGACCAGACAGACAGAGACAGACCAGAGACGGACCACTGACCAGAGACTGGACCAGAGACTGGACAGAGACAGAGACGGACCAGAGACTGGACCAGAGACTGGACCAGAGACTGACCAGAGACAGGACCAGAGACAGAGACAGAGACAGACCAGAGACTGGACCAGAGACAGGACCAGAGACTGGACCAGAGACGGACAGAGACTGGACCAGAGACAGGACCAGAGACTGGACCAGAGACACTGGACCAGAGACACCAGGACAGAGACGAGACCAGAGACTGGACCAGAGACTGGACCAGAGACCAGGACCAGAGACTGGACAGAGACTGGACCAGAGACTGGACCAGAGACAGACCAGAGACTGGACCAGAGACCAGAGACAGGACCAGAGACAGGGACTGGACCAGAGACTGGACCAGAGACTGGACCAGAGACTGGACCAGAGACAGGACCAGAGACTGGACGGACCAGAGACGGACCAGAGAGACCAGAGACTGGACCAGAGACGACCCAGGGAGGGACAGGACCAGAGACTGGACCAGAGACTGGACCAGGGACGGACCAGAGGACTGGACCAGAGACTGGACCAGAGACCAGACAGAGGACTGGACCAGAGACAGGACCAGAGACCAGAGAGACAGGACCCAGAGA